>OX375876.1:20203584-20631652 GCA_947359465.1 Metellina segmentata
ATATATATATATATATATATTTATATATATATATATATATATATATATATATATATATATATATATATATATTGCACTTCCAGTATAAAGCGGATTTAATTTCGGAAAAAACCCTTCAAATCTTAAAGTTTTACATAGTATTACTATACGTGTAGAATGTTTTTTCCCATTAGTAAACATTTCTACCGACGTGATTTACACCAAATATGGTCAAAACGTTTCCATCCATGGTATTAAAATTTTTATAAAAGATATTTAAAAAAAAAAATTTAAATAAAAATTTTTTTTTTAAATTTTTTTAGAAGTAATATAATTGAAAATAAAATATTTTTTGATATAATCACGTCTTACTTTAACACATTTTTAAAACAGCTGATTTCTATACTACTAAAAAGTAATTTTAAATTTGATCTTAAAAATGGTTTAAAATTTGCATCAATGATTATTAATTCTCCCATGCAAAACGAACTTATATTTTGAAAAAAAAATGTTTTAATATGAAAATTTAAAAATTTAAAGACCATTGATACTCAAGTTTTAAACATTTTAAAACATTGAGCAACATAACTGGGAATCTAACTAGAGTATACAATTGATAATAATAACTCAATTTTTTAACAGCTGTGAAACCAAGCATAAGGTGGGGATTGATGAAATTAGATCCGAGTTCTTTTTAGGGCTAGAAAACTTTAAACCTTCTGCAAAGCAACATTTTATGGGCTACAATTGTTTATCTTTACTTTTCGTATAATTTTCATAAAAGTGTTTACATATCATTTTTTGAATGCTATGTTGCCTTTATTGTTTTCATATGTACGTATTGTTATTTTGGTGCCTGCTTTTGAACTTGTATATTTTAATGAATTTATTTGTTTTTATTTTTGATTTCCAAACCAACCTAACAATTAAAGTGATAAAAATTTAAAACGCATAGGGTAGGTGTTCCAAATACCGCTTACCCTAACTATTTTTCTGTATCTCAGCCTCCTGGGTTGGGAAATCAAGCTGAAAACTAAATGAATGTCACTAGGAACTATTCTCCTTTGGTGTCCACAGACCTTCTTTACTTATATAAGTTTAAGTTAGTTAGTCAAACTTCAAAAAGTTTCCCGAGAGAATTTTCAAGAGTGAGTTTTTAATATCGCCTACCCTGTCCCTATTACCTCCCACCTGGCGAAATGCTATTAAAACCGAGTTGCGAGTAGAGTATACTTACCTACCTTTAGTATTGAATGTACTACTTTCAAGTCATATAAACGAAATTATGGAAACACTTACCTGGATATTCCCGCAATGAATTGGAGGCAAAAAATTCGCTGATCACAGCATGAAATACTTCAGATGTAATAGTGTTGTTGATTTAACTGATAGAAAACTTGCCGGTGGCGTATCGTGTGGCAAAACCCTCATTGATGTTGCACATAGTAGCTTGCAAACACGAGTAGGTGATATTAAGCACATGAGTGATATTTGGAACACACACCTACCCTTCTTTATTTTCTTCCATTAACATTCAAAGTGGTTTCGACGAGATATCTCGTCTATCGACATCTGAACAATTTCGCTTTTAACGAGGTATCTAATTATAAAGATGTTGCCAGTTTTCGATGACGAGATCATTGTCTGGCCAGGTTTCTTCTAATAACGAAAGACAGCAAAATCTCGATGTTCGAGATATCTCGTGGAGATAACCTCCAGTAGGGTTAATTACCGATTCTTGGAGGAATCCTAGAAAATAAAATCGGGACATGTCTAACACATTTTGTATAGCGATAAAAACGAATTCTACAAGTTCTAAATTGAGAAGGAAAATATGCAGAAAGACTTCATTAATAACTCCTGTAATTTTTTTTTTTAGTTTTGTCACTTGAGAAGGTGTTATTCCTAATTTCTCGAGTGATTTTAATACTTCGTCAAATAAAAAATGAATATGATGTTTTCAAATATTTACGAAGCTTCATTAATACTTACATTTCGTAATTTAAACAGCTAAAACCTGGCTATGGTAAATTTTCTGATTAGAAAAATGATGCAGTAGAGAATAGTGTAAAGTGCACGTAAGTATTGTGTGCTACTTTATTTTCATATTTCGATATCGTTAACACTTTGGAAGGTGTTTACATTTCAGTGCACTCTTATGAATAAATGTTATCCGATCACTATTTATTTATTTGATTAATTCGGGGTTGAAACAATATTAATTGAATTTTATGGTAGACTACAAGATGTATTTTGTATTTTTTATTCATAATAGTATTTTTCTAAAAATCTAAATATAGAGGGCGCTATTGTTTGGGAAATGTCTTTCGTGACCTGGTTTGATATTTGAAAGCATTATCAACACGTTACTTATATTAAAAATTAACCCGAAACATCACCACAAAAAAAAAGCGAGAAATCAAATAAATTCTTCATCGGAATTATGTTTTTTAGCTTCATTAGATTATGCTAACGCTAGAGAACCCACTGTAAGCTAAATGCTAAACATAATTTGTATATACTTTATTCCATGTCTGTACGAAATATGATTAAATAGATAATTAAAGTGGCATCTAATTACACATGATTGAATAAACATTTTATTAAACAAACTTCATAAATTTAAGAAACAAAAAATATGTTCGAATTGTGTTTACCAATAATAAACAGAGAAACGGAATATCGAACATTCAGAAAAATCGATATACAATTATATTTTTCCCGCCATGGGTTTATGTATTCATTCCAATTCCAATTCAAACGGAGCATCTTGTGATGGAACAAATATTTTATTTATGGAAAATAAGCTGAAATAGAAACGTCATTCCATTTTAATTTGCTTATTAAGAATTTATGCTTCAGTGATTGTCATAGAAGTATTCCAATTGCTGTTGTCACAATATTTCAGAGAATAACAAAAATTTCGTTTGTTTTTAAGTTGTTTAAAGCAAAAGATAATTCCCCGAGGATATTCGAAATCTGATTTGAGAACTTTTCTTGCCTCAAATGGTCTTTGTAAAAATAAAATATCAACATTTAAAAAATGACTCTGCCAATGCATTATTTCTTTTTAAATTCTATCATACCGCCGTGTGTGCGGACGATATTTCATCGCTCTAGGTTTATAAATAAAAGGAAGGTTTTCGATCTTTAACTGCAACTTTAATGAGCCGATGCAACCAGATAAATAAGTACGAATGTTTATAACAGGTTTTCTTGGGAGATAATTCAAATTTTTTTTTACTTCACTTATTTCTGTTATTTATAGTAGATGATTGTGAAAGATAAATAAAAGTCTAGAAAGTAATTTAATATTAGATGATCGATATATTGCACACTCATAATCCATCCTAATGACTTAAAACATGGTATCAAGAAATTTGAATTTTATTTTTCATATCTTCTGAAATAATCGCATGTAGGTGATTTACTAACCACGCTCTTGCTAATTAAAGGATTTTTGAATACTTTAAAAGGATTTGAAGATGTATTACATATTAATCCAAGTAAACTAAATTAAATTATTTATTATAAAATGCAGATTAAATATTATAAATACATACAAATAAATGTTATAAATGCGCACCAAATAAATATTATGAATAAAAATAAATCTAAAACAAAAAACTATTTTTGAATCATTCTGCGGTAGGTTTCCTTCATTTTGCATTCTAATTTATTTATTTGACATAGTATGGGATATTTGTTTGTAAAGCTAAATACAGAAGACGCTAGAGTGTTTTAGCGATCTCTTTTGTAACGTATGGTGGAACTTTGAAGGGCACTCCAAAGCAATTTCAAATACTCCGACACAATACTTATGAGAAGGATTTGCATTGCAAATCAGAAGACAAGTGAATATTTTACTTCTACTACCAAATGCTATGAACATGATCCTTCGCGTTGGTTACATTATAATGCAGTTTGTAGCCGTCATGGTGAAATATGGGGCTTAATTGATGTTGGCCAATCAACTATCATAAAAATCAATTCGGAATTTATTCTTTAGAATTGTTTTGGAAAAGTGCTGAAATAGGTCTAGTGACGTCACATTCAGAATGCGTACTGAAAATGGGCTTCGCCACAGAAATATCCCCAACTATATTTAGCTCGGCAGAAAAAATCTGATTTTCGTGTTGCATTTTTTGAATCATAGTTTTTTCATATATATTCGTTTTACATTTATTTGTGTGTGTATTTATGTAATATTTGTGTGTGTATTTATGTAATATTTGTGTGTGTATTTATGTAATATTTGTGTGTGTATTTATGTAATATTTGTGTGTGTATTTATATAATATCTTTGTGTATATTTATAATATTTATTTGAGTACATTTATAATATTTATTTGTGTATAGTTATAATATTTATTTGTGCTTATTTATAATATTTATTTGTGTATATTTATAATACTTATTTGTGTATATTTATAATATTTATTTGAATTTATAATATTTGTGTATATTTATAATATTTATTTGAATTTATAATATTTGTGTATATTTATAATATTTATTTGAATTTATAATATTTGTGTATATTTATAATATTTATTTGAGTTTATAATATTTATTTGTGTGTACATTTCTATAATATTTATGTGTGTATTTATATAATATCTCTTTGTGTATATTTATAATATTTATTTGTGTGTATTTATAAAATTTATATGTGTGTGTTTATACAATTTTTACTTGTGCGTATTTATAATATTTATCTGTGTGTATTTATAGTATTATTTTACTCATAGTATTTTTCCTGTATATAATTTTTTGTTTAGAATATTTATTATAATAATAATACTGTATTAAATTTTAGAATAAATACACTATTCTCTAAAAAATAAAACAAAAAAATGTTAGGTAGTTTCGAGGACACAAACCGTATTAACCACTGTTCCGATTTTAACGATGCAATCTTCTAAAAAAATTCTAGATTCCCTGTTTGCATCAAGGAGCTTGCAAACCCAAATCCGCAGAAGCTACGGATATTCTGAAGCACATTTCAGAAATACACATGCCTGTCTTTAATAATTTATTGAAAGTCTATCGCGAAACTGACAACTTGTCCTTCCTCAATATTAATCTTTCCCAATACATCGTGTGCCCTCCTTAAGAACCAGGACAAATTTCCGAAGCAAACGAGTGTGGGATGTTAAGAGACGTGCCAATGAGTCCCCAGGGCAACATCCCCTCACTTCGATTCGTTCCACTCGTCCCTTACGCTGCTCTAAAAGCCCCCTTAGAGCTACACACAGAAGTGAGCGTTATTGTATCGCATGAAATAAACCGAATGGAGCGCTTAATTCATCGAACAATCTGGCTCCAGAAAGCGAAGGCTTAGGGGACAACAAATGCGTCCCACGCTCAGAGATTTGAAGTTAATCCCTAGACGCTGACTCAGAATCTGATTCAAGCGATTCGGTTTCCAGATCTCCGTGTTCTACTTTTCAGGTTTCAAAACAGGCTTAAATCGTGCTGTGTAATAACAGTATTTTTTTTATAAGGGCAGCATTTGTTTTGGGGAACGACTTTCAAAGAAAACATTATTTATCAATTTTGTTTTGCGTATTGACAAGTTATGGAACAGGACATCGATCAAAATACCTCGTCTGCAAATTAGGGTTTATTCTACCACATGATTTATCCAATGTCTTCATTTTAAAATCAGTGGATACTATATAGGAATTATAAACGTAAAATGTGAGTGATGGTAACATTTTTATGTGCATAGGATGATGTGACCAACACTAGTGTTAACGTGACCCTGAGGAACTGAGCAATTCATAACCGGATTTTGTCTACGCTACATAGCAAACTGTCGATTTCACCATTTTAGCCGCCATTCTAGAAATCCTCGTCCACACACCAGCCCTGTCAAAACATGTTATATGACCAAGCAAGGCGACTGCCATCTGAGTCAATTTCCAGAATGTTGTCACGTGACTTCTAGTCAACCTGTTGGTCACACTCTTTGAAGCTCCTCAATAATACTACTACCGACTAACCGGTATAGTGGTTAAGGTGTTAGCTTCTAGATCGGAAAGTTCTTAGTTCGAATCCGGGTCCGGACATGGATGTTTGTAAACGTGTGGTGTAGAGGCGGCTGGTGCACCTTAAATCTGTCGTGGCCGAAAGTCCTGACGTTGGGTTGGTGTTGAAGTTTGGAGAGAGGGGTGCCAGCTCAAGTGTTGCTTCGTCGTCATCTGACCGTGGTTCAGAATTACGAGGTGTTGTCCTCGGATCTTTTCCTTAAGGGACTGATCCCGGACCGTCGCCAATAGCCCGTTGTGTTGCTGTAGTACGACGTTAACTAAAATTACCATTACCATCAAAATTCAAGAATTCATTATTACACTCAAATTTAAAAGTTATGGGCGCAATTAAACTAAATAAAACCCTTCGTGTTAAATGGAGCAAGTTCGCCAAAAATATGCTTTCGATTTCGAAATTTATGATGCAAATACTTGCGTGTCCTTCCGGAGAATAAGGTTCTTACAGAACCCTGAAGCACTTTTTTACGACCCTATAAGTCTCTTTTATGGATAACTGACCAAAGATGCCCTTCTCTTGAGTGCGTTTACGTCCACTACATTTCCTCTGGCCCCGACGCTAATTTAGGCGGCCTACGTGGCCGGTGTTTATGGGAAATTTATTGAGGGGGTACATGAATTTCAGTTTATGAATCTCTCCAAATTAAGGCACTCGACGGACTATAAAGAGTTGATTAGCCAGTACTCTTACGTCTCTTACCCTCCAAGTGGTTTAATATAACATATGTCTTTTTCAAGAACAACTGACTAAATTTGCTAACGACGAGATACATCAGCATCAGATTGTTGTAGAATTTCTTATAATGTCCAGACCAAAATCTGGTTAGTTTTTCTAATGACGAGATATCAAGATTGGGTCAAATGTGCTAAAGACGATACCTCGTCAGCAGGAGGGTTAATCATGAGTACACTTCGCACAATTTTGTTTAATAATTAGCTGAATAACCCGGCGTTGCTCGGGTTTCAAATATAACCGCGACAGATAAAATATGACCACGACATTTCCCTGGGTTAAATCTAACACACAAACCCTGTATTCCCTTTTCTATGTCCATTTCCTGCAGGAAAACAAACTTGAGATTTTAAAACTGGGGCTTCGAGGGGTACTTTTAGGACTACCTGTGTGCCAATTTTAACGGCTACAGATGGGTACAAAGACCGTAAAGAAATAGTCTATGTTTTTCTCACTGTTCATAAGTACAAGTGTACCCAATTTGGTGTGGATGGGTCAAACATTGTAGGTTTGTATAGCGAATATATACACACATCCTTTTATATACATACATACCGGCTATATGGTCACCCTCTAATAAGGTCACCCCGATCATATGTTCAGTTTTCTATAGTCCCGTCTAACTTAATAAGGAACATGTGCTAAAACGCACCGCTTATATATTAGTTTTATTTTCCTGGTGATCGGTAATATGGTCGTTTTTTTTTTTTATCTTTTCAATGAAGTTATCGCTTTTTTTTTAAAACAGTAATTGCTGCAACATTTCTTGAGGTGGGGCGAAACACAGGGAATGACCAGAAGAAAAAAGTCTGTGTCCCCGGAGAGGACCTGAATTTACGCTTTTATCCCCCCCCCCATTTCTCTTTTGCGTTGAATTCATCGTCGGATTTACCCACCCCTTCAATTCTCTTCCTCCCCAGTCATAACGGGTGTATATCTGTTTGTTTATTGGTTGAAGTTATCTCTCCCTGTTTGAAAAGTACGTTGAAATTGACACGAAAAAGTAAAGGAAAATTTTGTTTCATTTGAATTATACGTGACGAATAAAAACGTTCATTTATGTTAAAATTTTTTACTTTTTTTTCTAGTCTGCTGACAAATTATTTCTCTCCGCAAAATAAAAACGGAAACGAAAAATTAAATTTAGAACCTGCGATCCTTTATGCTGTCGCCATTCCAAAGAAAACAATACTAATTAAATTCCATTATATTCATTTAAAAATGCTCTAGATTGATTTTTAAAATTCGCCGCGACCCAAAAATTGCAAAACATTTGAACTACCTGTGAACCAAATCCCATTTTTGTTAGTGCCTTAGATTCGTCAGGACTGTGATAACGAAAAACAGAAAAACAAACACTTCCTTTTATAATAGTAGAAATAAGTGCATTGAATATGGATAAACGCACGTATGCGTACTGTACTTAGATTGGTAAAGTAATCTAATAAATTCCAAATTCCACTAAAAAAATATTGCCATACTTCTTACTGCAGTTTTTACTTCGCGAATTAATTTTTTAAATGTTCTTAAAAGTTTAATAATTCATTTATGAGCAGTATATTCTGATAGGTGAATATAATCCTGCCATAATTAAATAATTGTAGTATTGTTCCTCATATATATATATGGTCACCCCGCTTATAGGGTTGGATTTTTCTGGACCGCTGAGCTGACCATGTAACCGATACTGACTGTATATAGATATTCGTTTTGGTTGATATTGCTTAAAGTTGATGTCGCCATATTTGTAATGAATTTGGCAACCAAATCGTTTTCGGCGTTTAACCTTGAAAATGATATAGAGCCGTGGTAGCTCGGTTGGAAGAGTAACGAAATACCAATCGGAAAGTCGTGAGATCGAATCCAACCAAAGACAGTCGTGTACAATGGGGGCTGTTGCACGTTAAATCTGTAATGGTCTCAAATGTTGGCGTGATATAGAGGTTTGGAGAGTGGGATGGCAACTCGGGTGTGGCCTCATCTTCTGACCGTGGTTCTAAATTACGTGGTGTCTTTCCCCTCTCCATTGATCACGGACCGTCACCAATAGTCCGTGGTGTTGCTCCAGTCCGATGTTAATTACTGATCTACCTATCGAGTGGTATCGACGAGGTATTTCGTCCATCAAGATATGACGAATTTTGCTATTGACGAGATACCCAACCATCAAGATTTTGCTGATTAGTTTTGATGGTAAGGTGAGGACCAGGTCAGTTTTTCTGAACTTACAATTAAATTGAAGTGACAGAAAAACCCGTACAGGCGAGAGTATACAAATAAGGAAGAAATGCAGCCAATCAACGTAAGTCGATTCGGTCATTAGCGCTTATATAAGACAACAGGAAGCTGTCGGGTGTCTACTGTTTCTATGGCAGATTATCATGATTTAATTGTGACCGACCAACTGGTTTGGTGGTTAAGGTGTTAGCCTCTGGATAGGAAGATTCCTGGTTAGAATCCGGGCTAGTGCATGGATATTTGTAAGAGTATAGAGTAAATGCGGCTGGCGCACCTTAAATCTGTCGTGGCCGAAAGTCCTCACGCTGGGTTGGTGTGGAAGTTTGGAGAGTGGGGTGCGAGCTCAAGTATTACCTCGTCATCTGACCGTGAATCAAAATGACGTGATGTTGCCCTCGGATCTTTTCCTCAGGGAATTAATCCCGGAACGCCGTCAATAGCCCGTTGTGTTTCTCTAGTACGACGTTAATTTAAAATTACTGATCACCCTATCCACATTCTGTGGAGTAATAGAAACGAAGCTAAATTATTGTCTCGTCCACCAAATATAAACGTACAATTCTTTTAACCATCAATGTGTAGAATTTATTCGCGCAACACTTAATTTTGCCTCACCGAACCTCAATGTTCCACACTCAGAGCTGCATTCAGTCAAATGCTTCTCTAGTTACTATCTCTCCCAACATTACGTTCTTTTCAGTAATTCTTTTTTTTTTATAAACAGTTCCGACGTTCTAGAGTAGCGGTCCGACGATTTCGGTAGTCCACTACACTGGAAACCTCGTACTTAAACTTCTCGACGAAGGAATTTATTCTTTCGAGATACGCGACAAAAGAGCCATTAACAGCTCTTCTGGAGCCATTTTGTGTTTTCTTTGTACTTTACGACAAGCAGGTGCAAGCGAAGGAATTTTTAGATTTAAAAGTTTAGTGCAGGGATCGGGAAGCATCAGCAGCGAAACCACTGCTTATTTCGGGAGCAGTCGATTTATTAGTCTCCCTCTCAAAAACTTTCTTACCTAATGAATCGCAATTGTAGCTGTGTCTACCATTTTTGAGTTTCACCAATATATTTATGTGACTTAGTATAAGTTTAGAATAAAAAAAATCTAGTTTGGTAGTTAAAGAACGTGGAACTGATATTATGAAACTATTTAAAGGCCGCGGTAGGTCGGTTGGATTAGTAACGGATTATCAACCGGTGGGTTGCGAGTTCAAATCCAACCATAGATCATCGTGTACAAATGGGTCTGGTGTGCGTTAAATCTGTAGTGACCTCAACTGTCCTCACGTTGGCGTGATGTGGAAATTGTGAGAGTGGGGTTCCAGCTCAGGTGTGACTAAGGATTGCAATCCGGCAGGATTGACACTAATCCGAATGGTTCCGGCTGGATTGGAATTTTGTTAATAAGTCTATCTAACCACTATGTATTTTCCAAAATCGGCTGAGTGAAAGTATGTAAAAAGGATATTATTTCAAATTGACGAACCAAACGTTTATTTTAGCATTAGAAAATCAATTTTATTAATAATTATCCATAGGTAGGAAATCAATCACCAACGATTAATTATAATAACTACAAGTAGTAAGTACAGGGTGTTTCAAAAATGACCGGCTTATTTGAAAAATCAATAAAAACTAAACGGGCAACGATAGATGTGCGCCGTTTATGGCAATGTGCTTGGGACAGTAGTAAATTTTCAGGCAGACAGACTTACGAAATTAGTTACTATGTTCAACAACAGATGGCGCTGCAGTCTGGAAAAAAATCTATGCTACGATATTTTCCACATATCCACCATGCGCATCAACCAATATGGCGTAGTCGCAGTACAGAATTATCAGAAACACGAGCAAACGTCTCAGGTGGGATGGCTTCACATGCAGAAGAGATGTACTGCTCCAGTTGCGCAATTGTTTCTGGAGTGTGGCGGTACACCTGGTCTTTCAAGTTAGTTTTAAAAACATTGTGTAATGGCAATTTACAGGTCATCTACGTTTGGGGATTATCTTCATAAACTTCGTTACTTAAATATCCCCACAGAAAAATGTTTGGGACGTTCAGATCAGGGGAACGAGTTGGCCAAAAATTTCTTGAAATGCGTCGAACGCCCAAAAAAAAATTATTGAAGCATGTCCATGGTTACATAACTTGTATGGCAGGTTGCACCGTCTTGTTGGAACCAAGAATCTCGTTCACTCACTTCTAATAACGCAACAAATTTTTGGAGAAGTTCTCTGTATACAGGGCCGTCAACACGTGACTTGAAACACAGAGGCCTTGCAATCCTTTTGTGTGATACGGCACACCAAACGTCAATTTTGAGAATGTAATTTTCTACATTATTGAATGGGGATTTGTCGTCCCCAAATGCCGGAGTTTTGCGTGTTCACGTAACCGCTTAAATGAAACCATGCCTCACTGGAGAAAAATATTTTCTCCAAAATGTTGATATCGTTGCGAATAAATCTTTGGAACAATCGGCAATAGTAAAACCTCTTCTCATTGTCCGATGGCATTAGCTCCTGTAACATTTTTACACGATAAGCACGGAAATACAAAGCTCTTAAAGCGTTATGGGTCGATCCACGTGATGTGCCCATTTGTTGCGACAAACGCCTCACGGATTGATGAGGAAATTTCAGTATCCACCGCTGAGTTTCTTGAACAAAGTCTGGTGTAACGACTGTCGGTCACTCCTGGGTTTGTCTTCCACCGAACTTGTCACGAAACCGCCGAACGAGTTGATATTAGAAATGCGACATCGACAGCAAAACATCGATGTTTTGAAACATCAATGTTCACAATTAAAACATCGATGTTGATAATACATCGTCCCAAAACCATCGATGTTTTTATAACAATAATTATTGTTAGTTATTAATTATTTATCAGCCTATGTGGGGGGGGGGGGGAACACAACAAACTTATTTTTTATTTACTGTGAATAAAAAATATTGGGGTCTATACTTATCTGCCCCAATATTTGTTATTTACAGTTTGTAAAAAAAGGTCGTTAATTTTCTAGACCTTGAGCTGACTTCTTTTTTCACGAAATATCCCACCAGTTAGAGAAAAAACCCTTTCTGATGGGACAGATGTCGGCATCACTGAAAAATATTTAGTTGCATGTTTATTTTTCTTAAATTTTACTATGGTGTTTTTTTCATTCAAAAATAAAACCGACAATGTTAAAACATCGATGGAAAACAAACATCGGCTCCAATAAATCGGTGGTAAATATATCAATGTTTTTATAAAACATCGATGTTTAAAAAAACATCGATGTCGCATCCCTACTTTTCAGACCCTTCACTCTTGGCCAATATTGTCTATAAGTATGTTCATTTTACTGATTATAAAAATTATGCTACTTGGTTATATTTTTAATTTTTATAAGGGTACTTTTTCATTTAAAAATAAAACATCGACAACGTAAAAACATCGACAAGTATAAACATCGATGTTAAAAAAACATCGGCTCCAATACATCGATGTTAAAAAAACATCGGCTCCAAAACATCGATGGTAAATACATCGATGCTTTTTATAAAACATCGACATCGTTATCGCATCTCTAGTTGATATACCGTGTCTATTCTCGGTATTGCATCACATAGAAATTTATGTCACCAAAATTCTTTACATCTTTTATATGATTTACATTTAAAATAAGCCTCAAGCAGTGCAATTCTCTGAATGCGTGATAAACTCATTTTGCAATGAAGAACAAAATAACGTGAAACTATATATTCGCACAACTTGAGCGCGAAGAAAACCAAACGATAAAAATAAAGAATCGATAAAACCATAAGCAAACGATAAAATTCAATAATTAAAAAAAACCACGGGAAATGATTTTTTTTAAATTGGAGTACGAGAACTTTTAGGACACTGTGCATCAAGTAACTAACAGGCGCACGCAATGACATTTTACAGACTCAGGAGTGAAATATACCAAGGAAGGAAGGTCTTGCCTTTGGATCTTTCCCTTTGGGTTTTGATCAAGGACCGTCACCTATAGCTTGTATTATTGCTAAAGTGCAACGTTAATTAAAATACATGCCTATAAAACTATTGAAATGAAGGAACAAATAATTAAAAACATACATAAATACTAAATTTATCACTCATTAATAATATCACATCAAATATAATCAGCACCATTAATGTAATCACTTATCTATATAAATAAGAATGGAGTGTTTGTTTGTACATTCAATATTTTCGACCCATTTCAAGTTTTCTATCCGTTTTGGACCCTTCTGATACCGAATCCGCCTTTTTCTCGTTTGGTGTCTGTCTGTCTGTCTGTCCGTCTGTCTGTCTGTATGTTGTGCCCTATACACGTCCACGCGGTTTAAGATATTTTCATGAAAATTTGCATACAGTGAGTACTTATCTTCATTTAGTGAGTGGCATTGGTTGCGAAAGTCTGTCTGTCCGTCTTTCTGTTCTATGCTCGATTTTGTGTTTGTGTGTTTGTGTAGACATCATATGAATTGTATTCCAGATATTTGATTGCATTGTATTTTATTTTATACATTATCTAATAGTTTAGTGAATGCAATATTGAACATTTCTTTATTGTTATATTTAGTTGAGTTTCATGCTAAAACACTTGAGTAAGTATACTTAAATCAACCATAATTTGGTAGTTTTGGAAAAATTGGAATGTCTATTGAATATTACGATTACTTCGATTGCTTTACCAGTACTGCTGAAAAAGTAATTATTCTTCAAAAAATTATTTCTTTTGTATGGACTTTCATCTCTGATACTTCATTTATTTCGAGTCTTATTTTTATTCTTTGCGCAATGAAAACGATTTCCGAATATTTGGGACAGACGATATTTTTCAATGAAACGAGAATGAACAAGATCGCGCGAGCAGTGATATTTTTTCTTGTTCTTTCGCTCTGAATTAATTTCACATTTCTAAATTTTGTGCACTTTTAGTTGTAAGTTGTGGCAACTGTGCGAGATCAAGAGATAAAATTGAATCACAAATTAATATCTTTAGAACAATTTTTTGCGACTTCTTTTATTTTGTTTTACTTCGCTGTTTCCTGTTTTAAATATTTATTATTTTAATAAATGTGTTTTCCTTCTCATCACACGCAACAGCACCACAAAGTATTAGACTGAAAAATGTTAGGTAAGTCAGTATAAATTTTCAGTAAATTTTAAGTGTAGTTATGCCATTATTGAAAGAATAATGCCGTTATTGAAAGAATAATAATGTTTATTAATCCAAACTGGAACTTTTTTCCAACATTAAAAAATTCGTTGTAATAATGACAGGAGAAGATTGCAAAATTTCACAATGTCGCATACCGGAGGCAAGAGTGCCACAAGTAAAAAAATATTATTTTGTTGACTATGAGTGCGAGAGCACTCGCCGTAAATCGTAATTTTAATTAATTGAGTTGAACATGAAAAGAACTTAAGAAAGGGAATTCCAAATCTTCCTATAAATCGTCTTTTATAGTAGTAACCTTAGTATCACCTTTCGTCATTTTGTAGCTTTGTCATACAGCAATTGTGCGATGTATGTGAAAAGTATTACATGAATGGATATGCATGTGTAGGATTTGTGTCCAAAGTAAGTTGTAGAAAATATAAAGATGTCGAAAGATGTTAAAATAAATTTTTATTCTACAAAAAATGTAAGTCATTATATATTTTGATTATCTCTTCAATCTAGAGTAAACCAATTCAAACCGAGTAAGGTCGGGTATTTTGCTAGTCTATATAAATAAGAATGGAGTGTTTGTTTGTACATTCAATATTTTCGACCCATTTCAAGTTTTCTATCCGTTTTGGACCCTACTGATGCCGAATCCGCTTCTTTTACGTTTGGTGTCTGTCTGTCTGTCTGTCCGTCTGTCTGTCTGTCTGTCTGTATGTTGTGCCCTATACACGTCCACACGGTTTAATATATTTTCATGGAAATTTGCATACAGTGAGTATTTATCTTCATTTAGTGAGTGGAATTGGTTGCGAAAGTCTGTCTGTCCGTCTTTCTGTTCTATGTTCGATTTTGTGTTTGTGTGTTTGGTCAAGCATCCCATGAATTTTATTCCAGATATTTTATTACAATGTGTTTTATTTTATACATTATCTATTAGTTTAGTGAATGCAATATTAAACATATTTTTTGTTGTTATATTTAGAAGAGTTTCATGCTAAAACACCTGAGTAAGTATACTTAAATCAGCCACAATTTGGTAGTTTTCGAAAAATTGGAATGCAGTTTGAGTATTACGATTACTTTGATTTACTTTACCAGTACTGCTAAAAAAAACAATTATTTTTCAAAAAAAAAAAAATTTATGGTGAAATTTTAGCTCTGATACATTATTTATTTCGAGTCTTATTTTTGTTCTTTGCGCAATGTAAACGATTTCCAAGCATTTGGGACAGACGATATTTTTCAAAGAACGGGAATAACACAGAAACTCGTGTTTCTTTCGCTATGAATTAATTACGCATTTCTAAATTTTATACACTTTTTAGTTGTAAGTTGTGGCAACTGCAAGATCAAGAGATAAATAGGAATCACAAATTAATATCTTTAGAACAACTTTTACCCGACATCTTTTATTTTGTTTCATTTCGCAGTTTTCTTTTCAAATATTTATAATTTTAATCGTGTTTCTTTTTTATCACACGCAACACCACCACAAAGTATTCGACTAAAAGTAGCAGGTAAGTCAGAATAAAGCAAATTTTAAGTGTAAATATGTCATTATTGAAAGAATAATAATGTTTAAAAAATCCGATCTAGAACTTTTCAAACATTAAATATTCTTTGTTATAAGGACAGGAAAAAATTGCGAAATTCAACAATGCCATGTTGTCGCATGCCAGATACAAGAGTGCCAGAAGTAAAAAAAATATTGTTTTGTTGACTATGAGTGCGAGAGTACTCGCAGATAATTGTCATGTTTATTAATGGAGTTGAACATGAAAAGAACTTAAGAAATGGAATTCCAAATCTCCCTCAAAGTCGTCTTTTGTAGTAAGAAACCTTAGTGTCAGCTTTCGTCATTTTGTAGCATTGTCATACAGCAAGAGTGCGATGTATGTGAAATGTATTAGATGAATAGATATGCATGTGTAGGATTTGTGTCCTAAGTAAGTTGTAGAAATTTTAAAGATGGCGAAAGGTTTTAAAATATTATTTCATTGTACGAAAAACGTAAGTCATTATATATTTTCATCATCTCTTCAATCTAGAGTAAACCAATTCAAACCGAGTAAGGTCGGGTATTTTGCTAGTAAGTAGAATAAGCCCTGTGTTGTGCTACCAATTTGATTCTAGGTGGCTCAATTTTCGTCAGTAGCATCCTTGTATCTTTCCGGTCAATTGTATTCAGTCGGTCTCACTTTAGTTTCACGTCGGCGTGTTGTGAAAGTTCGGAGTGGGGTGCCGACTGAGGTGTTGACCTCGTCATCTGACCATGGTTCAAAATTGCGAGATGTCCGTTTCTTTCGGGATTGATCCCAAACCGTCGCAATTGCCACTGAGTTCCTCTGTACTACATTGATTAACTATCTCTGAAGCACTTCCAAGTGTGGTTAGATCGGAAGGTACCTGGTTCGAATCCGGGTCCGGGCATGGATGTTTGTAAGCGTATGGTGTAGAGGCGGTTGGTGCATCTTAAATCTGTCGTGGCTGAAAGTCCTCACGTTGGGCTGGCGTGGAAGTTTGGAGTGCCAGCTCAGGTGTTGCTTCGTCATCTGACCATGGTTCAAAATTACAAGGTGTTGTCCTCGGATCTTTCCCTTAACCCTTCTTTGCATAATGGTTTAAATTTCCATCATAACATGAAAGAACAAGTTCACTTTAAGTTGATCGTGTCTGGATACCTTTTTAATGTCCATTGCATAAAAAAAAACATAGCTGTCAAAAATAAGCAAGTGTCACTATCAGTAAAACGAGTTTGAAGTTGTCATTCCTCTGCTTACTGTACTTGCAATAAACGTATGATTTCGTTTTTAATTTTGTTTTATTATATTTGAGTTTCTATTGCTAAAAAATTGAAAATGAGTGGAAGAAAGGTTTGTAACGTGTGTTTCTGTTATTTTTAGAGCAATTTCTGAAAAAGTTTGCGTTTCATTTAAAAAATACCACATGATACCATCCTATTGTTTTTTGCTAAATTTATACTATAAATATATACTAAGATTTTTTTAACCATTTTCCCTTTAATTTTGAACATGAATTATATCACCTTGATTTATTTCACCAATAAAGAAAAAATCATGCAAAGAAGGGTTAAGGACTGATCCCGGACCGTCGTCAATAGCCCGTTGTGTTGCTCTAGTACGACGTTAACTAAAATTACCATTACCATTATCTTCCAAGTGTGGAATTCGGAATCAATGAGGGGTTCGGGGGGTCCACTGAGGTGGGAATCTCCGGGGGCGAGAGTTCACGTTGTACCTCCCATAGACACTCTCTCTCTCTCTCTATACATTCAAAGCTTAAACCGTATTTTCACATTACCCTAGACGTTCAAAAATCCATGACCTATCCTGAATTTCAACTTGAAGCGTTTCGATCGCGAAACCAGCACCTTGACCACTAGCTTGATAAGTCGGACTACTTGGGGAAGCTGGCTTAAAATTTTAATTCATAAAATAAGCAAAACGTTGTGGAAAGAGATTAATTACTTTTCAAAATCAGCTCTACATTAAAACTTTACAAATTGAGTTTATTGTCGAATACTAACTTTGTTTAAATTTACCGTATGGATTGTTGCATGTGTAATATATTTCCCGGTAACATTCAAAGCGGTATAGACACATGGCGTTCATAATTTAATCTCAGAAACCTTCGCGTTTCATTGTAGTCATTTAACAATGAACGAAGTGGACATGGATAGTATGTTAATATTTATAATGTAAACGAAAGTTAGAGGTCTAATTGTGTGCATGAGACAGTTTTCATTACGCAGTTTTAATTCGTTACGCAATAACTCATTTTGAAAATGGGCTTGTATGGATAGAAATTGATTAGTTAATAACAAAGTAGTCAAACCTCTAATACTATGTATTCAACCGGAAGTACAGTATAAACTTGTGTGGTTGGTATTTTATAACGCAAGAGCCATATTTGGTCAAGCTGCGCCAAACAACTATCTAATAAAATAGGGCATGTGGGCGGAGTCGGTGTTGTAAAATTTCTGAAAAGGGTAACTATCATGAACCTAAGAATTGACTTAACCGATTGGCTGTCGAAGAAAACTAGTGTTTTTCATCGCGGCGGATAATCTATTTAACATAATGGTTACAAAAAGTGGTTGCTATCGACCGCCAGGTGTCTATATAACATTGTTAGGGATCAATAGAAAAAATATAAGAGATCATTGTGCGAGTAATATTTAATTCGGTTAATCTGAATCACATCCAACCTGAATGACAACACTATTCGAAGAGTGAATAGTGGTAACAGAGTGACACGAATAGCAATCTTACCACATAACATTTAACTAAAGAACTTGACGAAAACAATTGTAAACTATGCGTAGCATTCATAAAGTACAACGTAGAACGCTTTTTAAAAACACGAACAAAGTTACATATTCGTAAAATTATGTATTTGTACAGCTACGTATTCGTACAGTTACGTATTCGTAAAGTTACGTATTAGTAAATTTACGTATTAGTAAATTTACGTATTTGTAAAGTTATGTATTCATAAAGTTTCGTATTTGTAAAGTTTCGTATTCGTAGAGTTTCGCATTCGTAGAGTTTCGTATTGGTAGAGTTTCGTATTGGTAGAGTTTCGTATTGGTAGAGTTTCGTATTGTGGTAGAGTTTCGTAGTGGTAGAGTTTCGTATTGTGTGGGAGAGTTTCGTATTGGTAGAGTTTCTTATTGGTAGAGTTTCGTATTGTGTGTGGTAGAGTTTCGTATTGGTAGAGTTTCGTATTGGTAGAGTTTCGTATTGGTAGAGTTTCGTATTGGTAGAGTTTCGTATTGGTAGAGTTTCGTATTGGTAGAGTTTCGTATTGGTAGAATTTCGTATTGGTAGAGTTTCGTATTCGTAGTTACATATTCGTAGTTACATATTCGTAAAGTTAAAATTCGAAAATTTATCAAAATTTATAATAATATTTTATAATACTAGCTGAAAATGGTTAAATGGTGATTGAAAAGTGAACAAGACTAATCCCTTTTCTTACATAGAAAAATGCTATCATTTAAGGTGTACGGAAAATACTTGCTAACTTCGTTTTAACTTTTTCATAACTTTTACAACTTACTTCGGATGCAAATATATACATTCAATTCCTGAATAATGTATTACAATATGCAAAAGACTAAGAACAAAATTCCGATGTAAAAAAAAATGCAGAATTCTGAAAACGAAAAATGTGCTACGTGTCGAATTTCGACTTCCTGAGCAGAAACAGAGCAATAAGAAAAAAGACAGGAACATATTAATAAAGACGATAAAGATCAATGAAATTTAGTAATGCTGAAATACGGACGCGACATTTCCCTGTGTTAACTCAAATACATAAACACTGTAGAACGTGTTTCCTTGTCAATATTCATTCATTGCAGAAAACAAACTTTAGATATTAAAATTGTGGCTTCAAGAGGCACTTTTAGGACTAGCTGTGTGCCAATGTTCATGGTTGTAAGTGCTACAGATTGGTCTGAAGACAGGAAAGTAATAGCCTATGTTTTCCGCAGTGTTCTAAAGTATAAGTGTACCAAATTTGTTTGATGAAACGGTGTTGGTTTGTATAAAAAATATTCTCACACATCGTTTTATATATACGTATACAGAAACACATCTTTGTCCTCTGTTTCGTATTCTTCAGAACAGACTGTCCTCTTGTTTTCAGATTTGCTTATATTTACCCGTTGCCCCAGTCTTGGATGCAGCATCATTCTGCTTCCTAAATAACCATAAGCTTCTTAACTCAATACCTTCCTTACTCTCTTCCCCGAAAAAGATCCCTCAGTACCTACAACCTTCAAGATTTCATAATCTTTCTAAAACCATACCATACGGTTCAAAGCTACAGGACACCTAGATTACCGGTGCAATTTGCGAGAGGTCAATTAAAATCAAAATAGCTCCGAAAGATCCACTTAACGTCACCGCTACCGCAGCGAATTCTGTTACTTTTCACACTAGGTCAACGGTACTCTTCTGCAAACCTTCCCAACTTTTTAATCATAGTAGCGCATTATGTGATTGACATGCTGAACTTCTTTTTCCACCTCAGTTAAGACTAGTGATTAATCTTTTGAGGGTTGGGGTGGAGTTGAAACTTAAAACGAATGCAGGAAACAAATGCGAAAATGGCATTTGGCTGCCAACGTAACGCCATAAGTACGATAAAGCTATGGTTTTCTAAAGGTACGTCTAGTGGAAGGTGTACCTTGAAACAGTTCATATTCTGCTGCCTCCTTTTGAGTAAGTAGCAAAATATCACATTGTAGTTTAACATCTGCAACCATAGAACCTTCTTATAAAGATTGGCACACCGCAGATGTTTGTTGCGTTTGCTAAACAACTAATTGAAATACGTCCTCTAGAAAGTACATATTTTGGATGTTTCAATTTCGATTCTTGTATTTTCACTGATTATAATTACATTTTTTTAGGGTTGGAAAAGTTAGTTAGAAATCTGTTCTACTCAATGATGATACGATTTCAATGTAAACATAAACCTGATACTACTTTCTAGACTGTTTTATTTGTAAAGGCAACCAGTTGTACCTTGGGACAAAATAAATGTTGTACCTTGGGACAAAATAAATGATGTACCTTGGGCATCCCAAGGAACAACAATTTATTTTATCTTTTGATACAAGAGTCTGGTTTTACAAATACACTAATACCCTGAAGTTACACAATAGGTGGGACCGACGGAAAATCGCGTAGGTCGAATTCGCTTAAGTCAGGACATATGAATTTTATGTAATTGAGACCAAGGATTAACAAAAACACTAGTTTAGAAGAAAAATATTTAATAAAATTGCAGTTCTTGTTATACATATTAAAAAACAAAATGTCAAAAAAAATTAATGTACAACATAAAGTTATTTCGATGTCGATGGCTTCATAAAATCTAACAAATTCGTCTGACGACATAATGCCTTCTTTTTTTTTTTCGCGCGGAATTTCTTCGTAGCAAGCTAATATTTATTTCATTCCTTGCTTTGTATCTATAACACGTTCTTAGTTGGAGTCTATGGTTTCTAAAATTGTTAAGCCCCCTTTCCTTTGGCCGGGCCGCGCAGATGGTATTCGACAGCCGTCCCATTGGTTTTGAGTGCAGGTGATTTTTAACTGATTTCCTGAAAAATCTGATGACACAGATCTGCTGTAGAGCTCAAGCTGAGCCACTACCTCCTAGATAACAAAGCCGTCTGTATAGTTTATGACGTCACCAGCAGAAGAGCAAAAGTCTTCCGATCGCAAATTCAGAAAACATTTGAAAATGAGATTGTCTGCTAAAAAAGAAGTGTGTATCGGAGTATACAATTCAAGGGTTCTAAACAAAAACAGCACTTGTTAAAGGTTATTAAAACTAAGAAAAATATTCCAAGAAATATCCATTTCCATGGAAAATTACTTTTATTAATTTACAAACTCAGTACATACACAGCATACACTACATACACACATACAACAAATGTTTATGCTGTACATTCGAGGCAATTCTATAATTAGACTCTTGAAGCCTATTACAGTTGTTGAATAGATATAATAGTAAATTATTGGTTAATAAAATACAAAAATGTATATAAATATGTACACAATAGAAAGAAAAATTAAGATGCTTTCATTTTTTTAATGATGCCTAAGGTTAAATATGAATGCTATTGTAGACAAGGCATCTAACAAAATTCTAACTTTTATTAAAACATTTTTATGGTACATTATATAAGGGAACTGACGAACTAACCGAAGATGCATATATAATAGGAATGCATGTGCCCGAAGGTCTTAATGAAGAAGTTGACTAGGCAATTAAAAAACCATGAAGAGACTCGGGTGAATTACATTAGACATCCTTAAAAGGAAAGCCGAAGAAAAATTTGAAAATGTACAACCCTGGATTAAACACAATTATAGCTTTTATTATGTATTAGTGTTTCGAGTTTTCTTTTATTTGGTAATTTGTTCATCTTGTCATTTTTGGACCTACAATAATTTTTCAAAAGTGCATTTGTAGCTGATCGCAAAAGCAACTTCATAATTTTAGTTGATGAATGCCGCTCGCATGGTGTAATACTTATTTCCTTGGATATCAGTACTTCCTCAGTAGTACGCTAAACAAACAGGCGTTGGTTTGATAGTTTAAAAAATTCACTCTCAAATTCTCTCCCAATTAATTTTTCAGAACAATAAAATTATGCATTATGACATTTACAACATCAACAGCTGGGTACTTTAATCCACCTCTGTCACAATTATGAATATGCTGAAAGCCTGAAGGAATAATTAGTGGTTTTTCAATAACTATATTGCCACTACAACTTTCACATTTAATCCTTTTTACAACAGAATGACAACAATAACCTGCTAAATATGTGATTAAAGGAATCTTAACAGAAATTGAATCTGTGCCATTATCTGTGACCTCAATATGTGGAATAAATATAGCTTCATAAACGCATATAAACACTTTTATATACCAGTATATTTTACAGTAGTATCCGCGTATTGTAATTACTTCGACTCCCAGAGTTTGATAACAATAACCGAGTAATAATGTTATCCAAAAAATCTGAAAAGTGCTGTTCTATACATATTTGTAGCGTACAGATTTTGATTTAACCAAAGAGCACGTTAGGCTTAGTCAATAAAGTTATGTTTGTGAATTGTTGGATACTACTATAATACGATATATTATTAAACTTGCTGAATAATTGACATAACCCAAGGCGAATAAAACAGGATGATCACAGATGCTGGGCCTTTGATGATTCGAAAAGAATTTCGTAACCTAACAAATATTTCATTGGTTTTAATTACTTAAAGTATATTAAAAATTAAATCAACATACCTTTTTCTCCCTTTCTTAGCAACTGCGAGTGTAAAATTTAATCACGATAATCCTGTTACGAGATTCTTCTTAAATAAAATTATTCAATCGTTCCCTACAAAATACACTTTATTCTATCTGACTCTCATACATAGAAATATTTACGTGATTGCCTTATCAGGCATTCTTTTTTGGAAATACACGAAAATATAATAAAAACTAGTGTTCCAACGACAGCACGAAAATGTAACAGTAATTTATGTGCAAACGATAATACGGAAATATAACAATAACTAATGTACAAACGATAATTCGAAGTACTTTTAACAAATCCACTGATGAAACGCTCTCTCGGATGCCTTCAGCATTCAATTCAAACAAGACAAGAGTCGTATACCTTTTGATGATGACGTCATATAAGGTTTGCGTATCAGTCAGACGGCCTTATAATCTAGGAGGTAGTGGCTGAGCAGAGGTGTTTGTTTTGTAATGCTCTTTTATAGTGAAACGGCCATTGAATTTTTGATTGTTTTGCAGCTCCCTAGACACATAGATGCAAATCTATTTTGTGATATGTCTATATAGAGTTTTTTTGAAAAATAAATGCAAGTTATTTGTAAATTAGGCTGTTTTGTTGTGTTGACAGGCATATCCACTCGGTCCACTACATTACAGCGTATCACAACAAGACGAACACTAACATAAAGGCCAAGTTATAAAATGTTGAAACTGTAATTTTTTATACATACGGAATTTAGTATGTGTCAAATTGATTTATTATGAATGTAGACTACTTCAAATAATCTAAAAGTAAAGTTGGAAACTCTGTATTCCTAGGTACAACATGTATTCCAAGGTTCAACAACAGTAACCTAAGGTACAACAGCATGTATCCCAAGGTACAACACCATGTTGAACCTTGGGACATTTGAATAGATTAACAAAACAATTTATTAAACAATTAGTGTTCGACTTACAAAAAAAATAAAAATGGCAACTTCTTCCGAAAGTAAAGAATGTAAATAGTTGATGGAAAAAAAAAACTGCAGCTACATTATAGCCCCAGTAAAAATATTTGTTTAAAACTGTCCGAAGGTACGACACCTTCCCCTACATTTCCGAGCCGAACCGTTCGTGAACCGTTCGTTGAAATTATTTCCACAACGAACTTCTAGCAATTCCATGGGAAAGAAAGGAACCAATCACGAACCACCAGCAGTCATTTGTCAGCCACCGGTGAAGACGACGGAGCCTGGAGGTTCGTGAGCAGAAAGAAAAGAGGTAAGTACACTAATCACAATGTCTTGTTTCATAATAATAAAAAATTATATAGTATTAACATATTCATACCTGATATTTCAAGTATACTCCCCACATTAGTCCATTTATTTTGTTTTAATTGGGCTTTTTTGTTCCTCACATTACACAAGCTTCATGATTTCTCACAAAATCAATCGAAATTTCGTCCTTTTCGCTGATCTAAATCACGTTTGCACTCATTTTTACCTTAAAATGTTCGCCCCTACCCGAGAAAAACGTTCCAATTTGTTTGAGACCGCTATGACGACCGTCATGCAAAAGACGGCTTCACTAACTATCGTTCCGCTCACAATCAACTAGGAAACCAACGCAATGTGATTTGTATAGACAACGTTTTAGTGACGTCATCCACAGCTACATTACGGCCACTAGATAACAGTACCGCTTTCTTAAGCCACGTTTACACCGGAGTTTGCAGACTCCTCCCCCTCCAAACATCGAAGCTATTCCGAGAAACGGCACTCATTTGATCGTCAAGATCGCGTGTCGGGGTTTCGATTTGGAGAGTTTGCAATTCCAATTTTGTTTTCCACCAGGAGTCTGTAAAGATCAAAGGATTGCAACTTTTTGGGGACACTTCGAGACGAAATTTGGGATGAAAAAGCTCCCCTATTTCGTCCTCTTTCGGTATTTCTTAACATTCACCGCTCCCCTCTGCCCTTCGGCACTCCGTGATTGCTCATGCCGTCTTGTTCGCTCATTGTGACATTCTGTCCTCATCGGTTGCCTTGACCACATCTCCCGGCAAACTGTCAGTGAGTGACCTATTCGATTGAAATGGCGTGATGAGTGGTGATCACTCTTCTCTACAAATGGGTGAAAAGAGTGCTCACCCCTTGGTGTTGCAGATAAAGTCGGCAAAGTGTCGGTCAAAGAAGGATCAAAAGGGTGGATCAAAAAAAGGGTCGAAAAGAGGTCAGCATAAGGGAATATAAAACGTACTCGCCACAAAACGGGGGTGATAAATATTTGCAACTCCCCGGTGTTGTTGTTGTCGTGCGGGCCATATATGGCCCAATTGGGGGTGCCATTGCCCCGGAGGGTTGGACTTCTTCATACATGACACATCCGTTTTACTGGAAGGTCCCTTTCACACATCCATTCACTCACACATATCGTAATTTAGATCCCAATCAGAGGCAGGAGATAACCCCCTGATCAGGTACTCCCAGAGGAATTGATTTGGTACGGGAACATGGGGGACTTTGTGACCACGACCTATTTAACGTGCCCCAGCCACCATTAGCGAACACGACGGTCTTTAGCCAGGTTCAAGCGCCGATCTCGCAACCATCAGAATTGCAGGCTCCGCTGAGGACAGAACCCACAACCCTTCCGATGCGAGCCCGACCCTCTACTGACTGAGCTACCGTGGCTCACTCCACGGTGTAAACGCGACTTTAGGAGACCGTAGCGTAAAAAAAAATATATGACCTTGAGACTGACTGTTTGAAAATTGTGGGTTGTGCTTAACATGTTTGTGGTTAGAATCGGTACCTGAATTGGGGATCTATACTTGTTTCCATTTATAATAATGCAACTACGCACCTTCGACCTCATTTCTATATTTTCATACTGTCCTCCTTTTCCCGTTTTGCATGCATCTACCCATTGTCCTAGTTAGTCTGGAATACAGCCTTCGATTTCTTAAATCACCCATAAGCTCCTTAACTTTATATCCCTTACTTTCTTTCTCCCAAAAAAAGATCACTCATCCCGTTCAAGTCTACATGACACAGAAAGCACCGGTGAAATTTTGCGGGAGGCAAATTAGAATCAGACTCGCTCCGAATGGTCCACTTAACGTCACTTCTACCGCTACCGGAGCGTGAACGCTCTAAGCGACGTGCAACTCCCGCGTTAATGGAAGCGACAGCGGCGACGACTTTCACCATAAAACTCTTTGATCGCCCCTCCGCGTGGTAAAGGGGCGTGCTATCTTAACGACGCTGCCTAAGTGGCTGCTTCGAGATTGGAATTTTTAGAATTTGATGCAGCGGCCCGAGAATTACCGCTGAAGTGTTTTTGAGCATGGGGCCGAATAATTGGAGCGGAGTCGATCTCGGGAAGAACTTCGGACCCCCTTTGGAACTTTTTGACTGTTAAGGGAAAGGAATTTTGTTAATTTACTTCGAGGCTGATGTAAGAAATACGCTTGAGCGGTGTTAAATTTTGAAAGATCTCGGATTTTGATTGTTCTTTTATTGAAATAAGCTCTTTGCTTTTTCATCTGACCTGATTAACTCTCCTTTCGGTTGTCTTTGCAAGGCATCTCGTCAATACCAAATCCAATCGCATCTTGATCGACGAGTTATCTCGTCATTAGAAGAAAACTGATCAGATCTTTATATTGTTATTAAACAAAACGGCAATATCTAGATGACGTGCATCTTGACATTGGATTGGATTGGACGCTGTAGGAGGACACTGTTTCACCTGTGCGTCTTCCAGCTGTATAGTCCGCCTTACGGAGGAGATCCTGGGATAAGGGAGAGCAAAGCAATCCACAATACATACATAAACATATAAGTACACAGAAGGGGAAAGTCAAGTGAAGGGCAAAACGTGTAAGCACAAAAAATACAAAATGACAAAAGAAGAGTATGACAAAGTTTGAAAAATTGACACAGAACAGAATTAAAAAAAAATATAATAATAATAAAAGAAGAAAAAAAAAAGGACATAAACAAAAAACAAAATCAGAACAAAAAAAATAATAATAATGTTAAATACAGATGCCAGACAGCCAAAGTGACCTATAAAAGTTTCGAAAGAAAAGCAAAGTTATTTTGAGAACTTTCGATTTAGACTTCTCAGCTCTCACAGATATAATCAATGTTGGAGCTGAGAAATTCCATGACTTTAAGGATTTTGTGGTGGCAGTGTCTGTTCTTGGCAGTATTTTGGCACCAATGAGAGTGGTGTTGTAGAGAAGGTTTCAACAAATGCCACTGACTTGTGAGATCACAGTCAAAAAGGTAGTGGATGGGGCATCTTGACATTAGCGAACTTGGTCAGATCTTGATGGATGAGATATTGAAGGATAGTTGATGGATCACAATACCAATGGGACTTAACATCGAACGTCGCCTAAACCGGCGATAAACTACATTTTAAGGTAACCCCTGACATTGGCGAAATGAGTAATGTCGGAAGTAAAATCTTCCTTTTCCGTCTGATTCGTTTGCATTGAAAAAACACTATACCATACGCCCAACTAAACCTAATAGCTTTTAATTCTCCAAGTGGTTTTAACGAGATATCTAGTCCATCAAGATATGACCAATTTTGTTAATGGCGTGATATCTCATTCTCAAGATATTGCCGTTTCTTCATTATGACCAGATCAAGATCTGGTCAGTTTTTCTAATGACAAGATATCATGTCCATCAAAGTATGGTCAGTTCTGCTAAGGACGAAGTACCTTATCGATAACACCACCAGGAGGGTTAATTTAAAGTTCAGTCGGGCTTCGTCAATCGAAGGGCTAAGACACTTTGAACACAAAAGCCTATTCATGGTTACCGTGCACAAATACTCGATTCATATGTCTGAAGGTGAACGAAATACTTTCCATGCTTATCCCATTTTCAAAAGCTGAGTACACAAATGCTTGCCTAAAAAAAGTCTTCCGCCATTTTTCATTCTAAACCGAAAAAAAAAATAACTTGCATTTCATTAAATCCGTTCTCAATCTTTTCTTAAAGAAATTATTCCCTTTATGAAGTCTCACCTTTCTTCGCCGCGTTCTGAAACTCGAGACAATGAACGCACCACCTCTTCGCTGCCCCCCCCCGGAAAAGCGTAATTAATAATGCCAAACGCAAACGATAGCTGCGGGGCCGGCCCGCCTGAGCCTTTTGTCCTCTGCTTGCCGAAATTAAAATTCGAAAATAACAGATGGTCGTGTTCTAATCCACTTTCCTCCGTTATTATTCGGATTACTGCCGTTATTTCCGCTGAATTATTCCGGGAGTAATGTTCTTTCTGCGACGGAAAAGGTACGGTTACAGTGAAGGAGCTGGTTTGTGCAAAGGCAGCGGAACAGTACGCCTTATTGCTGCGATTAAGTATAATTTCATCCCAAGAAGTTGAAAGTGAAGGGATTTCTGTTGAACCGGGGGGGGATTGTTAAATGCCACAAATTCGCAGCTTTATTGTTTTAATGTTGACTTTTATTACTGAAACAGGTCAAGTAAAACTTATCTTTCTAAACGAATTTTTAAAATTTCTTTAACACACGTTCCACAAAAACTTTTTTGATCAGAGAGAATGCTCCTGTATATGGTAGCGTCGTTGAAAGAGCAACGGATTAGCAACCAGAAGTTTGGAGAATTTAAAAGTAGGTCCTCCCAAAGACTGTCATGTGCAAGGGGGTTGGTGTACGTTAAATCTACCGTGGTCTCAAGTATCCTCACACCAACATAATGTGGAAGTTTGGAGAGTGAGGTGCTATTTCAGGTGTGACCTCGTTATCTGACCGAGATTCAAAATTTCGTGGTAAGTACTGTCCTTATATCTTCCACTTCGGGTTTGATCTTATACCGATAGCCCGTCTTGTTGTACCAGTACAACGTAAATTAACCAACTACTTATCAGTATGTGAGGTATCGTCTATTTTTTAACTACAGGCTTTGATTGGGAAAATCAAATCAGTTTGCTCTTTACTTTCCAAGTTCACTCCATTTCTCACAGCATTTATAAGCAAAATCACCTCACAAACCAACTTCATTTCGATAACTGTCCACCAATCCCATATATGACATTTCTTCAAGTTCTCTTGAACTCATTCTTAACAATACCATTTTGTAAATTCCATACATTTCCATTTCTGTCGTGTTGCGATGGATATCCAAATTCAACACATTTTGCATCAATTTCCAGCAATTCCATCACGTAAATTCAAAACATTTCGATATCTATCAATCAATTCCCTATGTGAGAGATATTCAGGCTCGTCTTATTTCACATCAGGTTTCACCATCAACCCTATAAACCTCGTATACCGATAACTGTCCTCCATTCAATCCCATATAGGACAGATACATCAGTTCAATTTAGATGACACCAGTTTTTAACAATACCACCTAGTAAATTCCATAATTTCAACAACAATCCAATAGCATGTGTGACGAATTCATATCGATTCTTAGCAATCTCGTAAATCTCACACCTTTCGTTCCCTCTAGCAAGGCCATGTGTGACAGATATCCAGGTTTTTCTCAGTTCAGGCTGTTTTCAACATTTTTCGTAAATCCCACGATTTTAATAGGTGTGACGAATATCCGATCTATCAACTTCCTCGTATATCCCATAAAATCCGATAACTCGACCAAATCATTTGATAGGTATCCAAGTCTATCTTCGCCTACACCAGTTTTCAACAATATCATCTCGTAAATACCCAAATTCACTTCAGCTAACACCAATTCTCAGTAATTGCACCTTGTAAATCCCATGTATTTCGATAATTATACATATTTTCCATCGCCCTCAGGGGAACTTCTTTAGATGTGTACTGGTATCATAATCCCGAGGTACCCAAGTGATCTATCCTCCCTCCTGCTTAATCACGGATTAGCCTTCTTCCTCTTTTACCTTTTCTTCTGCCTCTTTGACTTGTGTTTGTCTCAGCTTCGCCAAGTTTGGACCTTAGGCCACAAAACCCAAAACCAACCAAATATCCCATGTGACATATATTCTTGTTAATTTCAGTTCAAACCGATTTTCAACAATACGACCTCGTAAATTTTATCATTTCAATATCAGTCCAAGAATAGCATGTGTAATTGATATCCAAATTCACACTGATTTCCAGGAATCCTTGCGCCATAAACACCAAAACGAACAAACCAATAATCCCCTGTGACATATCATTTCAGTTCACACCGATTTCAAACAATACCACCTCGTAAATTCCATCATCAGTCCACCAATAGCATGTGTAACATATATCCATCTTCACACCGATTTCCAGGAATCCTTTGTGCTATAAAACCGAAAACGGATCAACCAATAATCCCCTGTGACATATATCATGTTCATTTGAGTCCACACCTATTTCCAACAATACCACATTTGTAAATTACAACACATCCACCTCTTCCATAAATTCCATAAATTCCATTCCACCTCTTTGTAAATTCCATCATCAGTCCGCCAATAGCATGTGTAACGGATATCCATCTTCACACCGATTTCCTCCAGGAATCCTTACGCCATAAAACTCAGAACGGACCAGCCAATTATCGTCTGTGACATATACGTTGTTTACAGTTCACACCTATTTCCAACAATACCACATCATAAATTCCATCATCAGTCCACCAATAGCATGTGTAACATATATCCATCTTCACACCGTTTTCCAGGATTCCTTTCTGCTATAAAACCCCAAACGGATCAACCAATAATCCCCTGTGACATATATCATGTTCATTTCAGTCCACACCAATTTCCAACAATACCACCTTTGTAAATTCCATCATCCACCTCTTCCATAAATTCCATTCCACCTCTTTGTAAATTCCATCATCAGTCCGCCAATAGCATGTGTAACGGATATCCATCTTCACACCGATTTCCTCCAGGAATCCTTACGCCATAAAACTCAGAACGGACCAGCCAATTATCGTCTGTGACATATACGTTGTTTACAGTTCACACCTATTTCCAACAACACCACATCATAAATTCCATCATCAGTCCACCAAGAGCATGTGCAACGGATATCCGACTTGACACCGATTTCAAGGAATTACGCCTCGTAAATCCCATATAACTGTCCACCAATCGCCTGTGTGACGGATACCCTTCCATAACGACACCCTATTTCCAAACAGCGCTTTGTTTATTAACGTCCATCAGGACCAAGAGCGCGGCATATTCTACGATCCAAATTAAAAACGCTGCTAACAGCGGCCCTTTCCACCCGGCGCGTTTTCTAATTATTTTTAACGAAGCTAATGTGCTGAGTGTGACATCTCTTTGAGCCGAGAGGTGGATTCATTAAATTCCTTCCCCGAAGAATAATTATTATTCCGAGCGCACGACACGGATTGTTTGCGCTCGAGAACAATTCGACCCCTCCCCCTTTCGCATTTCTGTAGTGCACAAACTTTATCTAATGATAGGGACGAGTTTAGGAGACATAGTTTTTCCCCTTTTGATTGTTTCTCGATGTTTTGGATAGTTTCCGTTCAAAGAGGGTCTAAGGAATGAGTGGAATTTTTATTAATTAGCAATTCCTGATTTAAAGGATCTTAGTAGACAGTGCTATTTCTTGTACTGAAAGTTTGAAGGAGACAGGAAAAAACCCAGAATTATGAGTGAGTACGTATCTTGTTTCCGAAGATATATCGGAGGCTATTTGTTTGGATGTTTAGAAAGTATTCAATTGCACAGGGTCATTTTTAATGCTTTTTAATATTTTCTTTTTTGACTTTATGGAAAATGAAGAATGATGCCATTACACTATTTGTTTATTTTTTGTTAATTAATTCTTGTGCTTAATTTTTGAATCTTTCCCTCCGGTTTGATCCTTAACCATCACCAGTAGCTCATTATATGTTGGTCTCAGAGCTAGGTTAATTAAAATACCTACCTAATACGCACCTACTTTTTAATTTCGAGGTTTGAGATAGGGATGCGACATCGACAGCAAAACATCGATGTTAAAAATTAAAACATCGATGTTGATAATACATCGCCCCCAAACTATCGATTTTTTTAAAATTCAGTGTATTTAAACTTTTTCCTCCCATTTCTTAAAACTGGTTTAGCAACTACATCGGCTCCAATACATCGAGTTTTTTTAATAAAACATCAATGTTTTGAAAACATCGACATCGATGTCGCATCCCTACTTTTCAGACCCTTCACCCCTGGTCACTTTGGTCCAAAAGTATGTTCAATTTGCTGATAATGAAAATTATGCTACTTGGTTATTTTTAAAATTTTTATAACGGTATTTTTTTCATTTAAAAATAAAACATCGACAAGTATAAACATCGATGATACAAAAACAGCGACCCCAATACATCGATGTTAAATACATCGATGTGTTTTCAAAAACATCGACGTCGATGTCGCATCCCTAGTTTGAGGATGTGTTACACTCGGGGCAATAAGAATGGATGTTACGATGACCAACCCACCAAGTAGTTTGGACGAGTTATATCTCGTCCACCGAGAACTGTCCAAATTTTCTAATGATGAGATATCTCGTTCGCATCAAGAAGTGACTGAAATGATGAATTTTGCTAATGACGAAATATCTCGGCATCAAGATACTGCCAATTTTTTGATGACCAGATCAAGACCTGTTTAGTTTTCTTCTAATGACGAGATACCTTGCTCATCGAGGTCTCGTAAACTTTAATGACGAGAAATTAGCAACCACTATAAGGGTTAAAACTGTATCTCGCGAGAAATGTACTAGCTAGAAGACATTGTTAAAATCATGCCCAGAGGGATATTGTTAAAATCGTTCCCAGAAGTATTGGGAATTAACTCATTTTTGCCACGATTCATCGTTGATCTGCTTCAGTTAAGAGTGGTTCTAGTCGCATTAAGTTATGGAGGAGAGAATTGAGAACATACACTACTATACCTTTACACCAGAGAAAGAGACCATTTTGTTTGAGGGTAAATCAAAATTTATTTCCACCGACACCAGATATTTTATACCACTGAAAAGACACTCTGTAACAAACAAATTGACGCACCAAGAAGGAGTTGTCCGATTGCGATAAAAATCGGTGGATGTAAAAAACATACATAGAAAAAAAAAACGATTAAATTTCAGAAACATTGAATGATTTATTTCAGAGTTTGACCGTTACAAAGGGAGGATGTCTACATGGCATTGAGCCACCTCTGGCCTGGATGCGTCACCCGGCTTGACATAGACTGAAAATGCTCACAGATGGTGTCCTCCGGAATTTCTGGCCGTGTCCAACTATCGGGCTAAATGGTCAACATTCTGGGATGGCTGCAATTACCTCCCCATAACGTCCCAAATGTGCTAAATGTCAGAGATTTAGTTGGCCAAATAGGGGTCGGTAAAGGTTGAAGACAATTCATACCGTGTGCGGCCGGGCATTATCTTGTTCCAGATCCTCCACCTCTCTACTCACTCGTAAGGGTTTGGAGTATTTGGCTGGGAGGGGGGAAGGGGGGACTTCCAGCTCATGAAGTAGACTCAGTGGAGTCCACGCCGACCGGACGAACATTTATTGTGTCTTTAAAATTTACACGGGCAAAAGGCCCGGTACATGAATATACAAGGACAGGAATCGAACATTGGGCAACAGCCCCCAATAAGAGGTTTGTGGAAACATAAAGGATTTGGACGGAGTTTACATGAAAATAAAAGATTAGTGAATATACATAAATAATACATAATAATTTGACATACAACTAACTAGAGTTAACAGGAAAAACAAACAGAACTTGACGGCCATACAAATAGGAGTCAGTGAATGTAAAAATAGGAACTGATGGATATACAAAAAGGGAATTGGCGGATAGAATCCGTAAGTTAAAAAGGTGCCGAGATAATGTCCGAGGTGTCGTAAAAGGAACGGTAACACAACCTGTGGAAGAATGTCGTCATGGTACCGATGTGCTGTAAGCGCGCCAGAAATGACTACAAAAGGGATCTGGCTATCAAAGGAAATGGTGTCCAAGACCATAACACCCTTTTGTGGGCATATATGGTGTGCGATATTAAGGGCCCAGATCCCCACGCTGCCCTGGACGTTTCCAGTTTTCGTCAGGACACAGTTATTTGCTCGTCGATAAGGATTAATATACACTCTATAACAGGGGTAGCCAACCTTTGACATACCATGCGCCACTTTTTTTTTCACAAGCGAGTTCCGATGCGCCATATAACTCAAGCACCTTTTCTACCTTACGTTCATGGTCCTGTATATACTTAATAGCTTTTTTAATAAAAGTATGTTTATAGACATAATTAACATTTTTAAATGCTTTAACTATTGTACGTAAAACAATGTTTATTACAGCACATAAATATTACTTACCATCAATAAGACTTTTGAGCCTGTTTGGATTTCGCTGGTCTTTCAATGTTTGGTGTAAAGTTGTTACTGAGAGCAACAGAGAATTTTTCAAATTTGAATCATTCATTCGCTACCTCGTTTTCCATTTAATGAATTTCATGGATGAAAATGCTTGTTCACTTGTAATCAAAGAATATGTAGGCGCAAGAATGCAATGCGCCACTTGTAATAATCAAATGCGCCAGGTTTGGCGCATGCGCCACAGGTTGGCCACCCCTGCTCTATAACAAAAGAATCAACGCCCCAAGGAGTTGTCCGATTGCAATAAAAATGGTTGAATGTGAAGAACATAGATAGAAAAATAAACGATTAAAATTTCAGAACAATTGAATGATTTATTTCAGAGTTTGTCCGTTACAAAAGGAGGAAATCAATAAGAATCCACCTCTGGCCTGGGTGCGTCACCCGGCTTAGCTTAGACTGAAAAAGTTCCCGGATGGTGTCCCGCAGAATTTCTTGCTGTCTGAAACTCTCGGGCTAAATGATTAACATTCTGTGATGGTTGCTATCGCCTTCCCATAACGTGCCAAATTTTCTCTAAAGGTGAGAGAGATCAGTAGACCTAGCTGGCCTAGGAAGTGTTGGGAAAGCTTGAAGACAATTCATAGCAATACGTGCGGCCCGGTATTATGATGTTAAAAGTAAGTCCTGATGGTCGCAAAAGGAACGGTAACCGGTCGAAGAAAGTCGTCTACGTACCGCTGTGCTGTAAGTGTGCCAGAAATGACTACCAAAGGGGCTATCAAAGGAGATGGCACCCCAGACCATAACGCCCTGTTGTGGGCACGTGTGGCTTGCGATAGTAAGGGCAGGATCCCCACGCTGCCGTGGACGTCTCCAGATACGTGTGCGGTTGTCGTCAGGACATAGTTGAAAACGGGACTCGTCACTAAAGAATATATGTTCCAAGTCAGCGCCGTTCCAAGTGGATCGAGCCAAGCAGAAGTCCTGGACAACTGCTTGGTGCGTCAGAGTGTAAATAGAATGCATTTGCATAATGTTTAACATAAGCTCTTTAACTATTCACAGCATCTACTGCGCACAATATCGTTACGTTACCTTTCTGGGTTCGCAGAAAGGATTTTAGGATGAGCAGAATCCTTTTTCAGTTCCTTGGCCATAATCGTATGACTGATTAACTCTCCAAAGTGATTTAGACGATATATATCGTCTATAAAGATCTGATCGATTTTGCTGATGACGATATTATCTCGTCATCAAGATATGGAAAGAAAGACCACTGGAGCACCTCGGGGGCCATGAAGCCAGTACATACCTAAACGAGATGTGTCCCTGATGGTTTAATTCTTTTTTGAATTTGAAGTTTTGGTATTAATCATCATGGTCAAGCTTAGAGTAATCTCCAGGGATACCGTTTTGTAGCTTGTTATCCTTTGGCGAACTTCTGTATCCAACAGCAGTCATATTATTCAAAAGTTTTTTCTTCTCGTAAACATGGGATGGTACCCCAAGATGCTCAAGATATCTTTTTCTATTTTCTCCAATCCATCCTCTTTTCAGAATGACTTGACACTGTCTGTTTTGTGGTATGGGGAATATGGCCCTTGCGCCATAAAACCCCAAACAAACATTTTTCGGTGTTTAGGTAAATCTTGCACTTGAGCAGCTTGTCCTTTTTAAACCTTCCGCCATAGTACAAAAACCAACAAGCCATCATAATAAGTGTAACAACTATGTACATTCCACAGGAATCGATCCCAGATATTTTCATACTCTTCGAAAATTGATCCCGGTGCGTCGCGAATAGCTCGTTGCATTGCTTCAGTGCGACGTCAACCCTCTTGATGGTTGTCTCGACGACGTAACTCGTCATCCGAAGAAAACCGACCAGCTCCTGATGTAGAAGATATATCGTCATTAGAAGAAAACTGACCAGATCTTGACTTAATGATCATAAATGATCAACAAATCCTTAATGACGAGATATCGCGTCACAAACAAAATTGCTCAGATCATGACATACGAGATATCGCGTCACAAACAAAATTGTTCAGATCATGACGGACGAGATATCGCGTCACAAACAAAATTGTTCAGATCATGACGGACGAGATATCGCGTCACAAACAAAATTGCTCAGATCATGACATACGAGATATTGCGTCACAAACAAAATTGCTCAGATCATGACATACGAGATATCGCGTCACAAACAAAATTGCTCAGATCATGACATACGAGATATCGCGTCACAAACAAAATTGTTCAGATCATGACGGACGAGATATCGCGTCACAAACAAAATTGCTCAGATCATGACAGACGAGATATCGCGTCACAAACAAAATTGCTCAGATCATGACATACGAGATATCGCGTCACAAACAAAATTTCTCAGATCATGACATACGAGATATTGCGTCACAAAGAAAATTGTTCAGATCATGACGGACGAGATATTGCGTCACAAACAAAATTGTTCAGATCATGACGGACGAGATATCGCGTCACAAACAAAATTGCTCAGATCATGACATACGAGATATTGCGTCACAAACAAAATTGCTCAGATCATGACATACGAGATATCGCGTCACAAACAAAATTGTTCAGATCATGACGGACGATATATCGCGTCACAAACAAAATTGTTCAGATCATGACGGACGAGATATCGCGTCACAAACAAAATTGCTCAGATCATGACAGACGAGATATCGCGTCACAAACAAAATTGCTCAGATCATGACATACGAGATATCGCGTCACAAACAAAATTTCTCAGATCATGACATACGAGATATCGCGTCACAAACAAAATTGCTCAGATCATGACATACGAGATATCGCGTCACAAACAAAATTGCTCAGATCATGACATACGAGATATCGCGTCACAAACAAAATTTCTCAGATCATGACATACGAGATATCGCGTCACAAACAAAATTACTCAGATCATGACATACGAGATATTGCGTCACAAAGAAAATTGTTCAGATCATGACGGACGAGATATTGCGTCACAAACAAAATTGTTCAGATCATGACGGACGAGATATCGCGTCACAAACAAAATTGCTCAGATCATGACATACGAGATATTGCGTCACAAACAAAATTGTTCAGATCATGACGGACGAGATATCGCGTCACAAACAAAATTGCTCAGATCATGACAGACGAGATATCGCGTCACAAACAAAATTGCTCAGATCATGACGGACGAGATATTGCGTCACAAACAAAATTGTTCAGATCATGACGGACGAGATATCGCGTCACAAACAAAATTGTTCAGATCATGACGGACGAGATATCTGGTCACATAACCATTTGGAGGGTCGATTCAACTTTCTCCTACATACCGTACATTTTATTACTTTTAATTTTCAACAGCCCCCGGTGAATTTTCTTCAAGTTTCCATTCTGCAACGTTGGGAAAAGAAACCAATTTCTGTCGGTCTTTTTCCGCCGGCATCATTAGAAATTTGATGTGGTGACACTCTAACTCGGATGTGATTCCTCTTCCCCAATCAATTGCTTTCCCCCCTCCCTCTCGGATCGAACGTGCTGCATTGTCTTTCAGAATCTTTCACGAGATCGAATCGATCAACCGAGTGCATTTCTTCGGGCCACGTCTGTCCTTTCCCTCGGACACGTCCAAGAGGAACTAGACACAGCCGTAAATTGCAACCGTGACCCGCTCTGCGTTTGGCATTTATGGCGATGGACAGCTGGCAGTGGCGGAGAAGAACGTCTGAAAGGTTGAGCACTTTTGTATGAAAATAGTGTATGTTAACAGACATGCGCATACAATCTGCTCTAATGTCTCTTCATCTGTAGGGGGGACGTGGCTCAATAGGTATGATCACTGCGCTAGCAACCTTCGAGTAGGTTCGATTCCTGCCAGGTGTATTCCTTCCTGGGTGTGTTTTCTCTTTTCTGTGGAAGAAAAATATTAATTGTGTGTGTATGTTGTAGCGTTTGGAACTAAATTATTTAACCAAAAGTCTTCGACTAATGAGTTTTTATTTACATTTATATACGAAGCTTAATTGATCACACTTTGGCTACAATGACGATGGTCAAAGCACATTAAATCTCATCTCAGGGTGGGATATCTGAGAAAAGTGTTCAATATACGAACTCTGGTAGAGGTTCTACCACACACAAATAGTTTCCCAGGAAGAGATCCATAACATCCATAACTAAACGTTGTTTTTCCCCCTAGTTTTTAAGCGATCATTTCCCTTCGAGAGCTTCCAGCCTTTCCAAAAACTCCATAGATGCCAGATAAGAACAGAGTCGCCATACTTTTCGTCTCCCCGACGCTACGTTTAGACTCAATAACACCTGTCTATGGTTATGAGATGTCTTTCCAAGCCTCGCTGAAGGGTCCCACTTTACATTATGTTATCCCATAGCGGTGATGAGAGAAATCTATTTTTAGAAGTGGTATATGAAATATGTTTCTTCACTTAGCCTCGTAATAGGGTTCCTTTTTCGTCCACACTCAACGTGGCAGGATGTTTATCAACTGGTTTAGTATTAGGCAGACGTCACAATGTCTATCATTTCATATTGCACGTCTTTTTTTCTGGCACTGCATGACCAAAAATGGCCTTGCGCCATAAAACCGCAAATCAACCAACCAACCAAAGTGTCTTAATCTTTAACGGGGACGGATTCTTCAAAAGTTTTGAATTTGCAATCAAAGGGCAACACAACTCCAAGCAATTGCAATTGTTCTGCAAGAATTTTGTTCGAATTTTGAAAACTGCAGTCAAATCTAAAACAGAGGTAAAACACAATTATCGGCTAAATATGTATAACATATTTATAATAAAACATCAAAATCAATTAAACTTACTTTATTTAAAACCAAGGCACACTTTCAGAATTTGCAATTCTGTCGATCACTTTTGAAGCAAAATATTATTGCACATCTTCATTGACATAGAAGATGTGTTATTTATAAAGTGTGTGTGGTAATTGGGGGCGGTGTAGGGAGGTTGTTCCGTAGCTAGAGAAGAAGAAAAGGTGTGGCAAGGAGCGCAATTTGCACTGCAGAACAAAGTAACTTATGATTGAAAATTTTTGATAAAATTAAGGAAAAATTGTTCTGCAAAGACTGTTTGTTCTTTGATGTACGTCGCAGTTTTAAGCACTTTCTGCTCCCAGGAGGGTAGGTAGATAGGTAGTTAATTACCGTCACACTAAAGTGACCCAACGAGCTATAGCGACAGTACGGGATCAATCCCAAAGGGTGAAAGGACAACGATGCAAGGACTCTTAATTTTGAAGCATAGATGACGAGGCCAACAAAAGCTCAGGAGCTGGCAATCCACTCTCTAAATTTACACACCATCACGACGTGAGCACATTGGTAGCCGTGATAGATTTTTCGTGAATAATCTCATGTGTACACGATGGTAATTAGTTGGACCGAGTTACGAACTCTCAATTCTCCGTTTTCTAAACCGTTGCTCTTCCAACTACTGCGGGCCGACCATCCGGTCTGGTGGTTAAGGTGTTAGGCTCTAGATCCGAAGGTTCCTGGTTCGAATCCGGGTTCGGGCATGGATGTTTGTAAGCGTATGGTGTAGAGGCGCTGGTGCACATTAAATCTGTCGTGATCGAAAGTCCTCACGTTGTGTTGGTGATGAAGTTTGGAGAGTGGGGTGCCAGCTCAGATGTTGCCACGTCATCTGACCGTTGTTCAAAATGACGAGGTGTTGCCCTCGGATCTTTCCCTTAAGGGATTGATCCCGGACCGTTGTTAATAGCCCGTTGTGTTGCTCTTGTACGACGTTAATTAAAATTACCAATAATGCTCACGCCACGTATGCGGATTAAAGGACAATCTGTTTGATATTCGTGCACGGCATGTTTAATTTGATTGTTAAGTTCATTGTTATTGTTGTGTGTTATTGGAGTTTACTTTTCTCCCATCATTATATTCAAAGATCGATTAGATGAATCGATCCCTTGACTTCAGTCAATACCTCTGTTGATAAATACAACTGAGTAAAATAGCTAAGAAAATATTTAACTTAGAAAGAACTTCCTCTTTATAAATTGAATGTATATTTCACTCTTAAATGAATATATGATCGATTCACTCCTCAGAATGGACTTGAATTACTAGCGCTCTAAATGCCGTCATGTTTCAGCTTGCACCAGCCAGTATCTCGGAATGGGCAATTACACGAAATTGTATCATTTGAGATTCCCCTGAGTGCAATTAAGGACCTTGTGTCCTCTAAAGTCAGAGTTCGGAGAATACTTCCGAGCGATTGGCTCGAACCCTAGCACAGATTTGTATATAAAACCTCCATGTTCAATCGGCGTATTGAAAGACTTCATTACTTTATAGGGTCCACGGTAGCTCGGTTGGAAGAGTAAAAAGGGGTACTGGTACACGTTAAATCTGCCGTGGCATCAAATGTCTTCATGATGGCGAGGTGTGGAAGTTTGGAGATGGGGGAGCCATCTCAAATGTGACCTCGTCATCTGACCGTGATTCAAAATTACGTGATGTTGTCCTGGGATCTTTACCTTTGGGGAATTGACCCTGGACCGTCCTGAATAGCCCGTTGTGTTGCTGCAGTATGACCTTAATTAAATTGCCTACTTACGCGTGCTCTACAACATGATTATTTTTATTAAATTAATTTAATTATTTTCACGTTTCTGACCAACATGTTTAAAAACTGCTATTTCTACATATCTTAGTCTACACATAGACGTGGAACATAAGCAGATTGAGCACGGCTATTGAGAGGAGTTACTAAAAGTATAAGTAATGTATCAACTAGTGGTCCCATGACTGCTCTGAAAAAGCTTGGCCAGCTGGTATAGTAGGTAATTGGTAATTTTTTAGTTAACGTCGTACTAGAGCAACACAACAGGCTATTGACGACGGTCCGGGATGAGTCACTTAAGGGAAAGATCCGAGGACAACACCTCGTAATTTTGAACCACGGTCAGATGACGAAGCAACACCTGAGCTGGCACCCCACTCTCCAAACTTCCACGCCAACCCAACGTGAGGACTTTCGGCCACGACAGATTTAAGGTGCACCAGCCGCCTCTACACCATACGTTTACAAACATCCATGCCCGGACCCGGATTCGAACCAGGAACCTTCCGATCTAGAGGCTAACACCTTAACCACTATACCGGTTAGTCGGCTGCTGGTATAGTAGGAATCATAGAAGAAATATAAAAAGAGTGAATAATATTAAACTTTTTATCCGCCAAAATCATATGACCGATACAAATAGTAACGTGACCCATACACTATTTTCGTCTGTTGGGTGGAAACGAGTATTCTTCATCTGATTGGTCCTCAGGATAAAAGAAGACGTCCATCCATTGATTAATCTGATTGATCCACGATAATGGGGAAAAGACACCCATTTGTCGATTCATGAATCTGATCCTCGCGACTTAGCAGTGGACTTTTTACCATTTCGCCATTTTTGCCGCCATTATAAACATTTGCATTCACAAAATTATCTTGTCATAAGATGGCCAAACGAGGAGATGAAATGCCAAATCGGCCATCGCAGTCAAATTTTTCACAGCAGTCATGTGACTACTAGTCATCTCTGAATGTTCTTTCAGTAGTAATTCTTAGTCTATTATTTTCAAACGCTGTTACATGGTAGGAATAACATTTGTTTGACCCCTAGAAGGTCCATGGTTCGAATTCATGTTTATAAGCACATTGTTAGTTGCTAGTTCATCCAATGAAGGGCGAAGAGTTCAGAAATCAGGAAATATACAATAATTTTCTATTTGTATCATAATTTTGAACTAATTTTGCCACACGTAGCGCCACTGGTAAGTTTCCTATCAATTCTATCAACAACACTACTGTATCTGTTGTATTTCAGTCTGTGATCAACGTATTTTTTGTTTCTAATCCATTCGAGGAATATGCAGGTTAGTGTTTCCAAATCATCATTTGGTTTATATACTGTAGTATCGTTTACATGACCAAACCAATCGACCCGGGTAATTCGAGGGTGAAGGGGATTTTCGAAGATTACCCGCGTTGCATTATGGGAAAGGAGGGTAATCTCAAAGACACGAGACTTGACTAGAGTGCCTAAATAATAAGAGTGGCGACATACGGGAAACACTTTCTGATTGGCTTAGAGACCTTTTATACCTCCCGAGGCGATATTTTCCTAGCTCCCGTAGACTTAACATAGGAACTTTTTGTGTGTTCGAGAAAAACTTGTGTATATTAAATAAAAAAGAAAATATAGCTTATTCATGTTCCATTTCGTGTTCTAGAATGTTTATTTATTATTAATTTAGTGTTTTGTCGGTATAAATTTGAAGACTTTTTAAGTAAATAGCTTTTTTTGAACAATATGGTGTTTCCCGCAATCTAAGTTAGCGCGTTTTATAATCCATCTCATCAAATACGCATGTAATTGAGCGTTTATATGATTCATTTATACCGAATATATCCATATTATAACAATCATATGCTTTTTGTTCTCCTTGAAATGATTTATTAATTTGCCCAGCAACCTTCTTTGAGACGATTCTGGTAGAAAAATGGCTTCCGCGCATGCGCATTGGGCCAAATTTGGTCCCTTGTCGCCACTCTTATTATATAGGCACTCTAGACTTGACTAGGGTTGAAATCAACCCGCGTATTTCCTCGCTTTTACCCCACGTAGGGGAAGCGTAGAAAAAAACGGTTTAACTCTCCTTTTACTCGGGTATTTGGCTCATATAAACGGTACTTATGACTCGAAAGTACATTCAATACTAAAGATAGGGAGGTATGCTCTCCTAGCAACTCGTTTTTAATAGCAGCTCCTCATTTCGCCTGGTGGGTCACATTAGGAACAGGGGTAGGCGATACTATGTACCCACTCTTTAAAATTCTATTGGGAAATTTTTTGAAGTTTTACTATTTAACTTAACTGACATAAGTAAAGAAGCTATAGGTTCTCTGGAAACCAAAGAATAGTTCCTATTGCTATTCATTTAGTTTCCAGCTTGATTTCCCAACCCAGGAGGTTGAGATATAGAGAAATAGTTAGGGTAGGCGATATTTGGAACACCTATTATGAAACATATTAGGTCTTGTATAGTCTGCGTGAAATAAAAACACCCTTCCACTTAGAAGCAAGAACTCAATAGTATCCCTCTCTCTTGCAGCATAAGTCAGAGTGACGCGAGTGCAGTTCATCTAAAGGCAAAAGGGGAATCTGCCGCTTTTATTGCCTCCGAAAAAAAAGAGGTAATTGAGGGAGCAATATTAGATGCTACTTACTCGCAGATTCTGTCGTCGCTTATTTCCTTTTTGCCTGAGACACGTCATCGATTGGTCGCCCGTTACTTATCGAAAAATATTGCAATATCCGGGAGGCGGGTTTTTGTTGTTCAGCATTCAATAGGTATAGGTAGTTGGCATAAATGCTGCTTCTAGTCTTTGTCAATCGAGTTCTTTCAATTGAATCCTCCAAGTGGTTTCGACGAGATATCTCGTCCATCAAGAATTGACCAAATTCACTAATGACGAGATATCTCGTCATGAGGATATGACCAATTTTGCAACTGACACTATACCTCGCCTTCAACATCTGACCAATTTTGCTAACGACGATGTTCCTCGTCCATCAAGAATTGACCAATTTCACTAATGACGAGATATCTCGTCATGAGGATATGACCAATTTTACAAATGACACTATACCTCTCCTTCAACATAGGACCAATCTTGCTAACGACGATGTTTCTCGTCCATCAAGAACTAACCAATTTCACTAATGACGAGATATCTCGTCATGAGGATATGACCAATTTTACAACTGACAATACGCCTCGCCTTCAACATCTGACCAATTTTGCTAACGACGATGTTCCTCGTCCATCAAGAATTGACGAATTTCACTAATGACGAGATATCTCGTCATGAGGATCTGACCAATTTTACAAATGACACTATACCTCTCCTTCAACATAGGACCAATTTTGCTAACGACGATGTTTCTCGTTCATCAAGAACTGACCAATTTCACTAATGACGAGATATCTCGTAAAGAGGATCTGACCAATTTTACTACTGACACTATACCTCGCCTTCAACATCTGACCAATTTTGCTAACAACGATGTTCCTCGTCCATCAAGAACTAACCAATTTCACTAATGACGAGATATCTCGTCATGAGGATATGACCAATTTTACAACTGACAATACGCCTCGCCTTCAACATCTGACCAATTTTGCTAACGACGATGTCATCAAGATATTGCCGATTTTCAGCGATGTCTAAATCAAGACCTGGTTTGCTTTTTTCTAGTGACGATATATCGCGTCCATCAAGAGCTGGTCTTTGTCTCGACGAGGTGCCTCGTCAATAGCAATCATTAGGAGGGTTAAAGCAGTTAAACCTTCAAGTAGTTTTCACGATATATCTCCTCGATCTCAATCTGACAAATTTTGCTAAGGACGCGATATCTCGTCATCAAGGTTTTGCTGATTTTATGGCGACGACGAAATCAAGATCTGGTAAATTTTCTTTGACTGACGAGATATCTCGTCCATCAAGATCGGGTCGATACCTAGCCGAGACATGAGGGGACACATCAAGGGACTCTTGAAGGACGAACAGATAAAGGAATGGCAGTCGCGCTGGGACAACTTAATTGAGGGAAGAACGGTGTATAATTTATACGACAGTCTCAATTAATGAACTCCAGGGCTCTTTTGAAATTAACCAACTGATTATTGGATATGGAGCCCTGGTAGAGTATAAGGACAGATTTATTGGAAAACAAAATATGTGTAAATGAGGACGAGAGGAGGAATCGGTGGAACACATTATCTATAGATGCGGACAGTGAGACGACGTTGGAGTGAAGTTTTTTCCTATGAACTCTAAACAATCTGATATAAAATTACTGCTCACAGACAAAAGAACTAGAGGAGGAATTAAAAACATAATGAAAGGAATCCTGGACTACAGTATAAAGAAATGGAAGAGATGTGACGATCTGGCCTATAAACTGAGACTAGACCTGTGGGCTTGGACATTGGACTCGGAGATAGAACTTAAAAAAGGGTTTAAAAAATGTAAAAAAAGGTATAAAAACCGAACATTAAAAAGTACGGCTAGTACTCTTCTGTACTAAAAATGTAATTTTTTTATCTTTTAATAAAACACAGTGAACACATTATCTATAGATACGGACACAGAGACGACATTAGAGTGAAGTTTTTTCCTATGAACTCTAAACAATCTGATATAAAATTACTGCTCACAGACAAAAGAACTAGAGAAGGAATTAAAAACATAATGAAAGGAATCCTGGACTACAGGATAAAGAAATGGAAGAGATGTGACGATCTGGCCTATAAACTGAGACTAGACCTGTGGGCTTGGACATTGGACTCTGAGATAGAACTTAAAAAAGGGTTTAAAAAATGTAAAAAAAGGTATAAAAACCGAACATTAAAAAGTACGGCTAGTACTCTTCTGTACTAAAAATGTAATTTTTTTATCTTTTAATAAAACACAGTGAACACATTATCTATAGATACGGACCCAGAGACGACATTAGAGTGAAGTTTTTTCCTATGAACTCTAAACAAACTGATATAAAATTACTGCTCACAGACAAAAGAACTAGAGAAGGAATTAAAAACATAATGAAAGGAATCCTGGACTACAGGATAAAGAAATGGAAGAGATGTGACGATCTGGCCTATAAACTGAGACTAGACCTGTGGGCTTGGACATTGGACTCGGAGATCAAACTTAAAAAAGGGTATGAAAAATGTAAAAAAGGTATAGAAACCGAACATTATAGAGTACGGCTAGTACTCTTCTGTACTAAAAATGTAATTTTTTATATTTTAATAAAACACAATGGAGTGGGTTTTTATCTTTTAATAAAACATACCGTATGCCTATGGGCGGGGCGATATCCCATTGAACATCAACCTCGCCGAGACACCTACCAGGAATGTTAAAGGAATTTCCTGATCATTATTAAAATGACTTTCTTATATACACTAAAATCTATTTATATATTATTTATATATATATTTCTATTTATATTTATATATATATTTCTATTTATATATATATTTCGCTGACATAAAAGTGCAAGTACTGTGAAATCTACAGTTTATTCAAATAGAATATGTGTAGTGAGTCAAAAAAATATACAGGGTTTGTCCGTAAAGTATTGAAACTGACCACCGCGCGGCGCTCTAGTCACCAGCAGCACGCTCCCTGGGGGCTTGATTTGTGGTGGGGTGTCTAAGCTAAGCTACGCACCTATAATAATACGCAAATAAACTGCCGGCGATGATTTTAGTATTTTATGTATGAATTATCTTAATGGTTTATACATGGAAAGTATTGCAAATTTTGCTGCGTAATAATTATTTGATGATCTATGCAATTCTAAATATAATAGATCTACAAGCAGTGGTTATACTCTTTTATACATAAATTATCTTCTTACATGGAAAATATACTTTGATACATTAATTATTTGCAGATAGACTACTAATAGGAAATAAGCTACAAGCAAAAGTTGTACTTCTTTATGTATGAATTATCTTTAATGATTTTGACATGTTAAGTAGATTTTGCTATAGATTAATCATTTGCAGATATTTGCAACACTAAAAATAAATGAAGTCCAAGCAGTGTTTTTGCTCTTTTGCTTATGAATCTTCTTGAGATAGAAATTAGATTTTTTATACATTAATTATTTTCAGATACAAAACTAATAAGAAATAAACTGCAAGCAACGGTTTTACTACTTTTTGTGTAAACTATCTTTAATGCTTTAGATGTGGAAAATATATTTTGTTATCGTTAATAATTTGCTGGTACAACTCAAAATGAAAAAAAAAAAAAAGCAACAGTAATCTTGCACTGTAAAATGAAACGAAACTCAGCCGTCCACCAGCTTGCAATCTTGTAACACACCACTCATATTTATTTAAAAGAATCACTTTTTGCAATCAATGCAAGCTGCTAATACCTGTTTACCAAAACATGTTTCAACCAAGATACCTCAATTGCGCCCTTCTTGCGTGATACGAGATCGTTAAGTGAAAAAATATTCTTGTTGCCACTGCTGATTGTACTAAAAGAATATTCGAGAAATAAAAACACCGGAGCGCGAGATGCGGATGATTGAAAATGCAATTTTATTCTCGTTAGGAGACGAGTGTTTTCAAATGAGGGAGAGGAAAAAGCAATTTCATGTTCCGACTGGCCTGTTTGAAAGTCCTAATAAAAACTGTTATCTTTATTAGCGTTTCTTTATAACAAAGATGGTTGCTGGAATAAGGTGCCATCGTTTGGAAGATTCATTAAACATAAATAGGGCGTTCTAATAATTCAATTAAAATGGACGGCGATCGTTATTAAAATCGTGACGTTTTTAGTAATTAATTTCACCTGTTTAGTATGCGTAAAAAATAACTTGAAGACCGCTGTACTGTATCTCAATTGAAAAATGTTGTAGAATTTTTAATGAAAGTTTTATTTTTTATTAGAAGAGAACATTACCCGGAATCGTTCTGGTTAAAAGGACGAACTTAATGCCTTGTACTCAGTTTTACTATCAATATTTTAATTTGCTTCTCTCTTGCATCAGAAAAGCATTACTTCAAAATCAGCGAATGGATGATAAATTAATTTAATACGACATTTTAATGTTTTAAAAACAAATGGCACTTTAAAATTCTTTCATTGTCACATGAAAAAGCAAGCAGCTTGTTTAAAATTAAAAATCTACCCTGTGATACACTGTTTAGGTAAAGCTAAAGGTTGGTGGATGTTTTAGGATTCCGATGTAAGGTTTACATTCAAGAGCCTTTCTAAAGTAGAGCAGGCATGGCACATGTAGTTATGTCACTTTAAGACAGCTGTAGCTATTCATTGACTATCGCTATCCACCATTATATCATGTTTCGAGATGTACCCTTCGATAATTAGATACACTGCTGTATGAAAAAAAATTTAATCTACTCATTTTTTTTATTTGCACATTATTCACAGTTGAACAAATTACCTCTTGGCATTCCCAGTTGTAAATGTGGTGCTACCTAAAGCCCCTTTATCCCTCAAAAACTATATTATCAAGATAAATCGTTCATCAGGATCTGAAAATTTTTTCAATTAAGAGTTATCTCGTCAACAATATTTGTGTTTTTTATTACCATGACGTTATAAGATCTGACTAGCGTCCTTCTCAAAAAGAGATATCTCATTCATCAAGATCTGGTTCTTTGTCTTTTGACGAAATATCTCATCCATCAAGATGTGTTCCTTTTTCTTCTAATAACGAGATATCTAGTTCACATCAACATCTGTTATTTCTTCTTTTGACACGCTATCTCGTTCATCAAGATCTGCTCCTTTTTCTTCTTTTGACTCGATATCTCATCCATCAAGATCTGGACCCTTTCTTCTTTTGACTCGATACCTCGTCCATCAAGTTCTGTTCCCTTTTCTTCTAATTACGAGATATCTAGTTCACAACAACATCTGTTATTTCTTCTTTTGACTCGATATCTCGTCCATCAAGTTCTGTTCCTTTTTCTTCTAATAACGAGATATCTAGTTAACATCAACATCTGTTATTTCTTCTTTTGACTCGATATCTCGTCCATCAAGTTCTGTTCCTTTTTCTTCTAATAACGAGATATCTAGTTAACATCAACATCTGTTATTTCTTCTTTTGACTCGATATCTCATCCATCAAGTTTTGTTCCTTTTTCTTCTAATAACGAGATATCTAGTTCACATCAACATCTGTTATTTCTTCTTTTGACTCGATATCTCGTCCATCAAGTTCTGTTCCTTTTTCTTCTAATAACGAGATATCTAGTTAACATCAACATCTGTTATTTCTTCTTTTGACTCGATATCTCATCCATCAAGTTTTGTTCCTTTTTCTTCTAATAACGAGATATCTAGTTCACATCAACATCTGTTATTTCTTCTTTTGACTCGATATCTCGTCCATCAAGTTCTGTTCCTTTTTCTTCTAATAACGAGATATCTAGTTAACATCAACATCTGTTATTTCTTCTTTTGACTCGATATCTCATCCATCAAGTTTTGTTCCTTTTTCTTCTAATAACGAGATATCTAGTTCACATCAACATCTGTTATTTCTTCTTTTGACTCGATATCTCGTCCAATAATTGACTCGATATTTCGCTAATATTTGACTCGATTTTTCGATGGACTCGATATCTCGTCCATCAAGAGCTGTTTCGTTTTCTTCTTTTGACTCAATATCGCGTCCACCAAGATCTTGTCCTTTTTCATTTTTTGCTAAGATATCTCGTCCATCAAGATCTGGTTCTGTTTCTTCTTTTGATGAGATATCGCGTCCACCAAGATCTTGTACTTTTTCTTTTGTTAGATATCTCGTCCATCAAGATCAGGTTCTTTTTTTTCTTTTGACTAGATATATCGTCCATCAAGATATGACTTTTTTCTTCTGATGAGATATCTCGTCCATCAAGATACTCAGTTTTGCTAAAGACGAGATACTTCTTCGAAGCACAAACGCTTGGAGGGTTAATTCAATAATATAATCCGTACGTCCCAGACTATAAACTCTTCAGTTTGCAAAAATTTCCATAGAGTGACAAAACAAACAAGCCCTAAATATTTTTTTCATGGAATGTTTTTTGGCGGCTTGAATAAATATCTTTTCAATCGTTCGCTATGATTTTAAGACCCTTCTAGATAGTGCAAATCCATTACCCAACTTCGTTAAATCGCATTAAATTCTTAGTTGAAACGGAATTAAAAAAAGCAATCACATATTACCGTTCTCTTTAATGGAATTTATTATCAAATGATGACTTTGACTCCTCTCTGCTAATTGCGCCTGGCTCCAAAAGTCTTTTAAAATGATACTTATTTAATTGGAACTAGCCACTTATTATCTCAAACAAAACCGGCCTTTTTCCCTTAGCCGCATCGCACATATCAATTTAAATCTGGAATTATATTTTTATGGAACTCTGAAAGATCTCCAGATTTTTTTTAGTTCTTTTGATTTTTATCGTCTGAATTTTTTAGTACACACTTCAGGTTCCTCCTCGAATAATGTCTTAACGATCGTTTCCAGTTTATTTTTCAATTTGAATTTTTTCGTTTGAAGTAAGAGCCTTGAAAAAAATATTGGAAATCGAATTTCTTTTGACTCAAATGCTTTATAATTATTTTTATCTGGTTTCCTAATCGATTTTTTCAAATAGCAAAAATTTCTTTCGTGGATATTTAAAATAAAATTTGATTTTTGTCTCAAGTTTCAAAGTGAACAGTTTAATGGCAAGTTTGACAGACACAGTTCATAAAAAGTAATTTTGTAAGTGTTCTGCATGTAGGAGGAGGTAAAGGCAATGTATGGGGGTTATTAACGAAATTCAAATGAGCATACTAATTACCACTATAAGAAATAAGTAAACAGAAAATTTGTTGTACAATAAATGAACTTAGAGACAAAATTTTTTCGCCTCTTCAAAAGTGACACTTTTCAAACTGTAAGGACTCTGAGGCGATAAAATTGTCGATGAACTTTTTAATCGAGTGTCACAATTCTGCACAAAAATCACTTTGTGGATTTTGTTTTGTTATGAAATGTGTCTGCTTGGCTTTTTTATGGAGAAATATATATATCTGGAAAAACTGTGCCACAAACAATGTCAAAAGTTACGGGTTGTTGAAATATTTTATTGCAGATCCAAAGATACAACGCACATTTTAAATAAAAATATAAAACAGTTATAATTTGGAGAAAATGTTTTCGGAATGTGAAGAAGTTAGTTTGTAATAAAGAAATCTGGACAGTTGAAAAACTGCAATTTGTCTTTTCGAATTCATGATTTCAATACAGTCGAAACCCACTATAGTGAACTCAGGATATAGTAAACTCTCAGCTATAGTGAACGTTTTCATTGGTCCCAACTGAACTCCTATAACAAATGTAAGTTCGCTTATAGCGAACTAAATTTTCCCTTCCACAAATATTTTTCCAAATTTTCAAAGGAAATTCTAAGTACTTTATATTACTCTTTTCTACGGAAAATGTGGACAAAAGAACTATAGAATCTTTCGTAATCGTCGTTAAAAATATTGACGAACTTAAAACCGAATTGTACTCATTCCAACCGAACGAATTTTTCCATAAGGAGTAAATGTAAAAATAAATAAAACTACTGAATTCTTTATTTCGAATAAACATGATAAATATTATTTAAGTATTTATCGATTTATATTTTAATAAATTGTGTTACATCCCAATGATTGTTTTCAACAAAACCCCCATCAAATGCTAAGAAATTTGTACGTGTCAACAAAATTGAATGTAGTGAATCATCGGTTATAGTGAACTTTTATTGGTTCCGGTGAGGTTTCACTATAACAGGGTCTAACTGTATTAGATTTAGAACATTTTAACCCGTAATGGGCAGTTACAGTCAATTTAAATGTAACTGGTGGTAGTGTTCTGCGGTGATACGTGTTTCCTGTATGTATTCCAAACGTGACGTCACTTGGCGAATAATATTTCAGCACGTTACCAATAAAAATTACAAAGAATGAACCCAAAATTGATGTATGATAATGATTGATCAACTTCAACCAGATTAAATACCAAAACATACCAAAGCAGTAATAAAATACTTTTTAAAGTAACTTCCATATGTATCTTGTGAGAAGATTTGGACAGCAGAAATAATATGTTCAGACTATAGTTTGTTTACTCTAAAAATACCTTATACATGTTTTTAAAGGTACGGTTTTTGTAACATTAGCTAAGTTTTCCACTTTTTTTGTTGGTCTTATTGTGAACCTATTTTATCTCTTTCGAAAAGCTCAAAGAAAACGACTTCCAACAATTTTCCTAAGTTGCATCAATGGTGCCTTCATTTTTCCTTCCTAATAACTGATCATTCTATTGAATCGGATAACAAATACAATGTGTAAATGCAATTTTACGTTTCCTGATTCCCTATTTTAAAAGCCACGGAAATAGAATTTATGGCCCTTAAAAAGTCAAATCATGTTCACATGATCGAATACTTTCACCATTTAAAAGGTTCCATCTCGGTACCCTCGACTGCAAAAATAATTCGCAAACATTTTATTCCCAACTCCTCACAGCAAGAAAAAGCTCTGCGGAGAGAACCCATTCCCCCGCTCTTTCTTTCTTTTAAGGGATTCAGCAGGACATTTTGAAAGTCAAAAATCTTTGCTTTGATGCTCTGGAGCCCCGGGGCTAATGCTTCACTGCGAATGGACGCTGCCCGCCCTGGAAGGAAAGAAGGTGGTGGAAGGTTCCCAAAAGCTCTGCACAGTTGGGTTCACATAACAGTGGATTATTTTGCATCAGCGAAGTTGCGGCTGTTTGAGTACCATTCGAGAGGACATCAGAGTGGTCTGAGGAAAACTTTGCTTGTTTGGAGAGGTTCTTTAGATGATACCATTCCGAAAGTTTTGTGGAGTTTTTATTGGAATTTTAGGGTAGAGAAGTTTGTGAGGTGTATGCTCTTTACAACGCGAGGCATGAACATAGAAGTAAATATTGGGAAGGTTCTGCAAAGCGAATATTTTCTCCCATTGGGTTCTTTTCCTGTTAGTAATATAGAGCCTTAAGATAGACAAATGTACTTGACTTCTATACAAATATACTTGCAATTGCAACCATTCTGGTGTTTATATTTTGCATTAGCGAAGTTGCGGCTGTTTGAGCAGTATTTGAGAGAGAATCAGAGTAGTCTGAGGTAAACTTGATTTGTTTGGAGAGGTACCATGGGTGATAGATATGTATCATACTAAAAGTTATGTGTGGACATTTTTTATTTAAATTTTGGGTTAGAAGTTTTAGCTTACGATTGTGACGTCTGATATGTGTAACGTGAGATTGGAACATGAGAGAGAAACGTAGATGTAAATATTTGGGTGGTTCTGCAAAGTGAATCTCTTTATCGTTTTGGGTACTTTTCTGTTGATAATATAGAGGTTTAGATTGACAAATGTGTGTTCTTGGCTCCAATGCAAGTGTACTTGCGATAGTTTTGCTGCTCATATATCAGCGAAGATGCGTCTGTTTGAGCCCATTTGACAAGACATCAGAGTAATCTAAGGAAAACTTTACTTGTTTGCAGAGGTATTACTGATGATATTTCGAAAGTATTGTGTAGCTTTTATTGGAAATTTGGGTTAGAAGTTCTAGCTTACGTTTGCGATGTTTGATCTTAGCAACGTGGATACAGAAACATAGAGTTAAATTTTCGGATGGTTCTGACAAGAGACTGTTCTCGTTTGGGGCACTTTTTCTCTGGGTAATATAGAGGCTTAGATACACAAGTATCATTGGCTCCAATATAACTGTGGGTACGTAATAGTCCAGTGTGAAGAGAAAAGGATTAGCAACAGGCGCGAGTTCGAAACTAGTCCCACCCAAAGACCATTGTGTACATGGCGGCTGGTGCAATTTAAATCTGTCATGGCTTCAAATGTACTCACATTGACGTGATGCGGAAGTTTGAAGAGTAGAGTGCCAACTCAGGGCTCAATCTCATCACCTGACTGTGGTTCAAAATTACGAAGCGTTGTCCTCGTACCTTTACCTTTAGGATTGATCCCAGACCGTCGCCTGTCGTGTTGATCCTTTGCGACGTTCATCAACTACCCACCAATGCAACTGCACTTGCAACAATATTCTGTTCAAGACATCGATCACGTTCTCTTTGATTGTACATTACTTAATCATGAAAGTTGATTTCTCTTTATACTTCCTGTTTCTCATAGTGCTCCAGTACTCTTCTCTTTGCTGATATTTGTTGTATTGCTCCAGTTACTGACGTTAATTAAAAATCCAAACCTTACTGATATTTATTTCTCTACACATTTATGAACTTTGTTTCTAGAATATTAAAAGAAATCGTCACTTAGTAATTAATTCGATCTATACATTCAATACTTTTTTGTGGTGCATGTAGAAAAAAATTCTAAAAAAATCTCAGTAAAAATCAAACTGTGCAAGGATTCCATTTATAATTGCTTCGAGGATTAATTTCACAAATAATATTACATACTAAAAGTTAACTAAAAATGAAACATATTTCAATGCATATTTATTATATTTAATAGTGACACAATGGGAAAAATAATTTCAGCTTTATAGGAAGATTCTTTCGGAAGATGAGCAGTGGTAAACTAATTTAACATTAAGTTCACCAACGGTTCCATACTCATACTCTAGAATAGGTTAGACCAAATGACTTGAAAGAAATGTTTGTGAACTTTAATGCAAAGACAACCCCTTATGTTAACGCAATGCATACAAACTTACAGATGCTTTTTCTTTCAGAATAAACCTATGAATTTGCTTTACTATGAGCGAGGTGCTATTAAAGGGGTAGGTTTCTATTTTATTACAGCTGTACAAACGCACTCAGGTTGTAGCTTTAAAATGTATGGTTGCGAACAAGACTTTTGAATAACACACCCCTACTTGAAACAACTGTTTAACTTAAAGAATCTTGTTATAACCCCATTGGATCAAACGTACGTGATGTAGAAAATCTCCTGGGAACGTTTCTTGGGCTGGCACTTATGAAAGGGCGTGAACAAAGAAAATTAAATTACGGTAAAGGGAATTCCAGTCACAAGCCCCGTGACATTTCCAGTCTGGGACATGTGCATGATTTAGGCTCAACTCTTTTCACCCATGAGAGACCCACCACGCCTGTGGTGTCAGAAGAAAAGGGACGGGTTGGCAAAAAGCAATAATAACGAGGAACAAATGGTTTCAATTCGTATTTGAACCATTAAATTCTGGTGAAACGGGGAATATGCTGAATTAAGGGAAGACAGACGTTCTCATAAACGAGAATGTTAGATTTTTAGTGATATTTCGTTTAGTCATAACTCGAGAAATATTTATCAGAAATTAATAAAATTTTCGCAGTATAAGAAGTACATTATATAGATATAAGTTTATAAAAAGAATTAAGAAATATCGAATACAAAAAAAATAATGATCAATTGTACTATGCATAAGTACTGGTAGTTTCAATTTGTATTAACACCGTTTGGTGAGCTCAGTTCAAAATTTTTTTACTTTATCAAGTTAAACTTTAGTAGATGTTTAGTAAACATTCTGGTTTAGCTGTTAAGCTATTTTTCTTATTTTTAAATGCATGCATATTAATTTAAAAAATTCACAATATTGCGAATTTCTACAGCAACATAAATTGTGTGTTTTTTCAATGGAAAACCTCAGAAGGTTGCGTGTTCAAATCACGTCCGGGTCACCATTATGGAATATTTAATTCCATATGAATTTATACAACGACTAAAACATTCAAATTATTTATTCGTAATCCGTTCTGATACTTTACATTCCTTAATGCCTGGTATGAATATATTTTTCCGTTGGTGAAGTATCTGTGTTCGTTTTATATGAATTATTAATTTTCTGAACCTCTACTTCAGTTCAGTTCACAGTTGCGTTTTTACATATTACGTATCGCTTCACAGCAGAGACTCCACCACAGAAACTTCACACAGAGATCTCACCACAATATAACGGTTTTTAAAATGAGCATACCTAAAGTATAAAAAATCATGTTTTGAGAAAAATGCAAAAAATGTTAAAACTTAGTATAATTATTTCCTAAAACAATCCTGAACCATGGTCTTTCAGTGTTATGCTTTGAGCTATATCGTGTTTATGCTTCTGAAATTTTTTCGGTGCCCGAGCCTGCTTAGTAATTTTCTGTACCCTGATTTCAGCCTTGCATATACGACGCATATCAAAGTGACGCAATGCACGGTAAGTGTTTTCCCCAGGGTTAACACCCAGGGTTAACACCCAAAGCTTTCAAAACCTTTAGCCGGCTTTGCGTTCCTTCATTAAAACATATCACAGAATCCATTACACCAATTTTCAATGTCTGTAATGAAACAAAAGTGCTTTTTGGTACCCGCTTCCACAAACAGTTATTAAAGCTCTCATTTGGGTTTTGCCGTGCAGACATTTACCCAAGAGATTCGGATCCGTTAAACTTCGAAAGATAGGTTTCATTGTCAGTAAGACTGGCTCAGGTAATGAATGTTTATGTGAATATTCTTCACCAGTCTTGTATTTTTATAAGTCCGAATTTAAAATTTAATCTAAAACAATTTTTAACTAATTTCTTAGCTTTTTTCCCTAGCGGTTCTTCGATTCCCCTGTCCTTTCTTCATTTCTTTGGACGCGTGCCAGATTTCCAATGACGTCACTGACTGCTAACGTATTGTTCTGTTTGATTTGAGTCACGTGGTCGAATGTTATTTTTTCCTTTCATTCACATAATTTATTTGTTTCTAGCTTTTTTTAAATTATTTTTTATTCGTTAGTCAAAGTTTCTACCTTTGCAATGGTTAAAGAACGAGTCAGAATTTCAACGAATTTAAAATCTGCGAAAATTTTACATCAGATCGATACCTTAAATGTGATTTTCTTTAAATTTATACGTTTTCAATTGTATCTCTACTATTATAAAAGGAAGTGGTTCGTTAAAGATAGATGGAAAATTTCAACGGATTTGAAATCTGCGGAAAATTTTACACCAGATTAATACCTTACACCACGGTCACGGGCAACGACGAGCTAGCCACGCTGTGGCTAGTCTTTTATGTTTTCGCATTACAAATTTGGCCGCATTTGACGAAGATATTCAGTAAGAGCACAAAAAGGACTATTTGAGGTTTTCTATCTTCGCTATCGTTAAAGATAGAGTAAAAATTTCAACGGATTTGAAATCTGCGGAAAAGTTTACACCAGATCGATACCTCAGGTAGTTCGAATTTTATGCGAAGCCCGAAATCCGTCTAGGGAAACGTCGTACTGGCCTGCTAGTACTATATACGCATCGATCTTCTGATGAAATAGACTGAGTATGCAGGTGGAGTCATTGGGTCATAAACACTTAGAAATGTAGGTCACGTGGATTTGGGAATCGACTTGAACTGATTGGTTATCGAAACGCAAACTAGTGTAGCGATCAACAGCTGGTTGAGTAACAGTTTTTTTTCTATTATTATTGTTACCTCCTGCTCTTGTTTACGTACTTATTATACAACCTTCTGATGCAATAGACGGAGTATTTGGGCAGAGTAGCTATCGCAAAATCTCAGAACTTTAGATCACGTGAACTTGGGAATCGTCTTAGACCGATTGACTATCGTATTGCAAACTACTGGTTTTACCATACTCGGAGAACGTGTATCCTGTACGTATTCCGAAAGTGACGTCACTTTTTTCCGAATACAATTTTGACACTTCGCCATAAAAATCCCAAAGAATGAATTCGGCAGTGAAATAGGATTGGTCAACGCAAAATAGATTAAATACCAAACGTCTCCAAATTTTCAGTAAACACCATTTTATGATAACCTAATCTCATATCAATTAGAAAACTCTGAAATGTATCACGCAAGAGGTTTTGAGTAGCTAAAGTAAAATATTCGCTTTCCGTCGGGTTTGTTCGTAACAATAAAAAACTCTCGCATACGCAATATATAGCCAACTCGAAATGACCATATTTACATATACTACTTTCTACATTAATCTTCCATGTGGTTTCGACAAAATACGATAAACTTTTCTAATGACGAATACCTTGATAACGATGTGATACATTTTAGTAATGACGAGTACCTTGATGACGATGTGATAATTCTGCTAATGACGAATACCTTGATGACGATGTGACAAATTTTGCTAATGACGAATACATTGATGACGATGTGACAAATTTTGTTAATGACGAATACCTTGATCACAATGTGATAAATTTTGCTAATGACAGATACCTTGATGACGATGCGATAAAGGTACTGTAGATTCTTTTACGACGTTGTAATAAAGGTACTGTCGATTCTTTTACGACGTTGTGATCAAAACATCGCCAGTTTTCTTCTAATGACTAGATATCTCGTCCATAATGATAAGGTCACTTTTGCAAATGACGAAGTACCTCGTTGAGACAACCACCAGAAAGAACAGGGTAAGTTACACATCCATTCTTGTAATTCGAACTCCCTATAACCTTTCATTGGATCAATCGTACGTGATAAAAACAATCTCTTGAGACGTTCCTTGGATTATACGGAACTTTTGGGAGCGTTGGAAAGGAAATTAGTGGAAAGAAATTCTAGGCATGCTACTGGTCTGACTTTTCGGGCCTGGAACATCTTAAATTTTCTACCTAAGGGAAAAACCTTCACGCCTATGGTGTCAGAAGAAAAGAAACGAGTGAACAAAACGGAATAAGAACTGGAAAAAAAGTTTTCAATTTTCGATCTTCTTCTGAACTTGGTCACAGCTTGTCTGCCTTCAGACGTTGTCGTACGCAATACGAATCATCGACTTTCTAATGAAATAGAATAAAATATTTTTCAAGCGATGTCTACGGCGCTCTAAAGCAACGGAACAGGATTAATTTCGAAATTCAGAAAGATGTGTACCTAAATATTCATAATTTTTTAAACAAATATGACTTATTCTGCATTTTCTAATTAATTAAACTATCGTGTTGTATTACAGAAATACTTTTTTTTCTCTATATTCAACAACGTTTGAGGTATGCAGATTTTGTAATAGATCTTGCGTGGTAGTTGAGTAGTTAATTTAAGAGAACTACAATCATTCATCAGATCGATCGTATGAGCGAGTTCCCGAGTCGTTTCTTGGTTCATGGCCTGGTGTGGAATGTTTTATTGTGAGATGCCGTCTCAGGCGTGATACCGTCATCGGTCGTTAACAATAGCCCATTGCTCTAGTAAAACGTTAATTAAAATACCATATTGTACCAAATATGTCCCTTGCGTCATAACATCTATAAGCAGCCAACACCAGGGTAGGTGTTCCAAATATCGCCTACCCTAACTATTTCTTTGTATCTCAGCCTCCTGGGTTGGGAAATGAAGCTGGAGACTAAATGAATATCGCTAGGAACTATTCTCCTTTGATTTCCAGAGATCCTATACCTTCTTTACTTTTGTCAGTTTAAGTTGACTAGTCAAACTTCAAAACGTTTCTCGAGTGAATTTTCAAGAATCTATATATATAATTCTCTTACGTGGCACGCAAAAAAGACGTTATTTGTTTTCGCGTTTTGGCAACATTGTACGATTCTTTGTTTATCCCAAAGCCTCGCGCTTCAATTGAATTTATAGTGTTATCGGATGAAATTTTATTGAAAAAAAATTAATTTTAGTCGAGCTGTTGCAGTAAATAATAGAAATCAAAGAAAACGGAGGATCTTTTCAGGGTCATTTAAAAAAAAGGTCCGTTTCGGAGCAAACTATTATAGTTCAACAAGACGCTTGCATTACAACTTTCGACAACAAATGAAAAAGCGTGGGTGGCTCGAGTGCTGAGTAAATGTACACACAACCAACATGCTGGGTTTTCAATTTCCAAATCAACGCTCACATTTCGAGTCAAAATTTGCTCAAAGTTTCCATTTGAATTCTGATTTCAGAGGTACTGTAAATATCTTTTCTGAAAAACAGCATAAAATTTAGATTTGAAAAATATTTTTTTGGAATATCATATTTTGTTAACAATTCCTTCTGCTAGGACACATGTCTTCATTGATGCGAGCGAAGCGAGCATAGGTTCACGCAGCGAACCAATGAGGATTGCGAAGCAATCCTCTGGGGGTTGGCGAGCGTTAGCGAGCAGGGGGCGGGCCCCCTAGTGGGTTCCTAATATCGCCTACTCCTGTTGCTATTAATTACTAAAAAAGTAGCTCCTAAATTTGCCTGTCACCCATCAGGCGATATTAGGAGCTACTTTTTTTAAAAACGAGTCGCTAGTAGAGCATACCTACTTACCTTTTGTTTTGAATGTACTTACGAGTCATACAAACAAAATTATGATTTGTAAACATTTATCTGGTTATTCCCTGAATGGATTGGAGACACAAAATACGTTGATCACAGCCTCAAATACTTCTGATGCAATTGTGTTATTGATATAACTGATAGGAAAAGTTACCGGTGGTGCTACGTGTGGCAAAACCCTACACCATCAAAGTAGCTATATAAACTCATAGATATCACGTATAGAAGCTTGCAAACACGAGTAGGTGATATTAAGAACAGGGGCGATATTTGGAACACCAACCCTACTCTATTCCCAAACTCTATTCTTTTCGCGAGTTTCTGTTTGGCATTGTCTTGTGGTTTGGCACAGGTAGGCCAAATATGGCTCCCTTTTTTTCTACGAAATTAAGAATAACCAACCAACCTGGGGAATACAGGTGAGTAGATCACTCTTGTGGGAAATCATAGGTTGTGTTCAGAAATGTCGGAAGTTCACAGAAACCCAGAACTTGGGGACCAGCAATTTCAATATTCCAGATGGAAAAAAAAAATATCACGGAACACGCAACCGAACACGTGACCCAAATCTTTCTCTCCTCTGGACACCTACCACTCCGCGGTGTCGAAAGGAAGGGAAGGAACGAAAACAAAGGCAATAAAATCGAGGAGGAACAGGAAAAAGTTTTCCCCTTCCGATCCTTGTCTGAATTCGCAACCCCTTGTATTACCTGATCCGAAATTGAAATGGAGAAGACGCTCAATCGGGAAGTCCAAACAAAATAACAAAAAATCTATTCTTGACATCCTATTCCAAAGGGATGACTTCCCAAGAAGATCTGGCTTTTCATTTCTTGCACTTACACGGCAACTTTTTGAGTTTCATTCTCGCTTACTTACTTCAGGTTTGAGTAATGCCTCTCTTTTTTTATTTTCGTCCCATTCTCTTATAAGTTCAAAATTGCCTGGGAAATTGGGATGGATATTTTTTCTCTCCTTCTGAAGGGGGGGGGCATTGTTTTAGACGTATTGTTCTTGCCTCAGAAGGATTCCACACTCTGCCGGCTAAGGCCATCTTTGTTTCGGCAAGTCCCCTTGCAAAAAGCGATCCTCCCACTTTTGTTTCGCCGGTGAGACTGCATGAAAGGTTAAAACTGTAAAAACAGTTTCTATTTATTTCTTCTGGTGGGTGCGAATGATTGTTTTCTTTCAGGAACTTGAATTTAAATTACATCTGACGCTTTCGCAAATGGGGAGACGACTTATTGTTTTTTCCTTCGCCCCCTGACCTTCGCTTTGACATTATGTAAATTATGGCGCGCCTCCAATTATCTCGAGAACGTCCAATTTAAAACGCTTCACTTTTAAAAACCGTTTTATGCTTTCATTATTCATACGGTTGCCGTCGGGAGCATAAAAGAAGGACTTTAAAGCCGGCGGAGTTATTTTTTTAAAAAGGTAAACAACAAGTATCTAGGCAGAATAATGTAGTCCGTTGTTATAAAGAACGGTTGTTTTTCTATTTACCTGTATGCTTGAGTTGATAAGTACTTTTGGGAAGTTTAGGTCTCATCAAAATGATGTGAGAGAAAAAAAAATTACGGTTAAGTATAGTGAGGATGGATGGTACGTTACGATTTACACTATATGGACAAAAGTATTTGGACACTGCAGAAATTCGGAGGAAGATCCATCTTAATGTTTGGTTGTTTTCCTGGTTAGAACTCGGCCCATTGCTTTATGTATTGTACAGGGTACCATGAATACTGACGTGTACCTTGGCGTTCTAGATTATTTGGCCTTGCCTACAAAAGTTAAGCACGGAGAGAAAAATGTTGATTTCCAGAAGCCAATCTGAATTTGAGACGCTGCAATTTGCTGCAGAGGTAGATGGAAGTATGTAAATGTGTTATGTAACAGCCAATCACGGTTTCGTGTGGAGATATATGCAAAAAAGGCAGTCGTATAAGAAGCCAGCATTGTGAAGGGTTATAGGAGTTGCATGTAAGTTGCATGTTGATAAAAAGTGTTTAAAACATTGGCAAGATTACTTTACAAGACAGACGTGTTTCTATGGCTTCCAGAAGACGAATGGTAGATATTTAGCGCTGACTTTCTGTGGACGCCTTGAAGCAGATCATTAAATCACTGATATAGCTATTTTCTTCGGCGTTTATCCTTCCGTCATTTCATGATTATGGAAACAATTCCAAACGAGGCAAACAGTTATCCGAAGACATGTGGTGGGCCGCAAAAGGGTTACGACCCCTGCGGTAGATCTATATATTGCAGTTGTAGCGAAGGGCGACCTCCACACTTGTGACATCTATGGTTGCAACATCTATTGGTAAGACGATATCTGACACTACTGTGCGCCGAAGGCTACACATGAGTACACTGTACTCCCGCGTACCACGAATTTGTATTCCTCTATCCGTCCAATCCAGAGGGGCACGATAAAAGTGGTGTCAGCAACATGTGAATTGGCCTGTGTGTGATTGGGCTTACGTTATTTTCCACGGAAGAGTCGAGATTTGCCCTTGAGTCAGATGATAAACGTGTAAGGGTCTGGAGAAAACAAGGCACACGCAATCGGTCCCAGATTATCACCGAGCATCACGCATTCCGAGGTGGAAGCATCATGGTATGGGTCTGGATTTCGTTGGGATATCGCACCGATCTGCACATCTATAGACGTGGTTTTGTGTTTGGCTATCCGGTACCGGTATGAAGTCCTGGAACCTACTGTGAGATTGTACGCCGTAGCAGTTGGTCTTTCTTTCGTTTTAATGGATAATAATGCGCTTCCCCATAGAGCTGGCATCGTCGTCGACTACCTGCAGAGTGAGGGGATTGCAAGTATGCTTTGCCGGCGTACTGGTCCGACCTTAATCCCATTGAAAATCTTAGGGATGCCCTAGGCCGTGTTGTGTCTGCACGTTTCCCACTCCAAGCTATTCTCACAAAGTTGCAAACTACTGTATAGGAGGAATGTCGATTACTTTACTCTGGGGTGGTTGATCACCTTTCGAAAGCATGGTCACACGCTGTAAACTTTGTATGAGGATGAAGGTGTCACATACCCTATTAATGTCTGTTTTGTTTATATGGTTTGGATTTAAACATCATTTTGATTATGACTCCAATATGACTTCATCTGAAAATTTATGAAAATTCAATATAGTTACCATTTTTGTATTTAATTCTTTGTTTTGTTTCATGCATAAACCTATTTGCTACTTTCCTGCCGCATTTTGTGTCAATCAAAGCTGTATATGTGGGTTTTTTTCTCACTTTACCTTTCGTGCTTAATTTTCGGCCGTGAGTGTAAAAACCACACGGGACTGCGTTGAAAGGTAATGTAAGAATGTCTTTCTGTTTCGGTCGCTAGAGAAAACAATTCGGTTCGAAGCAGAAATTTCAACAAAAATTCCACTGGAAAGTTCCATTGCTATGCAAACCCTTCTTTCTGATTTCAGTTAACATTGCGTTTCTCATTGCTTCTTTGTTCTCGAACCTTACGCCACAAAATCCCCAAGTCTAAAACCTCATTAATTATTACTAATCTTGTGTTTTCACGCATTCCAAGATGGAGGTTGGAATGCTTTTATGAAGGAAGCGTCTTTTTCCTTGTAAAATGAAAGAATATGAATAAATATCACAAGAGGCCACGTAGAATATAATATAAGAATGTCTTTCTATTTTGGTTCCCAGAGAAACCATTTCTGTTTGTAGCAGAGCATCCAACAAAAGATTCCAGTAAACATTTCCGTCCGAATGCAAATATTTTTACTGTTTTTAGTTACTACTGCGCTTGTGTTGCAGCTTATCTGTTCTTGAACCACACATCGTAAAATCTCGAAACACAAATCTGTCACATTAGTTCTAATTCATATATTGTTTGTTTTGCGCATTCCAGAACGGGAGTCGTAAAAGCTTTGAAGACTCCCGTAATCTTCTTTAGGTTTGTGAAATGAAAGAATAAATGAATTAATATCACACGGGGCTGCATTAAATTCAAAAATATATTTCCATTATGGTCTCTAGAGATTAAACATTTCTGTTATTGACTTGAAAAACGTATCTTTAAACGTTTTTAAAAGACCCGTCTTATTGTGCAATTGTGAAAATTCAAGAAATGAAACAACCTTTAGTTCTGATGGATTTTCCGTCAATTCTGTTCCACCGAAAGGAAAGTGAATCCTCTCCTCCGATTCCATCCTGTTCCCGAAGAGAAAGGAGAAAAATCTCCAAGTATCTCCATAAATCAGTCATCCCTAGAGATAATCTGTTGCGCTCCAGATTAGTTTATTTATAGTCGGGGTAGACAGATCCTCGCTTCAGTTACGTACGACATTAAAGGATAATTATTTACTCTTTTTATAACTAGTCTCAATCCGACTCTGATAGATGGAGATCGTGGAAAGAGGCAGACGAGAGAGTCTGGAATGGGGACCGTAAGAAAAATGAATGTGATTACTTCTCGGTTCGGTTCCATGTTCAACAGGTAATAATTTTGCTTGGATCAGTATCTTTATTGCTTATGTGGATTATGGTTTGCAAATTATAAACATTCTGAAAACCTAGTAAATTAAGATGTACGTATACAATAGAAGACTTTTTTTAAATTTTTTACTTTAAAAATTCAGTTTTATTACCACAGGTATTGGTGTATTCTTATAATCTTTTCAGGGAGAAAAAATCAGACTGTGCAAAAAATTAATTATTCAATTAAGATATAATTAGCAAACGAACACGTTTTTTGAAACGCGATATCTCAAATTCTAGTTTGTTACGAAAGACGATTCCTGTTGGAAATTATTTACTCATATTATTCTTCATGTTTTGAACCCCCATTAAGTTGTGCTAGAAGAAATAGTTTTATTTATACAATTTTTTAATCAAGGAAGCGTAAAAAAATTAACATTTTTTTCAGGAATTTATACACATAAATCAATTAAAAATCCATATCTTGACTAAATACTCTGATGTTCAAAACATCCGATGTATTATATATACCATAATGATGCACAAATAATTATAACAGGTGAATTTAATGTGGAGTTATCACGTTTCGAACATAGCATCCTATTGCAAAAACGCAGTTCTTTAGAAATCGAGTTTAAAGTTTTGAAAACATGTCTGATCAAGGTGACAGTACTTAACGAAACCCCTTGTACCTAAAAAACATATTTATAATATTTGCAAGATCTTGGTATTGTTAGAAAGCTAAAATGTTGGACAACATTTTGAATTAATAAAAAAAAATATTGAAATTCTGATCGATTTTCGTGTTTCCTAGTATATACGTGCACCTTAAGTATTAAACACACAGATAAGCGACGAACAAGCGAAGTAAAAATATAAGAGTTAAGGGGGTCCGGGACACAAAAATCGTCAAATTTTCGAAATTTTTTTTAATGATTTTAAGAAATTCTCTATGTTTTTTTTGCTTAAAATGACGTCTAAATCATGTTTCTATCTTAATTAGAACTAGAGATATAATAATTTTTGTAGAGCGTTGTTTTGAAAATCTAACACACTCTTGACAGTTGTTGTCATGGCAACGACATCTGTCTTTAAAACTTTAAATGCGTTTTTCTCCATGATACTTTTGCCGACCAACCGGTATAGTGGTTAAGGTGTTAGCCTCTAGATCGGAAGGTTCCTGGTTCGAATCCGGGTACGGGCATGGATGTTTGTAAGCGTATGGTGTAGAGGCGGCTGGTGCACCTTAAATCTGTCGTGGCCGAAAGTCCTCACGTTGGGTTGGCGTGGAAGTTTGGAGAGTGGGGTGCCAGCTCAGGTGTTGCTTCGTCATCTGACCGTGGTTCAAAATTACGAGGCGTTGTCCTCGGATCTTTCCCTCAGGGGACTGATCCCGGACCGTCGTCAATAGCCCGTTGTGTTGCTCTAGTACGACGTTAACTAAAATTACCATTACCATGATACTTTTTTCAAGATTTCCTGTATTCAAATTGCTATAAGTCGAAAACCAATAAAGTTTAAGGGTTGAAATTTGGAATACATATTTTTCAAACATTATATTTTAATTTTGATTCAGCAAATTTGAAACAAATATTTGTTTTTAAAATATGACTTTTTTTTTAAAAAAGTACCTTAAAATTTTCATTCAAATATTTTTTAATTTTTGTTAAATTAATATTTTTTTAATTGCTGAATCAAAATTAAAGTTTATAAATTTGTGAATAATTTACTGCAAGAATTTTGAAAATGGATCAAGAATATTTTGAGCCTTAGCAATTCAAAATGACCCCACTTTTTTTCAAAAAATTTTAATTTAAAATTTTTAAAAAACTTTTGGAAAAATTTTGTGTTGTGATTTTGTTTATTAGTTAGATGGGTAATCAATACAAAAAAAATTCAAAATTCTAAATTAATTAATAAAAAAAATTTTCTGATGTGTCCCGGACCCCCTTAATATCATATAGAGAAACAATGACGGAAAGATCGAATTCGTCTTAAGCATTTTCTCCTTTAACAGTACCAAGACAACTCAGAAAAACCGTGTTGCTCAAGTACGACGGTAACTAAAAATTACCATCTCTCTCGATTAACCGGTCCGGTGGTTAAAGTATTAGCCTATAGATAGGAAGGTTCCTGGTTCGAATCCGGGTCCTGGCATGGATGTTTGTAAGCGTATGATGTAGAGGCGGCTGGTGCACCTTAAATCTGTCGTAGCCGATAGTCCTCACGTTGGGTTGGTGTGGAAGTTTAGAGAGTGAGCTTCTAGCTCAGTTATTGCCTCGTCATCTGACCGTCGTTCAAAATTACGTGATGCTGTCCTCGAATCTCTCTCTTAGGGGATTGATCCCGGACCATCGTCAATATCCCGCTGTGTTGCATAGTACGACGTTAATTAAAATAACCTACTATTCCGATCGTCACCAATAGCCCGTTACATTGGTTTCGACGAAAATCTAACTACCTACTTCTATTGTAACTGGAAGGTAGATGGTAATGGTAATTTTAGTTAACGTCGTGCTACAGCAACACAACGGGCTATTGACGACGGTACGGGATCAATCCCTTAAGGGAAAGATCCGAAGACAACATCTAGTAATTTTGAACCACGGTCAGATGACGAAGCAACACCTGAGCTGGCATCCCACTCTCCAAACTTCCACACCTACCCAGCTTGAGGACTTTCGATCAGGACAGATTTAAGGTGCGCCAGCCGCCTCTACACCATACGCTTACAAACATCCATGCCCGGTACCGGATTCGAACCAGGAACCTTCCGATCTAGAGGCTAACACCTTAGCCACTATACCGGTTGGTCGGCGGAACGTAGATGGCTAGCTTATATACGGTACATTCTGACGTCCCCTTTTTTTTCAATTGGGCAGTCTTGCCTATATGTACTAAATACCTGGCGTGTTCTGGCAATGAGCCCACACAGTGCTATCAACGTATTAGAGCGAATTGTCGTCACCTTTCTCAATTCGTGGACGGTCCCCACACTGTGGAAGATGGCCTGCTTTCAAATGTCGGGATTTGAAGGGTGCTGGCGATACGGAGAGGGAAGGGATGAGGATTGATCTAAGAGATGCTTCCTCCACACAAGAAAACGATGGGACAGGAGGGAAGACGTACTTTTTGACAACCGCGTTACGTCATTTCGACGTAATCTACGACCGACGCTCTCTCGAACAAGTTCAAGGCTTCTTTCTTTTTTTTTTGTCTGGGGGGGTTAACCTCTTTTCCGCACTGTCAACTGTTGAGGAAATCTCGGCGAAAGGATCTCAGAGAATGGATGGATATATGTCCCTTGTTTCTTAGCTTAGGATTTTTCTGTTTTAGTGTGGCTATGGGGTTTGACTTTTTCTGCACCAGCCTTAAAAGGGTTGCGTTGTCTTGAAAGACGGCGATGGATATTTGTCAAAACTTTAGATTTTTTGCCTGTTGGTTTCTTATTCTTGTACAGAAGATTCGATTCGTTGTCAGTGAGTGTGCCATTGTTCTTACATACTTGGTACAGCTACATTCTACGTTTAGCCCGGTGGTAATGGCCTTGTCGTTTTTTTTCGCACACTTCTAGTAGCGAGTTATGCAGACTTATGGGCCACCCATTTGTATAACGGTCATTTCTGTTTTTTATAGTCCGTTGTGTACGACGCTAGTTTAAAAAATTACCAAAATTACCTGCCTCTGGTTCAAAAACTGTTTTATACCGTCACCAGTTCAGGGAAAGGGACAATTATTTTCCCTGATTGGATTTCCCCCTGGAGTAACAGGGCAGTTTTGTCTGGACGAGATATCTCGTCTTTAACAATATTGACCCGATTTGGATGAGATATCTCGTGGAAGCACTTCAAGGGTTAATAAGACAGTCTATTTCCTCAGTGTTAACATCTCTGCTGTTTGATAATCTATTAGTCTTGATAGACATGCCAAAAAGCCTCTTTATGTTGTTACGTAGAGAAAAATCGGATTTTGGTCGGGGAACGTTTCTCCATTCTGCGTTACAACTAAATGATAAGCTCTTCATATGACATGCTTCTGTTTTCCTAACGGGTTTTTGACGTGGAACTAGGTCTAAAATCCTCGGATAGTATTATGGGACATATTGTTGACCGCCTGTGTCCAAAATATGTTGTGGTATTTAAAAAAATACGAACCGAGCAGCAATCGTAAGCAGCATGCTAGAAAACCGCATGGAGGGATTTCTATCCGCTCGATTTTTCAGTCGCAAAACTAAAGCTCATTGTTTCAAATACAAGTGCACAAACTTGTGACTCAACAATCGTAGCGATGAAAAAGTTGCAACCGGTCTTATTTCCACTGCGACGCGACTGTCGCTCTACCCAATGTATCACACGGTCAAGCATTGACATTGGACATACACTCACTTGCAATCGTTTACTCGCAGTTCTGAAACAGTCTGGTTCTGGTCTCTGTTTAAAACACTACAAATACTTGTCTAAAATGTCTGACAACGAATCTTACGATTCTGATGGACGAATTTTAATAGCAATTGATACTGAGTTTCTCATTAAAGAAATTGAAAAGAAGAATTTTAAGAAATTGAACATTGTTATTAATGGACCCATTATTCCCAACAATTCATCTTTGTCCCAAATTACGTGGTGTTGTCCTCGGATCTTTTCCTTAGGAGATTGATCCCGGATCGTCGCAAATAGCCCGCTGTGTTGCTCTGGTACGACGTTAATTAAAATTACCTTACCTTTTACCCAACAATACATCAAAACTACTTTTAGTCATTCGGTAATACTGTAAAACTTAGCAGGATGCTCGCATAAATGTGCTCTGTTCAAAACGACGGGACGTTACAAGATGTTCATACAGTCAGTCCACTGAGTACCACCTCTTCTCTTTTTCAAGTTTTCGCAGTTACTCTGCAGTTTCATTGCATCAGTGCAGTGCCACCACTTAAGTTCAGACTCTTTCGGTGTTTACTTCTGTTCTGTAAATTTCCCTTCGTCATTTAAGTCCTTCACTGCGAAGTAGCAGGTGAAAAACGTACTGTTCCTTAAGTTTTGCACGGTGTATGGTGTGCTTACACAGTACAGAAAATGCATCCAACACCTCATTTGCAGCAACGTTTATAATTTCGTTTGGTAAGGAGTGGACATAATAACTAGATTGGGGAAATCAATCTAATATGAGATACTTTCGTTAAAAATGCGCAGTTACTCTATATAATAAGACATACTTTGTTTAAAATTGTGAAGTTACTCTATGTAATAAGAGATACTGTCTTTAAAATAGCGTTGGTGACTCTAGTGAAAAATTTAGAAAACATCTCTCTCTCTTTTTGATTTTCAACACTGTTATTAAAGCCTGTTTCCAAATGTTGATAGATTTTTTTGGCAAAATACATCGCAAGTATAAAAAAATTCTAAAAGCTTTCGAATAATCTGTTTTGGGAAAAGATTACTCAATGAGACACTAAGCTTTCTTTATAAGATAGGGTACATTCACTATAACAAAGAAATACTCGCGTGACAAAATAATATATTTGATGTAAAACTTATGTAAGGTAATTCCGGGTGAGACGCCCCACCGGTAGAGATGCCACACATGATGTAATTTTGAAACTTTCCGCTAGGTGGCTCTACTAGTTACATAAATGTTTCAGCTAGATGTTATTTGGTGTGCTATGCAAGTTTTGTTGCATCACCTTTTGTTTTCTGCTATCGCAACAACATTTTAAGTAAGTACCGTGTTTCTTCTACTCCGTTACAAGATTGATGTTGTAGTGTAAGGCTGTCAATAGATAATTTGAATGGATTTTTTTAGGTAAGTATAAAAACCTGTAGTCAGGAGTTGATCAGTCGACTGCAGGTAGTTTTCCTCCATCTTTGCTGTCTTGTACTTTGGACAGTTGTCGAGGTATCTCTCCCATACCAAAAAGATAGACGCCCCACAAATATTTGGAAGATACGCCCCACGTACATTTTCAGGGAGAGATGCTACTTACTTAAATTGTTATGATTTACTGGACTTTGCTGACAAGAATCAGAGTATAATTGCATGCCTGCCAAGCCATACAGCACAAACTCTTCAGCCTCTTGAAAGGTATTTTTTAAGCCATTAAAACATTTCTTTAAGGTGACGGGAATTCTCTCTCTAAACTAAGTAGCTATTCCGATCTACTTCTTTGTCATCAATGAAGAAATGAACAAAACGGATTAAAAGTCCCTAAATTGTTCGCAATCATCAGGTCTTTATGCTCAGCAGACAACAACCCAGACAAAATTATTGCATCATATTTCGCCTGTGTCCAATCTAGAACAAAGACCCAGAAAGAGAAAGTCGGATAATATAATTACATCCCAAGAAAAACAGTCAAATGCCGCCAACAAACGTAATAAGGTATCAAGAAAGCTGATGGAAAACAAAAGTGATCCTACATGCAACTGCCTCGAATGTGTCAAAAACTATTTTTCAACAAAATAATTGGTAGATTGGATTAAAGGTGTTAAGTGTACTAAATGGTTACATGAAATCATGTACAATGTACAAGGATCTGTGCAATATTTGCGGGAAAGCAAAAATTAGAGAGGACAAAAAGAAAACTTTAATTAAATATTTTCGACATATTTTGTAATACTTTAATAGTGTAGTAATCTTTTAATACTTTTTAAACTAAGAATTTTGTAACTTTCTAGCAAACTGATTTTTTAATAGTTTTAATGTGTTTTACTACATTTTGTTTGTTTTATTTTAAATGTGTTTTGTTAAAAACTTTTTATTTCTTGTCTATGGTTGTTAAATATTTCAATACTTTATAAATTAATGGGCTAAGGTTGTATATTCTTAAAATAACTTGCTTTTAATATGTTATATACATTTAAAACCTTTTATATTTTTAAAAATAACTGTTTTTTACAGGTAGAGCAACTCTCCCATGTAAGTGAGGCATCTCACCCGGAACTTGGGAGGGGTGGCCAAATGTAGTGCAGTCACAGTTTTATTATTTTTCTATAGAAAAATTACAATAGAGTACATAACAACAATTCAGTATTGATAAACAATAACTAATATGTATTTGCACAAATTTTAGTTTTTATTGTTATTACCTAATTTATTTTATAACGTCAGGTCCTTAAGTGGGGCATGTGCTCGGAATTAACTTATGTAAAAAGTTTTCAATTACCTTAACTCACCTCAGAGAGAGAGAGAGAGACGCCACTATACATTATTACAGAAGTATGGGTAGTATGTGTCTGAAAAAGTTTTAGATGGTATATAACTGTATGGTATAGTTTTAATATTGACATCGCACTGGAGCTACACAATGGGCTATTGTTGATGCATCGGGATTAATCCCAAAGGGAGCGATCCGAGGACAAGACCACATAATTTTGAACCACGGCCAGATAAAAAAGGTTATAGAATCAAGAGAAGCGTACACTGGTGTCTTACTCACAAAAAATTTCAGTTTTTGCGTGTTAGCCCACCATATATTCTCTATAACAAAAAAAGTCAGAGCACCAAGGAATTGTCCAGGTGTTGTGCCGGGCTCGATCAACATGAAAGGCGCTGACTGGGGACATATAGTTTTTAGTGACGAATCCCGTTTACAACAATGTCCTGACGACAACCGCAGACGTTTCTGGAGACGTCCAGGGCGGCGTGGGGATCCTTCCTTACTATCGCACGACACACATGCCCACAACAGGGCGTTATGGTTTGGGGTGCCATCTACTTTGATAGCCGTTTGGTAGTTATTTCTGACACACATACAGCACAGTGGTACGTAGACGCAATTCTACGACAGATTTTGTTACCGTTCCTTTCGCGACTCTCCGGACTTCCTTTTCAACAAAGTAAAGCCCGGCCGGCACGAATTGTCTTCGATCTTTCCCAACACTTCCTTGGCCAGCTAGGTCTCCTGATCTCTTTCCCATAGAGCACATTTGGGATGTTGTGCATGGTAGCCAGAGGTGGACCCTTATTGACTTCCTCCCTTTGTAACGGTCAAACTCTGAAATAAATCTTTCAATTGTTCTGAAATTTGAATGGTTTGTGTGTCTATGTATGTTCTTCACATCCACTCATTTTTTTCGCAATCCGACAACACATTCGTGGTGCGTCGATTTTCTTTTGTTATAGAGGGTAAACTGGAACCCAACGCCAAGGATATAAGTTCCTTTCGTCTTTTTCGGCAGCCCTTCAATTAATCAACAGAAGACATTAAAATCTGAAAAAGAAGTCAACCCAGGCGGCCTGAAAAATACCAATGGGGACAACATTCTTTTCTCGGAACGTGTGATTTCCTGCCGAAGGAAACCTCAAGTACCCAACCAGTGTTCTAATTTCCGGATTGAACCCGTTCCTTTTTTTTTCTTTGCAGCGCGCTTTTATTCGGGATGTTCGAAGAGAAGGGGAGGACGGTACAGCAGTCGTCATGTCCGAAAAAGGTGAGTTCTATCCGTTTCCTGCAAATTGCTTCGCACGGTCTTCGTCTCATTTAGCGTTGCCACTCGGCCCGGAAGTAATCTTCACCTGCAACAGGCGATTGCCGCCGATAAAAGGTCGGTTCGAAAAAAAAAAGAGATGGGGTGTCGCGAAAATGTAAATGAGGTTGTGTGCGCTCAATAAAAACCGCACTTAGCGCTTCTTGGGCGGAATTTAAAGAGCGCAGAGTGCTGGCGAAAGGAGATAAGGTTGCTTATTAAGCGTGGCTGTTTTTTCTGAATCTTGCGAGCCTTCGTGGACTCAAATTGGAGAGCTTCGCTTTTAAGGATGGATGTGCGAGGTTTTTTGTTTTCTTAAGCAGAACCTCGGCAAACCTCTTCCGTTTAATCAATTCTACTAGTGTTATAAATTAATGGAATCTCTAATTTTTATTCCCGTGTAAGTGAACAAGTTCATTTTATGGAGGGGCGACCCAACCGGTCTGGTGGTTAAGGTGTTGGCCTCTAGATCGGAAGGTTCCTGGATCGAATCCGGGTCAGTGCATGGATATTTTGTAAGCGTATGGTGTGGAGGCGGATGGTGCACCATAAATCTGTTTTGGCCGAAAGTTCTCACGCTGGGTTGGTGTGGGAATTCGGAGAGTGGGGTGCCAGCTCAGGTGTTGCCTCGTCATCTGACCGTGGTTCAAAATTACGAGGTGTTGTCCTCGGATCTTTCCCTTAAGGGACTGATTCCGGACCGTCATCAATAGCCCGTTGTGTTGCTCTAGTACGACGTTAACTAAAATTACCATTACCATTACTTTCCTGGTGCGACGATTTTCAAAATTAAGTATGTGTGTTTTTTGTGTATGTGTATGTCCATTATCTGATGTTATCTGTCTTTGGTTTGGCGCAGTATGGCCAAATATTTTGGCTATACAATTCAATCCAACCAACATAATAGAAATAGCATGTTGTGTTGCTCCAGAGCGACGTTAAATAAAAGGCTCTCTCCCTATCCATACAAAACACAACTGGTAAAAACGTAAACTTCAAAATACAAAACTCTTATTGCAACATTTCGTGAGCAACAACTGGATTGCAACATTTCGAATAGTTGAAAGTATCTTAACAATAACAAGCCCATCGAACGAAAAGTAATTAATAAAGCTTTTCAAACAGTGCCCGTAAAAAGACATAGTAATGGATAATTATACAAGCAATTAAAGGAACTCTCAAAGATTAGTTGTACTCAATCGGAAAGAAAAACCTGATCAAATATTGCGATGCGACTACAACATAGTTTCAAACATTGCCGAATACTTTAGAATTCACGCAAACTAAAAGAGGAGACGCTCCAAGACTGACTCCACGTCTAAGAAAGTTCAGGGAGGCATTGAAGTGCATCCGAGACACATAATCCCTCTTCTAATTTCCCAAGAAGTGGCGAGAAGTTTAAGCTCTTTAATTGAAGGCGTGGGTCCGTGGCAATTAAAAGGATAATTTCGCTTACACAAGGGCGAGACGACAAGCGATTGCGACAGACTTTTTTTTCTGTCGCGCAGGTCTAGTGAGCAAGACATCTAATGGGTCAATTAAGAGTCGAGACTGATTATAACCATTACAAGTGTGCCATGAAATCTTCACGTTGACTTCTAAATTCACTTGAAAATCTGAAGGGAAATATTTATTTAGTAGAATTAATACCACCAATACTTATAAAAGAAGGAAATTGAGTAATCAGAAATTGCATAACTCTAAATTTCTTAATGAAACTCTTGTAAACAAAAGCCACCGTTACAAATTATGCGTTCATGCGGAATATGTAAATTGAAATTGATATATTTTCTCAAATATATTACTGTAATGTGTACGGCTCCCAAAGTAATTTTTATGAAATATTAGCTTTACTATTCTGCCTCTCCGAGAGAGATCTCGTTTTCATTAGTGGACTGTATTTTATTCAGCTTCTGCAGACAAACCAAGTCATGTTTGTTTTCACAGCAGCTTCATTGTGTAGTCAAACAGATTTTGGGGCTTTATCCTCTTCACATGCTAGTGTTCTTTCCTCTTCCTATTTATAGGATCGTGGTAGCTTTTGATGCTTGTTTGATTAAAATTTTCTATTTTCTTGCATAATGTTTTGTATTTAATTTTACTGGTGTTATTCTAAGTTACCTTCATAGCAAACTAAAAATCGTTGCGTTGACTTAAAAATTCCAGACGGAATAAGCTGTGCAAATTTCGTGATACCAGACGTAATCGATCGAGTTTTTGCTGCTTCTGTCAAATAGATTTTGAATAAAAGATTTAGTAGAAAAGGATTAGTTAGAAAGTAGATTTTTATAAAAGATGATTAAAAATGATAATTAATATCGCTTTCAAAGCAGATTCTTCCAAATGTTGACTGATAACGTACTTCTTGGAACGGTAAGAAAGCAATTCCCTCAACTTTCGTCAGCTTTAATTAGAAATTAATGTTCCTGGAAAGTTTTAGTAGTTGGCATAGAGACGTGGCAAATTTCATTACCTCGGAAAAATCAGAATTATTTTTTGAAATTTCAATTTTCTTATGGCATATTGTCTATGATTCTAATGCACTAAAAGTCGATTTCTGTCGTGAATTTTAAGAATAGTTATCAAAATGTGCGTGATACCATATGGAAGCATTAATCTCAAGTGAGTAAAATCGGGAGTATTGCAGTTTCTTTCTTACGGGCTTATAAATGGAACAGCATACTCTTACCGGTATGTAAACTGAAAAATATTACAAATTATGATCATACAATGTTGTGTAGTATATATACATTAACATAAAACATTTTTATTTTACAACAGAAATAAATTTATTGCACAGAAGAAACATCCCATTAACCAAAAACCTTATACTTTTACGTACTTTTACCTTACTTTTTCAACATTCATTCTACTAGTTGTCTTTGTGTAAAGCTTGTATATAACGTCAACAGTATAAATAAGAAATGACGTAACCTTGGCAGTTTTTAGTTTGATTCAAAGCTTAACGAAGAACATGTAGAGATTTTTTAAATGGGTATACCCAATTTACAAAAAGGATAATGGGAAAATTCCCTATCGGACGCATCTGACCAATCTGATCAAAACATATTGCCAAGTGAATAGATTAATATGGTGGTAACCCTATTTGGCGTGCAGTTGGCACGTTGGCGTCAACACTAGTATTGTAGTTTAAATGTGAAAGCCAACATAGCAATTTTAACAAATGTAGGGTTCATGCACTCATCATAATCCAACCACTTCTGTGCCTTCCACTTTGTAAGGAACTTTTCTTAAGCATATGGATTAGAGAATGTAACATGTAGATTTTGTCGCTTGGATTTTAGTGCTGTCAGGTTAGCACAAGGGATATATCTCACAATTTGAATAAAGTGATCTCGACGCTTCGCGTTTTATATTACAAGATCGAAGATCCGGTGTATTTGGTACTTTGACCCGTTACCAATTATATTTAATTACTTCTAATATTCCAACACAATATATGTAGTTCATATTGCAGATGGAATAAAATACAATATAAATATCATTAGTTTATGTAACCTTTCCACCATATAATTTTTATACCATGTGTTCTTGCGATAGCTCTATAGTGTACTGTATTTTAACTAATATAAGTCGTTGTAACAAAAACAATATTTATATACAACAAACGTAACAGGCTTGTGGATGGACCACTCTCATAAAGGCTAAGGAAGCCTGATTCTCGTTAGGGCTAAGGAAGCTTGGTTCTCGTTAAAGCAAAGAAAATCTCGTTTTAATTAGGTCTAGGAGAGCACCTCTTTCCTCCATGTCTCTAGAATTAATGTCATCCACGAGCTCACACAGCGCCCTGTATGGTCTGTGGGAGACAACACTCCCCTAAATCACACAACGCCCTTTACAATATATGAGAGATTTAACACCATGGTTCAAGATAGAGTTATGTTCCGAGATATAAAAATGAAAGAGTTAAATATAACTCTTTAAAACTGCATTGAGTTGTAATTTAACTCCACTCAACACAATTATCAGTGATGGTAGTGCTTGCGAGCCAACGCCGACCTTTGACTGGTGGGACATTGGGTGACTCGTTTATCAGTAGAGACTTTGACTGGTCGTCAAGAATCGAAGTATCCTCGACTAGTTGTCTGGTTCTTGGTCCAAGGCAAGCACTCACGATGCCTTGATAGCGCAGCAGACATTGTGGGGAGGGCAATACCTGGATCCTGTGCAAGTGGGCAGCACGGTGGTCGTTCCCAGTTGTCATCAGGAACAGCGCCACGCTGCCTGTCCGAGGTTGGCCATGAATCATCCACGACTATGTGTTTGGTTCTTGGTCCAAGGCCAACATTCTTGATGACCTGACCGCACAGCATACATAATGTGGAGGGTAATACTTGGATTCTGTGAGCAAGGTAGTCGAGCCCAGTTGTCATCAGAAACAGCACCACACTGCCTGCCCGAGGTTGGCCATGGTACATCGGACATTGGTGACGAGAGTTACCAATTTTCCCCTTTGATGCCTTTGGTCGCTGTTGCCTCAACCTGTGGCTTCTAGCGTGTCTTTGTTGAACTGGCTCCGAGTCGGAGCCAGTTGCGTGGACGTTTTCTATTTAGGACCATAGATAGGTCGGTAGAAATGAGAAACTCGTGAAAAGTGAATCGATTCTTCAGTTCGCTTCTTTCGTAACTTGGTCAGAATCAACTATGATTATTTATTTACTTGTCTGATAGTCTTTTTTAGTGTCTTCAATGATATTGAAGCAGATTTATTGAATGAATTAATTCGATATGTGTTATTCGAATTCCATCACGAGGGGAACGACGGTAAGCTGAGATGACTGGGTGTGGTTATGTTTAGCATTTTGTTAGTAGCAATTATAAAAATCGACTTTAAAAGAAACACTCACTCAAAAAAACAAGAAAAAGAAATGCGAATTTTTGAAGCACAGCCACTTCCGGAAGTCCATTATACTCGCATTCATGTAGCCTAACAAGATACGAAACTAATCAAATTGAAGAATCAATTTCTTTACATGAGTTTAATATCTACCGACCTACCTATGGTCCTAAATAGAATCGTCCACGCAACTGGCTCCGACTGGGAGCCAGTTCAGAAAAGACTCGCTAGTGCCAGTGGCTAACAGCAGAGTTTATTTAGGCCTTGCTGGAATTTAATGTAAAGACACAGACCGGTTGAGGCACAATTGCCCCCTCATTGCAAGAGAGTACTCCCTTTCATTGCCGGAAATGTTTACATGACTTGGCACCCATTGCTGCTGTCCTTTTCAAACAGCTTGGAGAGAGCCTCCCTACACTTCATAGTTGGTGGACAGTCTGCATCGCTGTTACTCACGACGTTTCGAATTCTTGTCGTGGAGACTACCAGGAAAACTGCCTTGGTGGGAGGGGAGTAGAGAGAGAGAGAGTCCATTGTGACAGCTTCCTGAAAAGCTGCGACCTCCCCATCATAATTGCCGACCAACCGGTCTCGTGGTTAAGGTGTTAGCCTCTAGATCCGAAGGTTCCTGGTTTGAATCCGGACATGGATAGTTGTAAGCGTATATGTAGAGGCGGCCGATGCACGTTAAATCTGTCGTGGCCGAAAGTCCTCACGTTGAGTTGGTGTGGAAGGTTGGAGCGTGGGGTTCCAGCTCAGATGTTGCCTCGTCATCTAACCGTGGTTCAAAATTACGTGATGTTGTCTTCGGATCTTATCCTATGGGGATTGATCCTGGAGCGTCGTCAATAGCCCGTTGTAATGCTCTAGTATGACGTTAGTTAAAAATTACATTACCTTACTCTATCAAAATTACTTTGTTGAGCAGCGACGGCTATGCAATCCTCAAACATGGTGATCAAGTTGTCTGCACATGTCTCTCCAGTATCGGGAATTGACTATCCATAGGTGTAAACATGGATCCACAGGTGGTCTGGAAAATTTGAATGAAAGTTTGCAGGGCCACCATCTTGAGTGACTCGCCTTTAGAGGAGCAATGGCCCGGAGGTTTGAGGCTAAAAGACAAATACACCTGCCGTGAGAGAGCTGGTTTAACAAGCTGGATGTTTATTTCTCAGGATCTCTGTTCATGGACAATGGTGTCCTTTGGGTTTTTAACATTTCAGTAGCTTGCCTGTAACCAACCGTTGACGATAGGTATGTTTACATCGTTCCCTGAAGCGAAGGTTGAGCCTGTCACGACGGACGCGTATGGGTGCTTGTGGTTGAGCCTCCATAGACGGAATAGGTGTTGACTTGGGAGCCCCAGTTATTGTACGAAGTACAGCGTTTTGAACTAAATAAAGCTTTTGGCTCGTGGAAGCAGAAGTGTTGACCATCGCTTCATTGTCATACTTTAGCAGCGTTCTAATATTGCTTTGTAAGCTATCTTAAAAACTTTTTGGTTGGCTTTCCAAGTTTTTAGCATAGTATTTTAGTCTCTTGTATTTTGGGGTAAAATGATTTAGTTTCTTGTATTTAGGGAATCTTTGAAAACTATCAGCTGTAAATGGCATGCTTAAAAATAACGTTCACCAAGACAACAATTCTTGTAATTTCAATCTAGTGAGGAATCATTTTTGAAATCACATTATTTATATCAAACACACACACTTACAATCATAATCATTATGGAATCGTTATTTTCATAACTGAGCTCAAACATAATACACTTGCGCTTTCCTTACTGATTAATTGCATTAAAATTGAAATTTTTGAGTGTTTGTAAGTTTACTTTTCACAAATAATACATATTGAAAATAGAATTGGTTAGAAACTTAGTGAATCCTGTTTGATAGTTAAAATAATGTTTTAACTCCATTTTAATCTTGAACATTCGAAGGCATTTTCTCGAGCAGCCCTCAACGATAAGAAAAATATGAAAAAAGGTGGATGACAAAATTATTACAAACGCTGTTTGTCTGCTTGAATATCTGAAAAAAAATTACATTAAAATATTTTCCACCTGACGCTCAATAAAAGATAAACAAAATGAATAAATTATTTCCTTTTTTGGCTCAAATGTTTTAAATGACAATATTGCATCGAGGAAATAAAAGCAAGCGAGAAGTTGAGAAACATTTATTAAAATAATCACTGACGAAAAGCTATTTTTTGCGTCGTTGATAATATAACGAAATGAGTTATTTTAAGAGGAATGGCGACAAAAAATACCAATCTCTAAGGTTGTTTTCTGATTTGAACCTTTTTTTTAATGACTCTATCAGAGAATATCTGTTTCGTATTTTCTTTAATCATCGTTTGACTTATTACTTTTTACTTCTTTTCTATCACTGAGCAATATTTAAAATAAATCTTAACAAGAAAAAATATATTTTACAGACTAGTTAAATAAATAGCTAATACTCGTATGTAAAAATGAATTGAATGCAATCATTTGTGTAGGAGTATACCAAAAAGATGAAAAGAGAGTATGATAAATGATTTGACAAAGATAAAAAATAGGGGAAAGCAAACGTTTATTGAGTAATGAATGAAAAGTAATAGAATCATAGAAGTAAATGAATGAAAAAGAATAAAGAAAAAAATTATAAAGGAAGGGAAAAAAATACACGAGTAAATAAGTGTAGAAATAAAGAACGAAAATAACTTAACGGCAAACAGTAAACGGATGGAAAAATGTATTTCCTTTTTATTGAAAGTCTTTTTAAGAATTATCTTTATTGAATGAATAGTTTCAGTTAACACACATTTGAAATATTAATACTGAAGTTATTCAACTGATAATATTTTTTAATATTGTCTGTGTGGGTGTTTTTTCAAAGTAAACTAAAAAAGGGAAGGAAAAAATAGATTTTATTTCCTGTTATTCGAATGCTTTCGTGTGATTAATATCGGAGTTTCATTAGATGTAGTTTATCAACGATTGAAACCTAATCTAATCGGCAGTTACCAGCCTATATTGTCTTACAAGTTTAACAAATTAAATTGAAGTTTCAAGATTTGAATTTCTTAGGTTTTCTAGACCAGTATATGGTGAGGACTAAATTATAACATTGTCTGAATATAAGATTTTTTTTTCTTAAAAAACACTTATTGAGTGAAGTAGGAGAAAAAAAATTTCCATTAATTTTCTTGTAATCTGACCGTGATTCAGAATTATGAGGTGTTGTCCTCGGGTCTTTTCCTTCGGTTTTATCTCTAACCATCGTCAACAGCCCGTTGTGTTGCTCCAGGGCGACGTTAATTAATTAACAACATATCCATTCGTTTTCTCAGAACTAGGTTTTTGTTTTTGTGTGTTTGATTTGTAAGTCGACGATTTCCATATTATATGAGCCGTTATTTTTTGAAAGTGGTATAAGTCCATTTTTCATACATCGAGCTATTTAAGGGTTTGCTTTTAAATTAATCAAAAATATTGACGAACGATGCTCAATTCGGATGATGTTCTTAACACTATAAACCTGTTTAATTTTACTATGCAATAATAATTATTAAAATTGTTAAAGAAAATCAACTCATTTTTTTTCAAAGTGGACTTATACCACTTTCAAATATAAAGGCTCGTGTGTTAATAATTAAACTCTGATCCGTTTAAGTACAATACCAAAAATGTACTGCTACGATGAATCATTTGCTGAATATTTCATTGCTATGTAATCAGATTAGTTACTTTACAAATTGAAATAAATATTTAAAATTATTATTTTTAAACTTTATCAGAAGTACCTGTGTTTATTAGCATTTATGAAATGTTCGTATTGTTTTGCGACAATTATGATACAATAACACTTAGAAGTTTGAGATGAAAGCAAAAAAAGAGAACAAAATTCTCAATTTCAAGCAATTCAAAAATTGTAATTTTTTTATTTTGACAGTTATTGCACTTTGTACTTATACAGTTTATTAATTATTCGAATAAGAGTACTTTCCTCATAGTTATGTATAGCTAGCAAGTTATGAACTAAAATAGGAGATAAATAATGTACAATTATTAATTTCATAAGTGTGTTTTTTAAGTTGTTTTCAAGAAATCTAACCTTCATGCAAAGTAACAAAGACCCAACGGATTTCTATCTTCTTAAGAGAGAGATCACAACATTCTGATTCCGAAAAACCAAAGAACGCATATTTGAACATTTTGATTTAGGGTTTTACTTGCACGTATAAGCCGTCGATACCACTTCCAAAAATAAGGACTCGTATATTTTTTATTATTAATCTACTTTTAATGTTGACTTCAGTTCATCACATATTTCAAAATAATCTGTTCAAAATATTTTATCTTGTCTTGTATTTGGCGTAGCTCGTCCACTGTTGGCTCTTGTGCCATTAAACCCAACCAACGCCACGAAACATCGACCTCGTAATGAAGTTTCCTGTGACCCCAGCTTCATGTTATTTCTTCCAGTTACTCGGTTTGAAGATCTGTCACGTATTGGTGGGTTTAAGCATGAATCGTAAATTATTGATTGGTTAAAGATATTATCCACAACGTGATCCATAACACTAGTCTGCCAATCGACAGCCAATCGGCTATGTCAATTCGTATGTCCACGTGATTTACTTTTCAGAGATCTTACGTCAAGGACTTCACCACTATTTCATTTGAAGGGCGATGGTACTAAAGAGCTTATCAAACCACCAGTAGCTCCATCTGTATCTATATTTATAAAAAAGGATGTGTGTGTTTTCTATACAAATCTACACCGTTTGACCGCTCCACATCCAATTTGGTACACTTATACTTTTGAACAATGCGGAAAACATAGGCAGTTTTGTTCCTGTCTTCAGACCAATCTGTAGCCATGAAAATTGCCACACAGGGAGTCCTAAGAGTGCCACCCGAAACCTCAATTTTAAAATCTATAGTTTGTTTACCTGCAATAAATGGATATGGACAAGGAAATACGTTCTACAGGGTTTGTGTATGTGAGTTAACACAGGGGAATATTGCGGTCATAATTTTGCTGTTGCGGTCATATTTGAAACCCGAGCAACTCCGTGTTATTCAGTTTAGCATAAAATAAAATAAAGTATTAACGGGTTATTGGTGATGGTCTGGTATAAATCTTGAAAGGAATGATCCTAGAACAAACCTTTGTAATTTTGAACTCAACTCAAATGGACTTTTTGGCTCTAATTGGGGACGTCCGTTCACGGTTCATTATTGCGTTCGAGCAACACTGGAGCTTAGGTAGGTAGTTTGATTTAAGTCACACTGGAGCAACTAACATTATCAGTTGGTTTTGTGGTTTTATGGCACAGGGGCCATATTTGACCCTGATGCTAAATATGGCTCTTTGTATGTCGTGTCTGGACTGCACATGTCTGTAATTTTCTTCTAAAAGCCTCGACATTCACTCACCCTTACATCCTAGCACCAAAACACATCTCACGGAAAAAATGTCCCAAGCTAAGAAAACGAAAAAAAAAAAAGGTGACTGTCCTCGTAATTGCATTCTTTCCCAAATTATAATGAGTCTTTCAGACGCATTCCAAAATCCTGATGACAGTATAATTTCTATGAGGACGTTTGACGTTTGGTCTAGTATGGTGGCTAGACAGTCAGAAATCAGAAACTGCAAGAACTATTCAACTGCACATGTCTATCTGAATCCTCTTCTATAGGCGTCCCCATTCACATGCCCTTATATCAGAGCACCAAAACTTATCTCACAGAAAGAAATATCCCAAGACAACAAAATAAGAAAAAGAAACGAGCCGCATCTCAAGGATTAAAAGCCCGTATACCCAAAGGGTATCTGAGAGCGATGTCGCACTTCCACCGAAGAGCCCTCTTTCTGTCAGAAGGGATGGTTCTGAAGCGTCTGTGTCCTGGTCAGCTGATATGAAAAGGAAGAGCCCCTTCAGATGGAGGGTAGGGGCAGATTAGAGCGTTCCTCTTGACCCGAAAGCTAGCTTTAAAAAAAATATTTCCTGTCGAAGGGGACAAAAAGGATGCTTTTAGGATGTTTTCTGTTGAATGTACGAGATCAGAGGGTTCTGGCAGCTTAATCTTTTACCACAGACTCAGGAAAGGTACAAAGAAGTGGTTTTATCTAGGGAACGGGAATTAGAAGAGGAATGGATTTGGGGAGAATGTCCATAATTGCAGAAATCCGAAAAAGTCGCATTGATGTGGGTGCAGTTTGCTGGAAAAATTCGCCCGGGGTGTAGTGCTTCGGAATGTGGAATGGCGAAAATAGATTCGAATTAGCCGATTCAGACAGCAAATTATTTTTACATTTACTAATTAAGATAGATGGTGGAATTCAAGTCGCACTAGAGCTACACGGGCTACTTAAAAATTAAATGTAGTGATGTCAGAGCAGCGTATCTGATTATTCTTAGATGATGACAAAATATTTTTACAAAACAGCCAATCGAATTCGCATCTTTTCGTTGCTGTTCTGGTACTGAAATCGTTTTCACGCATTACAATAAAAATTAACACTAGTTTTTTCTAATTTTAAAATAATAGATGGAAAATCGTAAGAGAAGTATGTAACCAGGTAATGATATTATTTGAGAAATAATTTTGTGTCCATTTAAGAATTTTGTTTGTGAGGTATACAGCTGTAGTATTATAATAGATAATATACAGGGAGTTTGGAAACTTCCTTTAAAAAAATTTAAGTAGTGGCGAAAACATAAAATTCATCCATATTCTCAGAGTGACAAAGTTCCGTCTGAGAGGTTGATTGTTAGGTTCTTTCAAGGTCCAAAAGCGGACGGCAGAAACCTGCGTCAAGTGAAAGATAGAATAATTAAATTACTGTAAACAAAAACAATGAAAGAAAGTTCGCAACCTATAACTCACAAGGATTTTACAGCAATAAAACTCGAGTTTAATGAGTTCATGATTAAAAATACTTTGAATAAGAAAATGGTTAATAACATTAGAAACATTGAAGCAACGGAAAAAGAGTCATCTGAATTTTATAGAGGGAACATTAAGGTGCAGAAGTGAAAGACGAAACAAGTGAACATTTCTAATTCTGCAGTTGGCTACAGTACCGAACAGTATCCTACAGCACATCTGGGGGGGGGAATATACATATACTGGAGTGTGAAACGTAAGGGACCATTATTATTAAATGTTACAACCTCGGAATTAAACGAAGCAGCCCCTATGGGGATTTGCAAAACCAAAGTAGTACGAATATGGTGGACATTTAAGTTTTTGAATCGTGCAGTCTGAGGGACTGTGACAGAAGTGTGTTCTGCTGCCCCGGGAACTGTCCTCTGAAATCTTATTCATTGTTATAAAATGCAATGCAAAGGGAGGGGGGCTTCACCAGTGTTCAAAGTGTCGACACAGCCTATAAAGGATCGACTCATTTTTTTTAATCCTTCATATACTCTGTAACAAAAAAAATGAATTTCCGAGAAGGTGTTGTCCTATTGCGATAAAAATGGGTGGATAGTGAAGAACATACATAGAAAAACAAACGATTAAAAATTGAATGATTTATTTCAGAGTTTGACCGTTTCAAAGGGAGGAAGTCAATAAGGGGTTGATCCACCTCTGGTCTAGATGCAAGCTGTCACCGGCGTGGCATAGCGTTAAAAAGTTCCCGGATGGGAATTTGTTGTCAAATTGTCCAAAAATAGTCAAGCTAAATGGTCAACATTCCGGGATGGTTACAATCGTCTCCCCGTAACGTCTGAAATGTGCTCTTTGGGAGAGAGATCAAAAGACCTAGCTGGCAAGGAACTGTTGGGAAAGCTTGAAGACAATTCATAGCAACACGTAATGTGTGCGGTCGGACATTATCTTGTTGAAAAGTAAGTCCGGCGTGTCGCAAAAGGAACGGTTACACAACCGGTCGTAGAATGTCATCTACGTACCGCTGTGCTGTAAGTGTGCCACAAATGACTATCAAAGGAGATGGAACCCCAGACCATAACCACTATTGTGGGCATGTGTGGCGTGCGATAATAAAGGGAGGATCCCAACGTCTGCGGTTGTCGTCAGGACAAAGTTGATAACGAGACTCGTCACTAAAGACTACGTTCCCAGTCATCACAGTTCCAAGTTGATCGAGTCCGGCACCACCTTAATTTTGCACGTTCTTGGTGCGTCGATTTTTTTGTTACAGAGTATATTTCCCCATCTGTCGCATGGAAGCTAGTAAATAATCACACTTTAGTTTAGACTTTTACTGTTCGCATCTGTTATCGCATTGTTTTAATTCATCAGTTCTCAAACTCCCGATAGATCACTGCATTATTTTCTCGCATCCTTATCACTAGGGCAACTTTTGGCAACAAATGCAACTTTTTTTCACACGTTCTACGTTTCATGTAAAGTACTAAAAACAAAATTTCTCCTACATGGGGTGTATTGTAAGTGAGTTATAACTGCAACACAAATTATTTTATACATAAATGCAACTTTTTGCATAATTGCAATTTTTTTTACAATTTAGCTTAAAATTAATTAATATGAAATTACTATTTCATTTTTTGCCCTCTGAATCAACCCTTCAATCACGTGTGTATGATCTTGCGAACGCCGAAGTATTGCGGATCAAACAAGAATTTCATGGAAAGAAGGTATTCGTCCTAACAGAAGAAATGGAAATAAATAGCAAGAAATACTTTAACACATTGGTTGGCACTTATGATAATCCAAAGCAAACTTGCGTAATCGACTGCAGAGTTTGGAGGTGAGTTTCGATCATCAATATGCTGTTTCCTTGTAGATAACGTTTAAAAATCTCTGAATGTTGAGCGAAAGGATTTTGCGCTTCTTCTATCCGATACAGTATATTATATGACTGCGGCTGGAATGCCATTCAAGGCGCTTTATCCGCCATTGCTCCGAGTTACTTGAGCGGTACACTTGCTTCACAAACTGCTGAAAAAGTTCAATGCAACAATGTCAGGCAACATCAGTCTCTGTCGATCGCTGTTTTTCAATGTTGAAGAAATTACTGACCAAGGATAGGCCATTCAACGACATCAACATTCTTCTGTATTTAATAATATACAAATAAATATTTAATTTTTTACTAATAATTTATTTTAGATTTTAGTGTATCAAAAATAAACGCAACTTTATTTTCATAAATGCAACTTTAGGGAATGATAAATTTAACTTTTCTCATTTTTACTGCAACAAAAAAGTTGCCCTACTTGTCATTTTACTACAGATTAGTAGCGGAAAACCCAACTGTTCCTCTCGCTTGGTGGTTTATCTTCTCGTCGTAAACGGCTCTGCAGTCTCCAGCATCTGGTACAAAAACCTCTTCGAAATTGTTACCAGTTCTGGTCAAAGGTTAATTTGATTTTTGGGGGTTGGCGAGCGTAAGCGAGCAGGGGGCGGTGCCCCCTAGTACTAAACAAAAACGGAAGCATTGCCTCAGAGGGAATGTCGACCAACCAATCTTGTGGTTAAGGTATTCGCCTCTAGATCGGAAAGTTCCTGGTTCGAATCATATTTTCATCGAATCATCAATTTTGTAACATACAAACTCTGAAATAAATTATTCAATTACTCTGAAATTTGAATCGTTTGTTTTTCTATATTCTTCACATCCACCCGTTTTTATCTCAATCGGACATCTCCTTCTTGGTTATGCCGACCAACCGGTATAGTGGTTAAGGGGTTAGCCTCTAGATCGGAAGGTTCCTGGTTCGAATCCGGGCCCGGGCATGGATGTTTGTAAACGTATGGTGTAGAGGCGGCTGGTGCACCTTAAATCTGTCGTGGCCGAAAGTCCTCACGTTGGGTTGGCGTGGAAGTTTGGAGAGTGGGGTGCCAGCTCAGGTGTTGCTTCGTCATCTGACCGTGGTTCAAAATTACGAGGTGCTGTCCTCGGATCTTTCCCTTAAGGGACTGATCCCGGACCGTCGTTAATAGCCCGTTGTGTTGCTCTAGTACGACGTTAACTAAAATTACCATTACCATTACCTTCTTGGTGCGACGATTTTTTTTTGTTTGAGAGCATATTTCGTCGAAACGGAGATTTAAGTTGAGTATATCATTGTACCTTCCTATCTGAATATGTTTTAAATTTCTGTTCCTTATATTTTCCCTTACAGTTTACACAAAATGCTTTGATTTACCCTGAATAAAACTAAATTATTATATAATTGGTTTTGATTTGTCACTATGGTAATTTTTACTTAAACCTTAGAATACTTAAACCAAATACACTATTGGTTGAATATTTTAAAATTTCCTACGAAACATTTTCATTTCATTAGTTATTTTTGACAAGTGGCTGCGTTTCGTATAGTAAAATAAATACACGGTGTCTTCAATAGAACCAATCATATTGACAAACAAATCCTTGTCCACCTTCCTCTAATAAATTTATTTCAATTGATTTTGGTAAGATGATGATACACGGGCTTGATATGAAATGTGATTTGTTTTCGTCCTTTGTGAGAATTGACAGAGCAATCCAACCACACATGAGAATTTGGTCAGCACATTGTATCTGACAACACTTCTCCCAATGCTGCCTTGAATGAATTTTCACTCTCTTTTTCGAACAAAATACGCTGATCCGATATTGATTGGGAGGGAATACAAAAATAGTTCCAAAGAATTACCTCTGGATTTCAATCTGGTGGAGAATTTTAAGATTTGTCCTAAACCATCCTTCGCCCATATTTTCCTTTACGTTTTTGATCAATTTTTAAGAAATTGCTTTGAGGTGCAAATTGGATCGCAAAATCCCCCAGATGTGTATCTATCTGTAAATGAAATTCATCGAAAATTTCCAGACCATCTCATCACTGTTTGTATCTAGAGAAATGCAAATATACTACCACCCAAAGTAATTGATTTATCCTCAAGCATATCTTTATTAAGACGGTTCACTCCGGCTTCGAATAAGGATTTCTTTGGACGTCGCAGGATAATGAGGTCGCCCTGACTGCAGCACAGGATATCCCTTAACTCGGAATGTCCCTCCAGCCATGCCGCTGAGACAGTTCGGTCTCTATCGAGTGAATTGGTACAGATGCATTACAAGAATCTCAGAGAGAAGGGGAATTGGGGGAATTAGGTAGCATTTAATTTGTCCGATTTTCCTGAACCTTCTTTCGATGTCGCCCAATTGAATGGGTTGTCTTGTTCCTTGTTAGTTGGGAATTTTAAAACAGGAGTGTGAAACTTCGGGGATTTGGTTCTTTTTTCGCTGAACCGTTGGGTAAACCTAATTATTACCAGTCGCTGCGTTGAACTAACTTGCTGATGCTTAAGGGAATTTTAATGCGTTGCTTCGATCAGGACATCACGGTGTCCTCAACGTATCGGAGAATATTGATTTTATAGTTCCGTGTATGAAGCGTTAAAACATGACGCAGGAAACATTGGTGGTTTATTTGGAGGTGTGTTTAAAAGTGAAAATGGGATTAGATAGGTGACAAGGTATACTTTACTTCTACGAATTGTTATATGTGTGACTTAATGGTAATGGTAATTTTTTAGTTAACGTCGTACTAGAGCAACACAACGGGCTATTGACGACGGTCCGGGATCAGTCCCTTAAGGGAAAGATCCGAAGACAACACCTCGTAATTTTGAACCACGGTCAGATGACGAAGCAACACCTGATCTGGCACCCCACTCTCCAAACTTCCACGCCAACCCAACGTGAGGACTTTTGGCCACGACAGATTTAAGGTGCACTAGCCGCCTCTACACCATACGCTTACAAACATCCATGCCCGAACCCGGATTCGAACCAGGAACCTTCCGATCTAGAGGCTAACACCTTAACCACTATACCGGTTGGTCGGCCTGTGTGACTTAAAGAATGGAGAGAAAGAAAAATTGAGAGGGGGAGAGATAACGATATAGATAAATGGGAGAGAGTGGAAGAAAGAGATAGGATGATATAGATGAAGAGAGGAGAAGTATGATAGAGATTAAGATATGTATGTGAAAGTGAAGATAAACGATAGAGTTGAAGAAAGAGAAAAGGATAGAGAGGAAGATAGGGATGAAAAAAGGGGCGATGAAAGATAGAAGGTAAAAGACGGAATGAAGATATAAATAGATAGAGGGTAAGAGAAATAGAGGAAGAGCAATTTAGGGAGCAAAAAGAAGAGTAGAGGAAGATAATAGAGACGAAGAGAGAGGGAAAAACATATATTGGTACAGAGGGTATGGAAGAGAAAAAAAGACAGATTGATATATAAAGAGAGTGGGAGAGGTAAACAGAGATGAAAGGGGAAGAAGGTGTTAGGGAACGAGAGAATGAAAGAGATTGAAAGGAAGGAGATTAATTTTGTTTTTCATGAAACTGATGTGGAAATCACAAAAGACAGAAAAAATTGATGCATTTTAGAAAATAGGCGAAAAACGGAATAAAGCATATCTAGGGATTAGGTAAGTGAAAAATGCACTAGTTTGGTCTGTGTGTGACAATCAATGTGACCTCAAACAATTGTATCGTTTTTTTAAACATCTTAATTTATTTACGTGTGCATGTTGAGAAAATTTATTTAATCCATTTCCTTCTGTGATCTAATCGTTCGTACCGTCAATCACTTGGATGTGTCCTTTAATACCACATATTCGACAAAATCTCACGTTGTCTTTCGCTATGGGGTGGAACTTGGAATATCCGAATGATATTTTTTTTAATGACTTAGCACGGAGAAGAAATTGTTTAATATGCAACTATTGAGAGGCATAATACAACATTTTTCAAATCAGCTATTGGCAAAATAATGCACAAGACTGATGTATAGGGCAACTTTTTTGTTGCAGTAAAAATGGGAAAAGTTGCATTTATGGAAATAAAGTTGCATTTATTTTTGATATACTAAATTCTAAAATAAATTATTCGTAAAAAAATGAAAAAAATCAAAATATATTGAAAATTTTAGTCGGATACATTAGTATTATAATACATAATTTAGTACAGAAGAACGTTGAATGAACGATCCTTGGCCAGTAATTTCTTTAACATTGACAAACTGCGCCAGCCGCAGTCATGTAATGTGCTGCATTGGATAGCAGAAGCGCAAAATCCTTTAGCTCCACATTCAGAGATTATAAAACGTCATCTACAAGGCGAAGAACATATTGATGATCGCCACAGGCCTCGCAAACTCTGCAGAAGATTACGCAAGTTTCCTCTGGATTATCACGAGTGCCAACCAATGTGTTAAAAGTTACTTCTTGCCATTTATTTCACTTTTGTCTGTTAGGACGAACACCTTCTTTACATGAACTTCTTGTTTGATCCGCAATACTTCGGCATTCGCAAGATTAGACAGACGCGATCAAAGGGTTGATTCAGAGGGCAAAAAATGAAATAGTAATTTCACATTAATTAATTTTAAGCTACATTTTAAAAAGTTGCAGGTGGTTGCATTTGTGCAAAAAGTTGCATTTATGCAGAAAGTTGCATTTATGTTGCGGTTTTAACTCACAATACACCCTATGTAGGAGGAATTTTGGTTTTAGTACTTAACATGCAGCGTAGAACGTATGAAAAAAAGTTGCATTTGTTGCAAAAAGTTGCCCTACTGATATATTACTTTACAAATATTTTTTTTATAAAAGAGCGTCCGATAGGAATATCTGGTTTCCGTGTTTGATCTGCACGAAAGGTAAACATTTTCGAAGAATATCTGTCCTTCGGGCCCAGAAAACTTTTGGAAGGGCCTTACCTGGTCAGCTGGCCTGATGAAAAATATTTGGTGGGCCAAATTTGGCCTCCGGCCAGCCTTATTATATATTTCTTAACAGCTAATAAGAGTTAATTTGTGTTGAAAATCTTTAGTTAAGATGCTTTATGAATCAATCTTATTTCAAGACAAAAGATTTTACAAATTTCGGACATTAGATCGCGCGCCATTCGATCACGAACTACTTCAGAACGATACGCCCAAAACTTTTAAGTGCAGTGCATATGTATAAGCGTTTGACTGTCATAAGTTGTCTAGAGCCTCACAATTTAGAGATTGACAAATGTACGTTACCAATAAAAATTCCAAAGAATGAATTCCGAATTGATATGTCGTCGTCTCTTACAAATGAAACACAAAAAAAGAGCCCTGAAAAATCGAATGTAAAAAGAAAAACCCTTCCTTCTTCACGCACTAACTGTGTTTTCTAAGAAACAATCTAACATTTATGCGAAGAACAAATGATTTAGCGAACTTCACCATATTCTGATCAGGAAAAGCTAACAAATTCATACCTTGAAAGTTTGACTTAGTGTGTTATACTTGTAAAACGAAGATTTAAGTTCATTGGTCAATTCTAATTATATGAAATAGCAAAAGTCACCCAAACGGTGATAAATAACATTTTAAGGTAACCCCGATACATAATATACTGCAGAATTCGGGTAACGGAAGTAAAACTTTCGTATCCGTCTAGTTTGTTTCTCCGAAAATATGTATGCCGACCAACCGGTATATTGGTTAAGGTGTTAGCATCTAGATCGGAAGGTTCCTGGTTCGCATTCGGGTCTGGGCATGGATGTTTGTAAACGTATGGTGTAGAGGCGGCTGGTGCACCTTAAATCTGTCGTGGCCGAAAGTCCTCACGTTGGGTTGGCGTGGAAGTTTGGAGAGTGGGGTGCCAGCTCAGGTGTTGCTTCGTCATCTGACCGTGGTTCAAAATTACGAGGTGTTGTCCTCGGATCTTTCCCTTAAGGGACTGATCCCGGACCGTCGTCAGTAGCCCGTTGTGTTGCTCTAGTACGACGTTAACTAAAAAAAAATTACCAATTACCGAAAATATGTATAATTTAGAGATTTACAGGGAAAAAACATCACTAGAATATTCCAAAATAGAGTACCCCCATCAAACAGTCTCGTGGTTACGGTTTTAGCCTCTAGATTGGAAGGTTTCTGGTTCGAATCCGGGTCAATGCATAGATGTTTGTAAGAGCATGGTGCACAGGCAGCTGGTGCACCTTAAATCTGTCGTGGACGAAAGTACTCATGTTGGGATGGTGTCGAAGTTTGGAGAGTGGGATGACAGCTCAAGTGTTGCCTCGTCATCCGACCGTGGTTCAAAATGACGTGGTGTTGTCCTCGGATCTTTCCCTTAGGAGATTGATCCCGGATCGTCGTCAATAGACCGTTGTGTTGCTATAGTACTACGTTAATTAAACAATTTCCAAATTACGAAAATAAGGTAAGTAGGTATTTCAATTAACGTCGCACAGGAGAAACACAACGGGCCAGGATCATACTCGAAGGGAATAACCGAGTAATTTTGAACCACTGTCAGATGACGAAGTCACACTTGTGCTGGCACCCCACTCTCCAAACGTCCACACTAGGCCAACGTGAAGACACTTGTGACCATGACAGATTTAACGTGCACCAGCCCCCTTTGTATCTAAAGGTTTTTGGTTATATTTGAACTAGCAACCCTCCGTTTATTAGTCCTTTACTATTGCAACCGAGCTACCGCGGCTCGAGAAGTAACTAGGCTATCGTTCCATAAGCACTTTTTTAAAGTTTCATGAAAGACCAGAGTTCCTCTGACATCTGGTTTTATTTACATTTCAAAAGGGTTTCTATTGTCTATTTCATTGTAACCACCATGGCTTAACCGAAAGTATCCTCTGAAGTATAGAGTAACGATATATCGATTATCTGTTTCCGAGATATCTTTCAGGGAGAAAAGTAGAGTCAACAATTGATGATGGATTAACGAAAAATCGATCATCGCTTTTATTGTAGTTGGGAATATATAAATGGCTATTTGTGTCGTATTTTAGATTCAGAGCCATCACAACCCCTCTATATTAGATAAAAGGGGGTGTGATACACTGTGTTCTACCAATTGTAATAACAGTAGGGCTGTATTATAAATACTTTACTTATTGAGATAAGAATATTTATCCGATGTGAAGAATGATACCATTATGGATTTGTTCTAATGTGAATTTTTGTTCGAATATTGGTCCGTCCGGAAAGTTCTGCGCGTTTTCAAATCTAAGATAGCTTTGTTATTATTATGATAATGCTGATGAGGAGTGACCTTGATTGAAGCAGCTGTTTCAATTCGGTCTTTTCCGCTTACACTGCATAATTATAGCATGTGTTGTGGCATAATTTTGGGGTCACTGCAGTACTAGGAATAGAGAACCAGAAAGTTCATGTTCGTCATATTATCATGTATTTTAAGAAAGGAAAAATGCTAAACAGACTGATCGTAAAATGTGTGCTGTATATGGACATAGTGCTGTTTCTGAGGCCACAGTTCGAAGGTGGTTTGTTAAATTTAAGCACGGAAATTTCAGCCTCGAAGATGATACGTGTTCTGGACGACCATTCTCTGTAAACGAGGACCTGTTTAAAGATGCAATCGCTGAAAATCCACGTTATACAGTTCATGAACTATCACTCAGTCCAAAAAAAAAGTGCAGTTTATGATGATCTTAATAGGATTGGATATGTAAGCCGCTACGATGTATGTTTGATAACGATCCGGGATAGACCCCCGAAGGAAAAGAACAGAGAACAACACCACATAATTTTGAACCACGGTCAGATGACGATGTAATAGAAAGGAATGTAATTAATTAACATCACACTGATGCAACATAATGGGCTTTTGGCCGTGGTCCGGGACCAATCCAAAAGGGAAAGAGCCGAGGACAACATCACGTAATTATGTGTAGTGGGGTTTTAGCTCAGGTGTTGCCCCGTCATCTGACCGTGTGGTTCAAAATTACGTGGTGTTGCAGTCGGATCTTTCCCTAAGGGGATTGATCCCGGACAGTCGTCAATCCGTTGTGTTGCTCTAGTACGACGTTAACTAAAATAATTACCAATTACCCTTATGAATTGATCCAGGACCGTTTTCAATAGCCCGATGTGTTGCTCTAGTACGATGTTAATTAAAATTACTTTACCTTACCGTATCACGTAATTGTAAACCGCAGTCATACAACGAGATGTTGGATCTTTCTATTCGGGATTGAACTCGCACCGTCACCAATAGCCCGTTGCATTGCTCGAGAAAGACGTAAAATCTATTCGCCATCTGTAAGCATTGATATTTTCTTTACAACCCCATACTTTGTCATTGCCATGAGATTGTGGTCTGATTAGAAGAGTTACGGACTAGCAACCGGTGGGTTGCGAGTTCGAATCCATCCAAAGACCGTCTGGTACTTTAAATCTGTCAAATGTCCTCACGTTGGCGTGTCGAGTAAGTTTGGAGAACGGGGTGCCTGCTCAGGTTTTGCCTCGTCATCTGACCGTGGTTCAAAATTACGTGGTGTTATCCTGGGGTCTTTCCCTTGTGAGGATCGTACCCGGACATTCGCCAATAGCCCATTGTATTGCTTCAGTATGACGTTAATTAAATATCTACCTAAACCCTGACATTGAACATCCTCTACCAAACGGAAAGCACAACTGCCTAAAAGAAGCGGAATGATTATGTTATTCTATAATCTGTAGCAGAGACAGAGTCCAAGGAATCTTAATCCTGGGGCAGTCGTCCCAATCATTTTCATTAATTCCCCACTCTGAATGGTCTGAATCTAATGGTATCGGAGAAGAGAGTGGCCCATAAATCTCTTCTGCCGGACAGCCGAATATTGAGTGTCGAGCAGAGCGCTGCTCCTAATCTCTGGATTAAGATAGACTCGTGGTCGAGGATCAAAAGGTTAGTCACCGAAAGCTCGCTGATGAGAGTTCGCTTCCTCCCACTCTTGGATTGATGTGTTGATTTGGATCGGGGCTGGTGTTGTTACTCACTTTCGGTATACTACTATTCCGTTTCTGTTTTCCTCTTCACTACCAACCCTGTAAGAATTGTTTAAAAATCAGTTTTTTTTCTGATAAATATGAAATGCTTCAAAGTTCTCAAGTAAATTCCTATTTTAGATGGTGGCATCATAGGGGGTTAGACATGTGTACCTCGGGTCTCGATTATTCTGAAAGCAAAATAATATTTAAATGATAAGATAGTTTTTAAATCGGAAAAAAACTATATCAACCTATGTTTTAAGAAATTTTCAACTAAAACACATCAACTAAAAGATTTAAAAAAAATCACACATTAAAAATAAATGAAAAATTTACTTACTTTTACGAGCATGTTGAGTTTACACCATCTATATATATAATTCTCTTACCCGGCACCCAAAAAAGGCGTTATTTGTTATCGCGCTTTGGCAACACTGTACGATTGTTTGTTTACCACGAAGCCTCGCGCTTCAATTGAAATTATAGCGTTATCGGATGAAATTTTATTGAAAAAAAATGAATATTAGTCAAGTAGTTGCAGCTTACAAACAACATGCTGGGTATTCGATTTCCAAAGCAGCGCTCACATTACGCATCAAAATTTGCTCAGTTTTCATTTGATTTCCAAATTGTTCGGGAGAATTCACGTTGGGTTGGCGTGGAAGTTTGGAGAGTGGGGTGCCAGCTCAGGTGTTGCTTCGTCATCTGACCGTGGTTCAAAATTACGAGGTGTTGTCCTCGGATCTTTCCCTTAAGGGACTGATCCCGGACCGTCGTCAATAGCCCGTTGTGTTGCTCTAGTACGACGTTAACAAAAATTACCATTACCATTACCATTACCAAATTGTTCGAGTTCAGATTCCAGAGGTACTGTATAATTTTTCTGTAGTGCAACAAATTTACATTCGAAAAATATTTTTTAGAATATCGTATTTTATAAACAATGTCTTTATTGATGCTAGCGAAACGAGCAAGGTTCGCGCAGCGAACCAATGAGGATTGCAAAGCAATCTTCCGGGGTTGGCGAGCGTTAGCAATCAGGGGGCGGGCCCCCTAGTTTCTTCCAAATAGCTTTTGAATAATAAACATTCCACAGGAACTAGCGATTTACACAGCCATCTATTGGAGTCAGTCGGAAGTTTAGACGTCCACGCACGTGTACCCGAGTTCTTAACTACCAAATTTTTCAGAAAGATTATTTTTAAGGCGAAAGAGTCGAGGTCCACTTAATGTGAAACTAGGTAGCAAAGAGGTTTTAATGCGATTGAGATATCTACTTAGATTTCGAAAAGCGGTAATTAAATAACGGTAAAAACCAGAATTTCTTAATGGCGAATGGTGTAGAGGCGGCTGGTGCAAGTCTGACGTGGCCGAAATTCCTAACGTTGGGTTTGTGTGGAAGTTTGGAGAGTGGAATACCAACTCAGGTATTGCCTCGTCATCTGACCGTGGTTCAAAATGACGTTGTGTTGTTCTCGAATCTTTCCCTTAAGGGATTGATCCCGGAACTTCGTAAATAGCCCGTCGTGTTGCTCTAAATCGACGTCATTTAAAAATTATCAAAAATTACCAAAGGTCGTCTCAAACGAGCACCACAAAAACACTTGCTCTGCTCAAGCTCTGGGACGATTCCTTTTCGGCGATGCCAGTTTTCCGGGACGACAGTTCAATTAAAGGAGGGGCGTCATATTTCCCTAAAAACCATCTGGATGGTAATTAGATCACAATAGGAAACAATCTGATAGATGTTTCGGGGTTTTCAGTCTGGGATCAGTGGTGTTGACCTCTGATCACGAGTTTTTGCCTGGGGTGTTACAGCACAATCAAGAAAACGTACCAGTTTGCGGTCTACAAACGATGTCTAAATTTTCGAACCGATCAACCGGTTTGGTAGTTAAGGTGTTAGCCTCTAGATCGGAAGGTTACTGGTTAGAATCCGGGCCATTGCATGGATATTTGTAAGCGTGTGGTGTAGAGCAGGATGGTTCACCTTAAATCTGTCGTGGCCGAAAATCCTCTCATTGGGTTGGTGTGGAAGTTTGGAGAGGGGTCCAAGCTCAGGCATCGCCTCGTCATATGACAATAGTTAAAAATCACGTGGTGGTTTCGGATATTTCCTTTATAGTATTGATCCCGAACCGTCGCCAATAGCCCGCTGTGTTGCTCTAGTATGACGTTAATTAAAAAATAATACAATTTACTATGTTGAAGATTTCACATGGTATAAGTAACAATTTTTTACGAATATATCGAGATATTTGCCATATTTCCCACGGGGTCTTCCTTGCATTTACAGGGACTTCAGCTTATCGGAGAGGAGGAGCCCTAACTAAGAAGATGTAAATAAATGGTAAAACAGTCATGTCCTGGTTAATGCAGAACCACTGTAGCCTGATTCGAAGTGTTACGAATTAGCAACCGGAGGACTGTGAGTTCGAATCGTCGTGTACAAAGTAGGCTGGAGCACGTGAACTCTGCCGTGCCCTCAAATGTCCTGACGTTGGGTGTGTATGGAAGTTTGGAGAGTGGGATTCCAGCTTCGTATCTTTCCCTTCGGGTTTGGTCCCGAACCGTTATCCATAGCCCGTTTCGTTTCTCCAATGCAACGTTAATTAAAGTATCTACCTGGGGTAATTGTGGACGTAGAAACGGCGGTGCTAGTATCGTTTGATAGGGCCGAAAAATGGTCGAAAGAGTCGTTCCTGGAGACGATTGAAAAAATATAAGCGCCGCTGCGTAAAGGTTAATGTGCTATGTTTAAGGTTTAATGGGCATGTGGTGAGGGTAGCTTCACCATAAGGGTATAGAACGCATTAGTGTAATGTATAAGGGATTGATTGGATGAATCTCACACTACGATCCGAGACAGGGGTCTTTTTATGTTGTTACCTGGCCATGGCCCTTTCCAACAGTACCTTTTCTGTTTCGGGCAAAGCGAAACAGATATTTGTGCTTGTGGGTCTGTAGGATCCCCTATCCACTATACTACTCGATGTCCCCTCACGATTCCATTTCACGTGCGCTGCCGAGAAAACGGACCGCACAGAACTAGGAGAATAAAAATGCATTTGGCCACAGAGAGGCAAGGAATATGATTTGTGGGCTGGTGCATTTTCTGCTGAAGTATGGACATGATATGGCAGCAGTAACTTAGTCTTTAAATTATAACTCATTTGTTTCTTTCACTTGTTTTTGGTTACATTATTTTTGGCTAACTTGTTTCAGTGGGCAATCCCTTCGGTGAAAGGGGTTGTGTTTCCACTGTGGGGATTTTTTTTTTCATAATCTCCACTGTTATTTTTTCACTTTTTTTTTATAAAGTACACAGGAGTGCCCATAAAAGTGATGTCGTAAAAGAACAGGCTCGACAGCCCTTCTGGTGGTTATCGGGTTCTGTTTGAGACAGCGCATTGTGTCATTTTTAAGCTATTCGCCGAAACTATACGTTTGTTTTCGAATTCGATAGGTCTGCATGGATTTAGTGGGTCTACCTGCTGACCTAGCAATGTGCGAATATAGGTGGCATACATTCGATTCCTGGAACTGGGTGGATTCATCTCGCCTATGTTTGTAAAATTTGCCTTTGTGTGTAAGTCGGTTTACATGAAGTTATTCGTCTTGTGTTTGGCACAGCTTGGCCATTTAAGGCCTTGCTCCAAAATCCAATCAATCGTCCTTAGGAGATATCAGTGTATTTCTTCAAAGGTAGTCTATATATTTTAGATGTCTATTGTGTAAAAAGTCAATACCGATAAAAATTAGTTTGAAAAGTTTGTGAGTTTGTTCTGCTTCAATCTACTATTCTTTGCGTATCGAATGCATTGATTCCTTCCACACAGAAGTATTAACTGAATAGAGTTTTACGGAATTAAATTTCTTTTCAGAAACCTTATAAAGCCGCGTATCAATTATTTTAAAACCAAATGCAAGCTCCAAGAAATTTGAAGATTTTCAGCCCTCCATAGGTTTGCAGCCAGTTTCAATTAAAATTCGATGGCGTTTCTACTCCGGTTTTAATCCTCGAAACCGAATGGGGGTCTTTTATTAAATTGAGTCCCTTTGGATTTTTGAGGGATAGAAATTCTTTTCCATGCCGAAATTCCAATTACTTTCCTATTCTTCTAAGATAATTAAAAACTCGAGCCATCTCCCACTTCGCCACTTGTTTTGTTCAATATTGAAATATCCCAGATCTCTTTTTTCGCCTAGCAACGATAGGTAACTGAGGTTTTGACAGTGCTCAAGATACCATGTAGTTTAGCACCCAGTCTTACCAAGTTATAGGAACAACACATTTAATTTTTTCTGAATCGAATCGCAGTAAGCACGATTATTTGCATTTATTCATCAAGTAGTTATAGATACGATTGTCGTTCGGAAAGTAATACCCGTTTGAGCATGCGCTCCACTGTGACAGTGGCAGGTGCATCGGTCAAGGCCAACCCGTTTTAGGGACTCGTCTGCCAGCTGTTTACTGAATTGCATCGCATTATAATGGTGATTGTTGTTTTGGTAAGCAACTAAACTGTCCAAGAAAATCGAGAGTGCCATCAAATGTGAAGTGAGATCTGTGATCCGATTTCTAAACGCAAAAAAAGTTCGACCAAGTGAAATTTATTGTGAAAACAAAGCAGTGTATGGAATTATGTGTGCGTCGTCGGTGCTGAAATTTTAATGAGGGAAGAGAGAACGTCCATGATGAGGAGCGATGTGGCCGCCCAAGTGACATTACGGATAGACTTGCCAAGTCTGTTGACACATTCATCAAACAAGATAGTCGTGTGACTGAATGGAATTCATGTTTATTTTCACATCTGTCTCGCACTATCATTTACGAACTGGTAACATATCACCTCAAAATCAGAAGACTTTGTGCAAGGTGGGTGCTACGCATGCTCAATGACGACCACAGAAGCTTAAAGACATTACTGCTTAACTCAATGGACTGGCAACTTTCTTAATACTTTCTAAAAGTCTATTCTACTGATGTAATAAACATATGGAATATACTGCAAAAGCTGTCATAAAAATAAAATTATTAGGGTTTTTTCTTTTACATAGACACTGGCCTGAAAGAAATAAAAACAAAAATCTCAAAACTGTTTTTTTTTGTTAATTTTAATATCTGGTCTACCTTATGCATGTCTTTGAAGTCTCCTAGGAAAGTGTGTCCAAATCTTTTATCTGCTTTCTTCCAGACAAGTATCTTTTACAAGAAAACGAGTTTTCCGGTAGAATTTGGGAAAATTGGGATTTTTCTGTGTTGGCACAGCGTGGCCAATTAAGGGCCTTGCACCAAAACCCATTCGACTTCTGGAGTTGATGTCGTAGTTTTCCGGGTAATAAGCTTTTCTCAGGGGTAAATATATCTATCGCTATGCAAATATTGAATATGAATGTTCTTTCCACATCAGCGGTGGTTATAGCAAAAGATAATAGTTTATCACTTCCGAAAAATGTGTTTCCAATCCATTTAATTTATGCAATAAGACATTTCTGAGACACATAAGTAAATAAACACGTGAGTGATGATGTATGTGCATGTTGTGGTTTGGAAAATTACGAAAGTGTCAAAAGTTGAATTCTGTATAGGATATTTTGTATTTGAAAATGTGTTAATCTATTTCTTTATCATGGGGTACTGAATGGGTGCTGCATAATTTTTCCATCCTAATTTATAAGGAGACTTGCACCTTTTGAACAAATATTACATATTTTTCTTTTAATTTCAATCGATTTCTCCTTTTCTTCAACTGCACAGTTATCGAAAACCAATTTCCAAATTATTTCTCAAGACTCATCCATCATTAAATTCTTCTAAAGATAAAATAACGTTGGCGTAGTGTGGAAGTTTGGAGAGTGGGGTACCAGCTCAGGTGTAGCGTCATCTTATCGTGGTTCAAAATTACGTGGTGGTGTTCCTCGGATCTTTATCTTCGGGGCTTGATTCTGGACCGTCTTCAATAGCCCGTTGCTCTAGTATGACGTTACCTAAAGATAAAACTTTCATGGAAGAAATACAAACTACAAAAATATGTTCAAAGATGCAAGGTAATTGAAATTGGTAATCATTTCAACGTATTAGTTAAGCGAAATATGAAAGTAAATATTCTGACCAGAAAAATCTTTAGCTTGAAGTGCTATAAAATTTTAAATAAGATGTATTAAACAATTAATAGAAAGAAAGGACTTACCCTATAAACGTTGGATTTCGTAGCTCAAATGTAAACACTGTCCAGGGGACAACAAACAGGGTTCTCCATAGTAGATTTCGCGTAGTTATACTCTACATCAACAGAGAACATAGCATCAAGAGTAACCAAACTGATATATGTCTAAGATACGTGTTCAGTCAAAGGAGCTATCATCCCAATGGTGTAATTTTAGAGTCGATAAAGGTCATCACATTTGGTATAGATAATGAATTATATATAAGGAAAATTGAAATTATCATAGCAAATTTTAAAGGTTGGCAGGGTGTACTAAACTAGACAATTTTAGTCAAATAAAGTACGTGTGTGTGCAACTATAACGCGCATGTGCTTTAGGGTTGTTTGGCATGACTAACGACAGTTCGATTTAAAAACTTCGTTATTTGCAACACGGTTTAGATATTTTAATTTACGTAGCACTAGAGGAACACAACAGGCTATTGGAGACGGTACGAGATCAAACCCGAAGGGTTAGATGCGAGGACAACACCACGTAATTTCGAACCACCGTTAGATGACGAGATAACACCTGAGCTGGCACCCCACGCTCCAAACATTCACACTCGCTATGAAGACATTTAAAGGTCCTGTAAATTTAACGTGCACCAGTCTCTCTTTGCATACTAAGGTCTTTGGCTGGATTTGAACCCGTAACCTTCCGGTTGCTTATCCGTTACTCTTCCAACCGGACTACCTCGGCCTTTTTTGGAAGAAATCGTAGTTAAATCGAAATGGAACCAAATTTTGTTTTAAGACTTAAGAATAAGTGAAGATATAATCTGCAAACCAAAATAGCACGAAGAGAGGCACGTAGGGAAATATTTAACTCTGTTGGAACGCAGATAAAATGGACTATGGAAAGTTCTTGTGAATAAAATATTGTTTCTTGGGAGCTGAATCTATATAAATTTGTATGTCTAATCTTAGTTTTTAATTGCCACACATCCAACTGGAAATGAGGCCGCGGATTAGCAACCATAGGGTTGCGAGTTCAAATCCAACCTTAGACCGTCGTGTACAAAGGGGGCTGGTGCATGCTAAATCCGTGGCCTCAAATGTCGTCACGTTGGCTTGGGGTGGAAGTTTGGTGAGTGGGGTGCCAACTCATCTGACCGTGGTTCAAAATTACGTGTTGTCCTCGGGTCTTTCTCTTGGGGGTTTGATCCCGGACCGTCACCAATAAACCGCTGTGTGGCTCCAGTGTGACGTTAATTAAAAAATACCAAATACCAGCTGGAAACATTTGCGTGTTTATTGCTTATCTAGAAGTCTCCATAATATATCTTATCTGCGTTTAACGCATTGGAGTGGTTTGGAAGTTTGGAGAGTGGGGTGCCAGATCAAGTGTGACCTCGTCATTTGACCGTGGCGCCAAATTTCGTCTTCTTTTTCGGGTTTGTTCCCGGACCGTCGCCAACAGCACGTTTTGTTTGTCCAGTGCAATGTTATTCAAATACTTACCTGCGTTTAACGCTGATGTTAAAATGTTTTCGACTCCAGCAGCGCCAAAATGTCGCCTACCTGCGACGTTGGTTACTAAAAATTTCGCTGAATACATCTCTCCATAAATTCCCCATGAATCACATTACGTACAAGAGGGTAGCATCGCCTGATATATTTTTTGTTCAATGCGACGAGTATCGATACAAAGGATTTTCTCGTCGGTAGTTTCATCAACGCTTTACTGCAGTAGCGGAACCCGATTTGGCGACCAACTCATTACCACAATGAGTCTCCCGAAAAGTACACCCTGTAAGCCAATTCCGAAAACACCCTTCTCCCCCTGTCTAGAGTGTGTCCATAATGACCAAAGAGATGAAGATTATTAGATCCATACATTTATACCCCCAGATGCTGCTAACGAATTGCTGTCTCATCCCGCAACAACGCGATAAGCCAGCAGTGCAACTGTCCCAAAGATTAAATCCATCGACGGAGTTAATAATCTGGGATCTCTTAAGAGCCTTAGGAATATGAAACAGCTTAGTGCGACCTCGCGTAAAGATCTTAAACCGCTCTCAAGACAACTCGGCAGAACGATGGCGTTCGACATAATTTTCTGTGATTGGATTGGGGAGCTGTTGATGACTCTCGCCACATCCTGCACTTGGCCATAGTCACTTGAATCAGAGGTCGCTGTATTGGACGTTTACAGGAATGGATATTGGATGGACGGCTTTGTATCGTTTGGAACAACCTGAATTTCGGTTTACAGTATCGTAGCCTAAATATTTGAAACTTGAGATTGATTTTTGATTGACATTTTGTGACTGAATTTAGGAATTGTTTAATCTTTACGCTGCAGGTAGACAGTTGTTACCACTAAAACTTCGTTTACACCAGCGGCAGGGTATTGATTTGTGTACTGTGGATGTTTTCCGTCTTTCAAGTGACAAATGCAACTTTTTTTCACACGTTCTGCCCTGCATGGTAAGTATTAAACAAAAATTTCTCCTACATGGGGTGTATTGCAAGTGAGTTATAACCGCAACATAAATGCACCTTTCAGCATAAATGCAACTTTTTGCATAAATGCAACCATTTGCAACTTTTTCAAATGTATCTTAAAATTAATTAAAATGGAATTACTATTTCATTTTTTGCCCTCTGAATCAACCCTTCGATCACGTGTGTCTGATCTTGCGAACGCCGAAGTATTGCGGATCAAACAAGAAGTTCTTGTAAAGAAGGTGTTCGTCCTAACAAACGAAAGTGAAATAAATGGCAAGAAGTAACTTTTAACACATTGATTGGCACTCTTGATAATCCAGAGGAAACTTGCGTAATCTACTGCAGAGTTTGCGAGGCGAGTGTCGATCATCAATATGTTGTTCGGCTTGTAGATGACGTTTTAAAATCTCTGAATGTTTAGCGAAAGGATTTTGCGCCTCTTTTCCATTCGATACAGTACATTATATGAATGCGGCTGATGTAGTTTTTCAATGTTAAAGAAATTACTGGCCAAAGATCGGCCATTCAACGTTCTTCTGTATTTAATGATGTGTTATAAAACTGTTGTACACGACTAAAATTGTCAATATATTTTGAACTTTTTCATTTTTTACGAATAATTTATTTTAGATTTTAGTGTATCAAAAATAGATGCAACTGTATTTCCATAAATGCAACTTTTCCAATTTTTACTGCAACACAAAAGTTGCTCTAGTAATTAGGTTGGGGGGGGGGCGGAGTCGGACATGAAGGCGAGAGAGCCGTTCTGTGAGACGATTGAAAAAATCTAATAGCCGCAGCGTAAAGGTTGAGATTTTCAACACCTCTTGAAACACTAGTCATTGGGGTCTTTGACTAGATATGAACATTTTTCTTGGACAATTACGGAAATGAGTGACCAGATGAGGGTTGTGAGTTTTAATCCAACCTAAGACCGTCGTGTACAAAGGGGGGTTGGTGCACGTTAAACTGTCGTGACCTCAAATGCCTTTACGTTGGAGAGTGTGGCAGTTTGAAGACAGGAGTGCCAGCTAAAATATGATCTGTCATTTGAACGTGATTCAACATTACGAGGTGTTGTTCTCGAATCTTTCCATTTAGGTTTGATACCGGATCGTCACCAATAGATCTATGTACTCCAGTATGGCCTAGTTGCAAGGTACACGCAAGGAAGATATATGTTAATGAAATACACTCATGTTCAGAAATTAAGAATAATTCAGAATCACTCGGAAATCGAACTCTAAAGTAAATTTCCCCTGTAGAATTATTGCACACATCTTCATGAATAATATCCAAGCTACAGGAAGCCATCAGATGACGCCGATAGTACGTCACAATGACGAGAGTGTAAGAGAGGTGTATATAAGGAATGGTAGCAAAGAAGTAAAATTGTTCACAAGCGTTCTGTAAGCCGCTCAGTGCCGCAACCGAATAGTTATGGCACAGAGGACACATGTCAAGGATTTTTTACGCGGTGGAATTATCGGCCGCTTGGAATATGGGCGTACTCAGACGGGAGTTTCAGTGGAACTTGGAATCGCCCAAAGTGTCATCTCTAGGCTTTGGCAACGATTCCAAAATGATGGAAATGTCAGTAGACGTTACAGTACAGGTCGACCCGAGTTGCAACGCCGAATGACGATCGATATTCGGCAGTAACTGCAAAAAGAAGCAGACGGAGCGCAGCATCCGACCTTTCTCGTTAGCTATCTTCAGCCACGGGTACGACAGTTTCAAGGCAAACCGTTTACAGACGTTTGGGACATGTTGGTTTATATGCTCGTAGGCCTGTCAGATGTGTTCCGCTCACGGCAACTCATTGTCGCCAGCGGTTAGCCTAGAATAGAGAACATGCAATGTGAACACCGTCACAGTGGACTTGTGTGATGTTTTCCGACGAGTACAGGTTTAGCTTTCAGTCTGATTCACGGCGGACGTTCATATGGAGAACGCCAGGTACCCGCTACCACCAAGACAACATCATTGAACGACACCGTTACGGTGGTGCAGGATTGCTCGTTTGAGGCAGAATTATGCTGGGCTCCAGAACAGATCTACACGTTCAAATCGGAATCATGAGAGGCTAAATTTATCGGGACATCATTCTGGAACAACATGTGCGTTTGTTTAAGCGTGCCATGGGCGCAGAATTTGTGTTTAGGGATGACAACGCCCGTCCTCACCGTGCAAACATTGTAAACGAATGCCTTGAATCAGGATATCACCCGTATGAAATGGCCAGCATTCTCACCTGACTTGAATTCGATAAAGAATGTATGGGACATGCTTGGCCGACAAGTTGTAGCCCGTCAACCACCTCCTACATGTGTACCGGAACTTCGTATCGCATTGCTTGCTGAGTGGAGTGATGTTCCCCAAGATCAACTCGATAATTTGATTCTTAGCATGCGTAGGCGTTGTACGGACTGTATTTCATCGTCTGGGAGACATACTGTCGCGTAGATTTATAGTAGGTAGGCTAACCTCTTCGTGTGTAATTGCAAAAGGCGAGCGAGAACAATTATTACTGATCTCAACTCGATACTTTATTATTCATTTGAACTGAGTGATACAGCTACTTTTATACCTTCTCCGTAAATGAATCGAACATTTGAGAATTGGAAAGTTCTAGAAATGAACATAAGTATATTCTTGAAGAAGTGAGAAACAAACAGAAAGGACACTTTAAAATGAAATCTAATTTTACGCCACTTGCCTCTAGTGGGATTGGAACTCCGTACCTTCCGCTTCGCAGTCAGGTGCAATACCGACTGAGCCACGATATTCAGACGAAGTGAATAAGTTTCGCTACAATACAATGTACTAGGGGGCCTGCCCCCTGCTCACTAACGCTCGCCAACCCCCGGAGGATTGCTTCGCAATCCTCATTGGTTCGCTGCGCGAACATATACTCGCTTCGCTCGCCTCAATGAAGAAATGTGTCCTAGCAGAAGGGATTGTTTACAAATATGTTACCAAAAAAATGTTTTTCAAATCTAAATTTGCTGTATTACAGAAAAAATATATACAGTATCTCTAAAATCAGAATTCAAATGAAAACTTTGAGCAAATTTTGACTCGAAATGTGAGCGTTGCTTTGGAAATTGAATACCCAGCATGTTGTTGGTGTGTACATTTTCCCAGCACTCAAACGACCCACACTTTTTCATTGAGTTTGTTGCCGAAAGTTGTAGTGCAAGCGTCTTGTTGAACTATAATTGTTGGCCCTGAAAAGGACCGTTTTTTAAATGCCCCTGAAAAGATCCTCCGCTTTCTTTAATTTTTATTTAAACTAACTGCAACAGCTCATTGAAATTTCCTTTTTTTTTTCAATAAAATTTCATCCGATAACGCTATAAATTCAATCGATGCGCGAGACTTCGCGATAAACATACAATCGTACGGTGTTGCCAAAACGCGATTACAAATAACGTCTTTTTTGCGTGCCACGTAAGAGAATTATATATATAGATTAACCATCATACCAACCATATCATGTTAAGTTTTTGTTCGGTCGATATTTTTTGTAATTGATCCAGCGAGAAAAATTCGTAGTTATTTTGAATGGTATCATACATACACCATCGGTTTTTGTTCTTTATCATTTTTTTTAATAAATGGGCTTTACGAAAATGTCCCATCTGTTTTGTTTCTGAACCTTTATTTACCGAAGCTGGCATTATCCTTAATTTATGTACATGAGTGTACAATCAGCCACACTTTGTGTCACAGCTCTGTCAAATATGGACTTTGAGATTTACGAAACCACAACCAAACAATCTGCAAAATTGGAAAATATTTCCTTTAATAAAGTAAGTGAGAAATAGATTCTGTGACTGAATAAAACTGATATCAATTTTAATTTAGAGCTCTGAAGATGTAACGATAAATTATCCCGTTCATAAATTTGTTTAATTAAATTCATATCGTGCATACCATGTTAACAGTATCGCGTAAATTCGCTTTCATGTCAAGAGGATTTGTCGTAGATTGAATTACAAATGATGAAAAACTGTCGAGAGAATAACTCTTTCCTCGTTTCGTTTATTAAGCATACATTATTCACAATTCCCAGTGGAATGTTTCATCACGTGGGGTTTACTTTAGTTCAGTTCGAATGTTTGATTGTAATTTAAGACTTATGTCAACACGAGAAGCCGCGTGCATTTGTGAATTCATTTCCAAACACTGTGTGGTTAGATTGGAAAATTTATAGCTGAGTGGTTAAATCTATGCTGTTGGTATTGAAAGTAAAATAATTATTAATACGTATTTAGGTTTCTCATGAAGATGTTACCCACTCAAACATAAAATAGAGTTCCTCGCCATTTCATGTATATTAAGAGATAAAATAGCTTACAAACAAGGTGGAATAGCATTTACATAAGGGTGTGACAACTTCACAGCTGTGTGGTGGGGATTTGCTGCACAAAAAGTACCAAGTCAGTACTGCTTTCTGGAGTATTGATTTCCTTTGTACATTATTTACATAAGTTGATGACGAGTTCAAATAAAAAACTGCCCGTACTGGGACTTAGTCGGTTCCCTACCTGGGACCTCTAAGTCTCGCTAAATCAACCGCACCGTTGAAATCCCAGCGTAGTCTGCCCCCTCGTACTCTTCGAACTCGGGTCGGCCAAAAAGGGTGGGGAACGTCCTTTCTTCTCCCATTGGCCAAAGTTCTCCTTGGCGGGCTTTCCAAAAGATTCCAGAATGTTCGAGCGCCGCCGATGCGACTTGTTATCTGAAATCCCTCCGACCTCCGGAGACGTCGGCACATATGAAGAAGCCTCGACTCTCTTTAAGGCACAGCACCCTGGTGTCTGGACTTCCTGAACGCCTCCATCGGTGGGGAGAAAGACCGTGGACGCGTTGTCACAAGGGGGGCATATACAAACAGAAGTCTAGAAAACCCTTGAGCACACGTAAGCAAGTTGTAGAAGCACATTTAAACAAATAGAAACACTCACAACTACACGAAAATAGAATTTAAAATACTTAACTATGCCGACATGAGGACATTTGTGGACACGACAGATTGATCATGGACTAGCCCCAGTGCACATGAATGTCTTCGGTTGGATCGAGTTTAAAACTCGCTACCCTCCGGGTAATAATCCTCTAACAACCGGTTTATTGTGGACCCCAATGTTTCTTGATAGTCACTTTTGTGTCCAAAATTGAGTAGTCAAATTATTTTTCCAAGTTTTAATGGACTTCATTTAATATTTCGTTTGGCTTAGCTTGTTCTTTTAAGAGAGTATCCACTTAAAAACTGCAATCAATCCTGTCTGAAGAGTACAAGTGAAAAGTTAACCAGCATTTAATACAATTTCAACAATAAATATTATCTATACTATATGAACAAAATTATTCCGACAGTGCATGTTTTCATAAAAAGTGCTTTATTATTCTATTTAGTAACGGGTAGTCCTAGTGTAGGCCTAGAACTTATCATAAGTGTGACTATACGTGCTTCTTGTATGTATTCTAAAATTTACGTCACTTATATATATATATATAGTTTGTATTTGGAATACGCCAATAAAAGGAATTCCAAAGAATAAATTCCGAATCGATATTCTTCTGGATTGATCTCGAACCGTTCCCAATAACCCTTTGTGTTGCTCTATAAGATAGAAGATTGGTCAGTACTACTTAGATTAAACACCAGATGTTACCAAAACGACGATAAACTGCAATTTAAGGCTACTTCGATATGCATGATGTAAGAACATTTGGTTAGCAAAACAAAAATCTTCACAGATCATCTGCATTTTTGTTTTTACACTTAAAATCTCTCTAACAAGCACTTCAGTTATGCATACCTTAACCATTATATTTCATCCTGTTTTCCGCTAATAATGATCTTATGTATGATCGAAGCGTTCCCATGAACTAACTATTATATGCTCTCAGATGGAAATGTGATCACTCTAATGCCACGCACGAACAATAGAGTTGCCACTTTACACAAACAAGTGTACCAAGCTGGAAGCATTAGAGTTCATGGTCCCATTGTGGGGCCATCCACCAATCAATGTCGGACAGAATGGCACGTCTTTGTGTTCCCGTTAAACCCTAACAAAGACGAGAACTTAAGCTAACTTAAACTTGAGTTTTCCGGGATGGGGAGTTCTATTTTGTCCCCTCCCCCGAATTAATTGATTGACTGCTCAATTAAAAGACACAGGGCTAGATGGGTTGTCTCACCTTTGGGGGGGGGATGGGGTGTCGTCAGCCTCTCATCTGATTGGAGGAGAAAAGAAAGACAGTTAAAAATTCTATCTGGGGTGCGTTGTCTTCTTAAGAACATGCTCGTTAGGGAGAAGATGGTGAGTTGGAACGAGAGTGGGGAGGTGTGGTTTGTATGGAATAGAGCTTGTTGATTCAGAGGAAGGTGGTTTATCAATAATCGTTTGAAATGAGTCGATTAGAAGTTTCGCTTGCGCCTCGGCAGTTTGTTTGGAAGTAGTAATTTCAGTCTTTAGGCAAAACTGATCAGATCTTGATCAATTCACAAACAAATCAGCAGCATTTTGACGAGATATCTCGTCATAAGCAAAATTTGTCTGATCTAGATGGACGAGATATCTCGTCGATATCACTTAGAGGGTTGGAGAAACCAAATTAACCAAAAAGAGTAATAGAAACCTTAGACGACTTCAATATAGAACTGGATGTTTTGTATTTGAGTTGGTGTTTTCAATACATTCCTCTTGATGTGTTTTGTGCATTTTAAAATCAATTTATTTCAAAAATACTGACTTTTTTGTTTGGAGACCAGTATTAAGGATGGTTCTTTTACCATTAAAACATATCTATGTGTATAAATGGGTAATTTTAGTCGTATTTTAGATGCAAATTTGAGAGACGACTGCAACTTTTTTTCAAGGTACCAAAATTGCTTGTTATTAATTGATTGATGATGTGTAAATGAAAATTCGCTAAATGAAAAAAAAAGTGCAATATAGGTTTTCGTATTTGTATATTTAATTAACGTCGTACTACTCTCTTCTATTCATTTTCATAATAGTGAAAAACATCAAATAATAATATAATTTCAAACAATTTTTAAATAATTCTCAAAATGGGATTTTTTATTTGAGTTACAGTCAATGAGTACGTAATACTCTCAATGCAAGAGTTGTTTATGAAAAGAGATATACACTACCCTATAATAATAGACCGGGCGCCAACGGATTTGAATAACATCTGACTACATGTTTGGGGGTGTTTTTCGTGGTCAATAAAATACTGACACCTACATGAGCATTTTGGTTCATCAGGTTATTCCTACTCTCTGGCAATTTTATGGAATGGACGAATGTTACTTCCAGGACGACAACGCTCCATGTCACGTTGCAGCCTCTGGCCTCTGTCATGCAGTGGTATCGCGATATGGATGTAAAACGTCTTCCCTGGCCTGCTCAGATTCCCGACCTAAACCCCATAGAACATATGTGGGACGAGTTAGAGCGACGCTCACGACCAGGGAACCACGTTCGAAAACTACCACTGAGCTGGCGACATTCTTGCAGCAGGAATGGACATAAATACCCATAGCTGTGTATCAAAACTTTGTTTAAAATATGCCCAGAAGAGTTGCTAGTGTAATTGCAACAAGTGGGGGACCATCCCCCTATTAAAGGTTGTATTAGTTCCTTTATACTATGAAATGCTGTCCGGTCCATTATTGTATAGCTCCTTTCTATGCAAATTTTCCACGCTGTCATGGAGTGGAAGTTTGGAGAGTGGATCAGCTCAGGTGGGACCTCGTTCTCTGACCATGAATCAAAATTACGCAGTGTTGTCCTCGGATCTTTCCCTTTAGGTATGATCTGGGACCGTCACCAATAGCTACTAATGCGACGTTAGTCGAGACAACTAAGTTCCCCACGGACGTTGAACCATATAACCTCAAAATCCAAACCTACCACCCTCTCTCCCAAGATAACTTTGGGCCTTCCCTCTCAATGGATATGCCCACTGCGCTATCAACTTCCGAGTTGTAGGCAGCGCTGGTTCAATTCCTGTCAGCTGCATTCCTCCCTGGGTGTATTTCTGTCTTCTGTGTGACCTAAAACTCCAAACCAACCAACCAACGAACCGTGGATACCTTTGGGTATGACCCCGGACCGTCGCCAATAGCCCGTTGTCTTGTGACCTTAATTAAAAAACCTATCTCTGTGTTTAAAGACCTCGGTTTGTTGTCACTCGTACCACAAGTGACTCTGCCCCACTGTGATTGGGATATAATCCGATTGATGGATTATTATGTCGGCTCTTCTAAACGCTCGGTTAACACCGTTGTTGCCGAATACACGCCCCGGTCATCCCGTATTCGAGAGCCTGCCGCGATGAGGTGGAAACCCAGGGAGATATTAGCGCATGTCCCCTATTTAATGTCTCCATGACCAGGGGACAGTCGGAGGTCCAATCGAAGCTGCCCCAATCAGGGGCGGTACTGAAACAACACCGGTCTTCAGCGGTGACATCTGCAGAACCACGTTCACACGCGGATGATTATGGCGTGGGTTGGAATGCTTTGATTATAATGGTGCTTAACGGAGCGCGTGCGAAATGCCATGTGATGAGTTGGATTGGGATGATGGGGGGGGGGGGTGCGTGTCAAAAGTTACTCCGTTTCTGTTTCTGTAGAGTCCAATCGGAGGACGAATATGTGTGATACAAAAAAAATATGTCGATGGTAGGTGTTTTACTTAACGTCGCACTGGAGCAACTGCTATTAGCAACGGTCCGGGATCAAACCCCGAAGAAAAGTAAGACGTTCGCCGACCAACCGCTCTGGTTGTTAAGGTCTTAACCTCTCGATTGGTAGGTTACTGGTACGAATAGGGTCAGCAGTTAGGTGTTTGTAAGCGTATGATGTAGAGGCGGCTGGTGCATCTTAAATCTGTCGTAAAATAAAGTCCTTACGTTGGGTTGGTGTGGAAATTTTCAAAGTGTGGTGCCAGCTCAAGTGTTAACTCGTCATATGACCGTGTTGAGAAATGACTGGGTTCTGTCCTCGGAGCTTTCCCTTAGGAGACCGTCCGCCAATAGCCCGTTGTGTAGCTCTAGTATGACGTTAATTAAAAATTACCATTTCCAGTAAGACGTTACTTGAAATTCCATACCGAGGGCTACGCCGCGTAATTTTGATTCACAATCAGATGACGAGGTCAACACCTGAGCTGGCACCCCACTTTCCAGACATCCACACCACACTAACGTGAGAATGTTTTAAGCTACGACAGATTTAACACGCACCACCTCCTTTGTACGCGACCGTCTTTTCTTGGAATCGAACTCGCGATCCAGATTGTTAATCCGTTACTCTTTCAGCGTGTCTATCGCGGTCCAAATATGCGGATGCAAAAAGAAACTTAAACACAAATGGACTTGGGTAAGAGATGAAACAAAAAACGATTGGAAGCTTTGACAGAGCTGGATGAGTAGCAGATTAGGAACTGGAGTGTTACGAGTTTGAAACTCCGTACAACAAAGATCGTGGCCGCGGTGGTCCGGTTGAAGTTCGAGTCCAACGAACACCGTTTTTAACAAAGGGGAGGGGTGCACGTTAAATCTGTCGTGGCCTCAAATTTCGGGCGTTGTGCGAAAGTTTGGAGAGTGGGGTGCCTACTCATGTGTTTTCCCGTCATCTGACCATAGTTCAAAATGACGTGTTGTTGTCCTCGGTCTGATGATTAAGGTGTTAGCCTCAAGATCGGAAGGTTCCTGGATCGAATACGGATCAGTGAATGTAAATATTTTAAGCGTATGTGTGGAGGCGTATGGTGCACCATGAATCTGTTGTGCCCGAAAGTTCTTACGTTGGGATGGCATGGAAGTTTGGAGAGTGGGGTTCCAACTCAGGTATTACCTCGTCATCTGACCGTGGTTCGAAATTACGTGGTGCTGTACATGGATCTTTCGCTTTTGGGATTGATCCCGGACCTCCGTCAACAACTTGCTGTGTTGCAATAGTACGATGCCAATTAAAATTACCTTACCTTAACGTGGTTCAAAAAGACGTAGTGTTATCCTCAGATCGTTCCCTTGGGGTATTGATCCCCGACCGTCGTCACTAGCCCGTTGTGTTGCTACAGAGCGACGTGAATTAAAATACTTCCCAACCTTCTAACCAACGAATGACCGTCATGTACACGGGAGCTTACGTTAACATGATGCGTTAAATCCGTCGTTAATCCGTAACGTTAAATCCGTCGTGTTTTCACATGTCCTCAAATTAGGTAATTGGTAATTTTAGTTAACGTCGTACTAGAGCAACACAACGGGCTATTGACGACGGTCCGGGATGAGTCCCGTAAGGGAAAGATCCGAGGACAACATTTCGTAATTTTGAACCACGGTCAGATGACGAAGCAACACCTGAGCTGGCACCCCACTCTCCAAACTTCCACGCCAACCCAACGTGAGGACTTTCGGCCACGACAGATTTAAGGTGCACCAGCCGCCTCTACACCATACGTATACAAACATCCATGCCCGGACCCGGATTCGAACCAGAAACCTTCTGATCTAGAGGCTAACACCTTCCTCACGTTAGGAGTGTGGTGGGCCAACTCGGGTGTTGACCTCGACATCTTTCCGTGGTTGAAATTACGAGGCGGTGTCCTCGGACCTTTTCCATTCGGGTTTCATCCCGAACCGTCACCAAACAAGTTACGTCGCTGAAACGCGACGTAATTGAATACCTACCACCTCAAGACGAAGCGGGAGGTTCACTTCAAATGACAATGCCCGAGCTCCGATGTAATTGGACTCCGCGTTGCGTAATGAGACGCGAAACAGCCAGATCTAACCTAATTGAAGTCATTAAACGGAAAGGAATCGGCGACAACAACACGGAATGTGTTCAGCTGAGATAACCACCGAAACACGCTCCGTATCGGGCACAACAACCGGCGTCCCCGCACGGGTCCCGACCGTCGTAATTAAGTGATTCATATTGAGTATCTGGTAACGACGTTAAGTGAGTCATCGCACTTAGGTAAATGACGTTACTTCATTTCGGAAACGGAGATGAGCTTTCTGTGCCGCGGGAGTGTTTAATCCGTTTACACTCGCCTTGGGTAATTGGAACTCTTGGACCGAAGGTGCGAGTTTTTTTTTAGTGCTATTCTTAATTCCTTTTAACATTATCCGTTCGACCGTGTGAAAAAGGAAGAGATAATTACTTAGAAGGGAGGGAGAATATTTTTGTTTGTCTTAGGTGAAGATTTGAAAAGATTCAACTGGGCGCTGACCGTGTAATTCGAGCGTTGTGATGCCTGGTAGGGTTAGATAAGCGATTTATGTCCTTGCCTGGATATTTTTGTGTTCTAGCAAATTTTTTTGAGGTCCTGAATGGATATCCATGTGTGTTGTGTTAGTGATTTTGTTACGATACCTCCAGTCCAAACGGGTTATAACAATTTAAAGTTACATTGCCAAATTAGGTGACGGTCCCGTCTTAAATTGACAGTATGTATTCTGCTATTATTACTATTAGAGCCGAGGTAGTCCGGTTGGAAGAGAGTGCATTAGCAACCACACGTTCGAAACACGATTCAACCAAAGGCCGTGGTATAGATAAGTGTTGGTGCATGTTAAATTTGTCGTGATCTCAAATGTCCTCATATTAACGTGGTGTGGAAATCTAGAGAGTGGTGTGCCAGCACTTATGTCGCCTTAGTCAACCGACGGAAGTTCGAAAATATGAGGTGTTGTCCTCGCACCTTCCTCTTCAGAATTGATCCCGAACGTTGTCAATCGATACCAAATAATTTATAGAGGGGGGATGTTTAATCTGTAGTGGCCTCAAATGCCCTTGCGTTGGCGTGGTGTGGAAATTTGGAGACTGGAGTGAAAAATCATACGTCGACTTCGTCAACTGACGGAGGTTCAAAATTTTGAGATGTTGTCCTCGATTCTACCCCTTCAGGATTGATCAAGGACGTTGCCAATCGTTATCAAATAATTTATCGAACTTATCGGGGCCGTGGCAACGACACCACTATCGTTTGATTGATTAATACAAGCTTCAATAGGGGGGGTGATCCCTCACGTGCGGCAATTACACTAGCAACCCTTCTGGCCATACTTTCAGCAAGGTTTTGATACACAGCTATGGGTATTTGTGTCCATTCCTGCTACAAGAATGTCGCCAGCTCAGCTGTACATTTCGAATGTGGTTCCCTGGTCCGTAAGTGTCGCTCTAACTCGACCCACAAATGTTCTATGAGGTTCAGGTCAGAACTCTGAGTAGGCCAGGGAAGACGTTTCACATCCATATCTCGATACCACTGATTGACAGAGGCTGTAACTGGACATGGAGCGTTGTCATCCTAGTAGTAATATTCGTCCATTCCATAAAATTAGCAGAACATCAGAAGAACCTGATTGTCCATAATGTTCATGTAGGTGTCGGCGTTCAATTTACCGAGAACACCATGCAAAGGTCCATGGCCATGCCACGAAAAACACCCCCAAACAAGTTGTCGGAATGTATGCAAATCTGTTGGCGTCCGGTCCATTATTGTAGGTTAGTGTATAAGTAATGGGTTCTACAAATTAATGTAAGCTTATTTTAGTGTGCAACAGTGGAGAGTCATAATTTTATTCAGCACCCCAATTTTACTAGGCAGAACAAAGGAAGTTTTAATTTTAAACATATCAGGAGAGTACTTCAGCTTCACCGTTTTTTTCGGTTATACGTTTCCTCCAGCTTTTATTCGGGTTCCATCCTGGACTGTCGTAAACAGCCCCTCTTGTTGCTCTAGTGTGACATTAATTAAAATATCTACCCACCTTCTGCCTTAACTGTACCATATTTTAATCCTATGTCTAGTTTCCAATCATCATATTTCCAAATGCTTTAAAAGTTGACATGGAAACTTGTAAGATTTGGATGGGAAAGATGCCCACACCCAGATCCCATTTTTAAGTACCATTGAACTTTTAAATATAACTCTTTTTTCAACCGTCTTGGCCCTTTATACTCATCCCTACATTTATTCTATCTTTTCAAATTGCAAAAAATGGTGTAGATCAATTGCATATTATGGTTTCATAATGTTTTAATCGTTCTGTTACATTTATTTCACTTTAGCTAGTTTAGCTCTTTTCAGGGTTGATGACGAACATGTTTTACTGTTACAAATAATTTCTAGTCTTTTGTGTTTTCTTTTGTAAATCATATTGACTAAAACCACACTTTAGTTCATAAACAAATTGAATTCATGTTCATGTATAATTGTTTATGTTGTTAAAATATTTCTTGCTGACTTCGACTGCACCGTCAGTTCGGATAAATCCTTTGTCTAAACGAATCTATTATTTGTCTTGTAGATGTTTATTTTAGTTCTGAAATCGTAAGACTAAACAGCTGTAACATTTTTTGGGTACAGCTTCAGTGTACGTTTAAAGCGGTGGCGACGGCCTTTGCACTTTTATTGGCGCGCTTATAAAGTCGCCAAGGAAAGAATTATTTCAAATGAACTAATGAAATCAAATGACAGTTTATCGGATTTTGAAAGAACTTTCTAGAATTCTCAGAATAAAAATTTAAACTTTCCGCTTAACGAGGTTACCATAAGAACCGCAATAACCGTTATACAGACGAACTGTCATAACCTTTCCACTTGCTATTAGAAGTGAGCCAAAAAAAGGCGCCACGACCGTTGCCACCGCTATAAACGTAGATTGAAGCTGTTCCCTTTTTTGTATCACTCGACTATTCGTGCATGCCCCAGTATTGTTCCGATTTTTAAAACGAATTCACGCAAAAACGTCTTTGTCTGCATAGTTTATTCTGCCATATCTGTTCAATATTTCGCATTAAATTAAAGTCGATAGTGAAACACGCTCACTTATTTATTAGAACCGCATCTGCATAGATACCATCGGTCCGTTTCCACGTGACTGGTCCGGTGGGCGTGGCTACGCAGCGAGTGATTGACGCGTCCTCTTACGACGAGTAATTTGGCAAATATTTCAAGCTTAATTGAGGCTCTAAGAGTAGATGTCAATTAGAAGGAAGTTACTTGGGCCAAAGTGCTAGTTCACGAGCTAGTTTAGACGTGTCATTTGGAGGTGGGTGGATTAGGGTGGAAAGGGTCAACCAACAGTGGCAGCACTTCACTTCAGTTTCACGATTGGCCATCTTCCGGATGAGTAATCTGCTAGACTGTCTGGTACGCCTATTCTGAACTGTAGTTTTGAAGAAAGTACATGTAACAGCTTCGGAAATTGGGTTGTTTGAATTTAGCGATTCGAGAGTTCACATATAAGTATAGGGATGTAATGAACTGGTGGTTGGCAACTAAGTTGCAAAGTAATCCTGACGCAATAACTATAGGTATGATTCCTCTCAGGCTGTGAGAGGGTATTTCTAGATAGCATGGCCATTTTCTTAATCACCAGGAATGCTTTTGAAAAATGCTGTTATCCAGGCTTAAATTTCTTACATAATTTGTACACTGAAAATGGTAGGTCTGATGAAATTGCACAATACCCAATTCATTTGAATTGACGGTTTCTTTCAACTATTGACACTTTTCATCAATGTTATTAATCTATTTTTAGTTTTATTTTCAGTAACATTTTTTAATTCCCAGCAAATCCTAATACATCCATGCATTGACCCGGATTCGAACCAAGAAACTTTCGATCTAACAGATAACACCTTAACCACCAGACCGGTTGGTCGAATCCCTTTAGGAGTAACGGCGACTTACCCATTGGGTGCTCCTTCCCATTTTTCAGTATGGGGCCGTCGTGGTTCAGTGGGTAAATGCACTACGCTAGCAACCTGTGAGTTGTAGGTGGCGTGGGTTCAATTCTTCCTCCATGGGTAGATTGTGTTTCAGTAAAACTTTTCTCTTGTGTAGGTCCATTACTTGATATTGTCTGTCTTGTAAAGTGCAGAATAGACAAATACCCACTTGTGCATAAAATCAAACCACTCTTCCGGTCTGGTGGTTAAGGTGTTAGCCTCAAGATCGGAAGGTTCCTGGTTCAAATCCGGGTCAGTGAATGGATGTCTGCAAACCTATGTTGTAGAGGCGGCTGGTGCACCTTCAATCTGTCGTGACCGAAAGTCTTCACGTTGGGTTGGTGTGGAAGTTTGGAGAGTGAGGTGCCAGCTCGGGTGTTGCCTCGTCACCTCACCGTGGTTTAAAATGACGTGGTGTTGTCCTAGGTTCTTTTCCTTGGGGGCTTGATCCCGGATTGTTATTAATAGTCTGTTGTGTTGCTCGAGAACGACGGTAATTAAGAATTACAAAAATACCTAAAGGGACATTCAACGATATTCAAAACGAGATTCGAACCATGGACCTCTTAGCTGGCAGACAAGCGCTATAAACACTATCAGTTTGGCAGCTTACTTAAACTCTACGAAGGGTTCACATGGTATCTGTACATTCGTCTTTCCTGAATAACTTCAAATCAGTATTATCTTAGTCAATAGAATAATTTCTAGGTTTCTTTCAGCGTGGTTATTTACTAATCATATATTGTGGGGTCAAGGTAATACCGGACTTCTCAAAAATCCTGTAACGTTTATAGGGTTAACGAGTATTTGTTTTGGTTTATCTGATTTTGAAAACACCGTGACGTTAAACCCAATCAATCAATCCGATTAAACCTACCGCTTTCAAACTTCCTTGGTCTAGTGCTCTCATTTAAAAAAATAAATCCTGATGTCTCGCGAAAAAAAAATTATGTTTAAATTAAGAATATTTGAATTTGGGTAACACTAATGGCATTTCAATTTATTAAAAATTTGATTTTTACGCTTTGTTTGGTACAGCTTTGTTCAACATGGCTCTTGCGTCTTGAAACCCAACCAACCATCCTATTTAATGGAGGGCAATGCCGGATTTTGGGGCGCGGTGTCGTCGTCTATTTCATAGAGGTAGTCTTATATCTCGTGAGTGGTGAGGTTAAGCCTTTCTCTACCTCTGGAAGTTTATAGTCTTGAAATTGGCTTGAAGTGTGCAGGGAACTTTTAAATATCTTCATTGGTGTCAATGTCGTAATTCGTTGGCCATCTAAAGTTTTTCATTGACGTAAACCTACAATCCTTGCTATAACCCATTCGAATGGGTTGCAGTTTTCTTAATCTTAGGCATTGCGCGGAGAACCTCTTGTATGTTTCTTTTTTAAGTGAATCAGTGCAAACACATATTAATTGAATTTTCTAAGTTTAATCATCATAACGAGACTTTTAGTTCCTTATTCATTCCACAATTCAACTTTATCAACTTTAAGTCCGAGTATTCACGTCAAAACTATGGTTTATGTCCTCGGAACATTCCGCCATTTTTAATACCGCGTAAACAATCATGTGTTTGATGAAACGTATTAATTCTACACTGCCCAACAATGGTGTACTGGACGACAGCGGATTTACATAAAACCCGACTACTTACTTCGTGGTGTTTTTCGTGGTATGGCCTGGGACCTTTGCATGTTGTTCATGAACGACGACGCCTACATGAACATTGTGGACAATCAGGTTCTTCCTACGCTCTGTCAATTTAATGAAATGGACGAATGTTACGTCCAGGACGATGCTGCTGCATGTCATGTTGCAGCCTCTGTCAAGCAGTGGTATCGAGATAAGGATGTAAAACGTCCTCCCCCTTGCCTGCTCAGAGTCCCGACCTAAACCCCATAGAACATGTGTGGGACGCGTTAGAGCGATAATTTTGGACCATGGAACCAAGTCCTAAATCTACATCTGAGCTGGCGATATTCTTGCAGCAGGAATGGACACAAATACCCATAGCTGTGTATCAAAACCTTGTTGAAAGTATGCCCAAAAAGGTTGCTAGTATAACTGCAGAAAGTGGGGGACCATCCCCTATTAAAGCATATATTCTTTCTCTTATGACATCACATCTTTCTGTCCGATCCATTATTGTAGGGTAGTGCATGTGAATTCTTCTACATTAACCGCTCATAAATTCCAGTGACAGTAATGGGAAGAGTTTCTAAAAGATGATACGACAGTTTAAGAAATCACTGTGAAGATTCAATCTAGGTGTGAGTGTTGATTCCTCGTAGGATTTAAGTCTCCAATACCAAAAAACAAAAATTTATTACAACTATCGCAAACAAAATGCTTTCGGTGAACGGAGATTTCAATAAATATTCCAAAGGTCATGACAGAAAACAACAGTAATTGAGTTTGGGAAATGTTATAAACTCACGAAACTTTTCTATTTTGTAATATACTGTATTGCTTCGAGACAGTGATTTCAGTTATTTCCATGGCAACATGAAAAGAAATATCGAAAATGTGTTTCCTGTATCGTAACAATCGCGGTCATACTCATTCTCTTTTATGCTAACGAATTCTGATAAAATATCGACGGATTTCGTTCATTGTTGATATTTCAGCATCATTTTCTAATAAAATAACTAAAGCTCTGAAAGTAATTTTAAAAATCAATTGTCTTCGGGCGGCGCAAAAACGACAATTTGTCGAGAAATAAGTTCCGTGATATAATATCGTTGTATTTCCCCAGAAAAAGTTTCTCCTACAATTCTAACTTTGCAAGAAATTCTAACTTGCTATTCAAGCAAACCCTGAACAGTAAGTACAAAGGAAATGTAATTCGAAATTTCGCCTTGGTGTTACGTCCCTGTATATTGTATTTCTTTGAAATGTATTTCAAGCTGGGATTTTATTTCAATACATTGGGGGATAATTATTCATTTCATATGACTCAGAAATCTTTTTTAAAGAATATTTTGTTATTGGAGTGGCAACTGACTCTGAAAACATGGACACCTTTTTCTTTTGTAATTTATTCGAATATTTTTACTATTTTACTTTGCTTTATGTACAATATCTGACTTTGGACATGCAAAATCCTCTGTATTGAATGTTTATGACTAAGTATTGAGTCATTGGTTAATTAACTACTTAATAAACTTTGTTTAGCATTTCGTCCTTCTTGTAACTTTGCACATTTTGTAGGAAAAACGAATCTCTTAATACTACACTTTACGATTATGCAAGAGAGATATTTTCAAAAACACCTTCTATATAAGAACAATTTAAGTATTTTGCTTTTGTGATTGTGTATCGAAACAAAGAACATTTTTTCTGAAAATTTTAATTATTAAGTCTAAATAAACTTTCATTGTCTGCCTTTTCTTAAGATGATTTTTAAAATCTGTTTTTACATGTTAAAAGACTCGTTTTAACACAAAAGTTCAAAATTTATAAGAAGGACGTAATCTAGGCAAAGTTTATTAAGTAGTTAATTAACTAGTGACTCAATATTTCGGCATAAACGTTCAATTCAGATGAATAGTTCATAATAATAGCGTGAATAGATTATCTGAATTGAATGCTTCGAATGAATTGTGTTTGGTTGATTGGATTTTGCATGCCTAATTCGAAAATCAGACACTACAGCAAATGCAAAGCAAAATAATATTCCGTATACATATTCTTTGCCAAAAAAATGTTTATGTTGGGCCCCTCTATCACCTTTACAATTAAGTCAGTTATTTTCGAAGAAGCCAGTATATCACTGACTTCACTTCATACCTAAATAAGCGTTAACAAGCAGGACTATTGAACACATGCATCTCAATCATACTTGACGTCAGCTAAAATCGACCGTGATCGAATGTTGTTATCAATATTCTCAAACGACTTTGAAGAGGATCGAGAAATTATTCCGCTTAGACTGTGAAGTACAACCCCCAAAATTCAGGATTCCGCTTGAGGCCAAGCTTCTACATGAATGAGTTACTCATTGTATGCGATCTCAACTGTAATGTTACGGTGAACGTGCTTTCAAAAGATTTCACAAGCCACGATGACTGAAGCGGAATGAAAGATAACACGCATCTTTTAATACAAACAGTCCACGCGCTTAACTAAATGGAATAAAATAGGGATGCCTCAGGGATGCGGAATTTATTTTCTACTCCAACGAAAAACCTTTCATGAATATCAAAGGCTGGTTGCTATCGTATCGTTAAGAAAACATTTGATGTTGGTATTTACTAAATAAAATGGTAATCTTTAAATTGATGGAAATCAAACGTGAATAATGGGCGATGAATCGTCTTTTGAAGCAGCGGAATCGTGAAGAAACGTCAAATTGGGAAATGTTTTTCTGCAAAACTCTTTACTTGGCATACGTTCAGTCAGGAAGTAACGAATTTTGATCTTCTCTCTGATTTAAATTAAATTCTGGCTTAACAAGCACCGTTCTTTACAACTAACTGTTTTCCCCACATGCGTTTAATTAAGGCAGAGAAGTTGGATCTTTGAATTGGATTGTGATTAAACTTTTAACCAAATAAGTTCACTTTTCGGTAAAACTGCTTTTACTACTTCTGTTCAGTCCAGGAAGGGAAGTATTTTTGGTCTTTTAATTATGACTTCAATTGCGATTATACGCCGAACGAAAATATTATCTTGTAAATATGTTTTTACTATTTACTTACCTTCATATCTTCGAAGTATGATCATTTCCTAATTCGACTTGGATTGTGATAGTACAATGCACTTTTCTGTAAAACTGGCTTTGCTACTTTCGTACATTCAAGGCAGCGAAGTGGGATAGTCACTTTATGATCTACAATAAATTCGAAATACTACTGTGATTAAAAACAATCCATTATGCTTCCTATAAAATACATATATAGTAGATATCGTCTACACACTTTTATGTAATATTTTCATGACATATAAAGATATGGCAACAATCAGAGATTTAGTTAATTTTATTGTCTGAAAATAAACTTGTTTTTAATGAGAGAATAATTTTCCCCTTGTCGATTTTCCAAACTGTCGAACATTAATTACGTCGAACAACACATTTTAAATGCTGCAAAAAGCTTTTGTAGACATCTGTTTATCAAAAACAGCAATATTTGATTGGTATGAAAGTTTAAAGAAGGTAGAGAATCCGTCGTAGATGATTCCCGATCTGGTATACCTTCCACTTCGAATAATGATCAACATGTTAATCAGTTCAGGGAATTGATGCTCAGTGATAGTCGTTCAACAAAAGAGACATTATTGAACAAGTTCCAATATCAGTCGTCGAAGCAACAAGGCGAAAACGTCCAGAATTGTGACAAGACAACTCATGGGTTTTGCATCACGTTAATGCGACTTCTCACAATGCCATTATTGTTCGTGACTTTTTGATAACACATTAAAAAAAAATACCGGATTAACCTGATATGGCACCGTGTGACTTTTTTTATTTCCACGGGTGAACTCCCTTTTTGTGGTCACCGTTTTGAGTCCATTGATGCAATAAAAAAAAAATCCGAAATGAAAAAACGCCTTTAAGGATTGTAAAAAGTTTGAGGATTGGAAAAAACGGTGGCACAAGTACATTACAGTCGGTGGAGATTACTTTGAAGGCCATGTAATAAATTTTGACCAATAAATTGATACTTTTTGTTTTATGACAGCATTCCGTGTAATTTTTTTTAACACAGTAGTAATAAATCTGATGAATTAGGTACAAAGAACGAACTAGAAACATTTCTGTACAACTGTTTTCACCACATGCGTGTATTCAAAGCAGGAAATCTCATTCTTGTCTGCATCGCAATATCGAAACATTTATTTTACATGAAGCCTAAAGAGTCAACATGTATGATCTTCCTTTGCTTATGAATTTGAAATTTGTAAAATCTGATGATATTTTTACTTAGAAACATAACAACGGATATTTAGTTTTTTTATAGTCGTTTCAGGTTTAACCATCTAAGACACGTTCACACGCAGAATGCGTTGAGTACTATGCAATCGGTAAGAAATCCCTGGCAATTTCTTAAGTTTTGACCTTGACCAAAAGAATCTTTTCTAAGATTTTTTTCAATCGATAGATGTGGTTATTTAGCCATTATGCATGTCACGGGGAAAAACAATTCTACGCAACTTGGAATTGATGTGCTCAGAGGGTTTGAAGAAAAACTTGGAAGGATTGAAAAATTAAAAAAAAAGTATCTATTTCAACATAATTTTGCCATATTTTAATATAAATTTCTACAATAATGGATCGGACGCCAGCGGATTTGCATTAAATCTGACTACTTGTTTGGGGGTGTTTTTCGTGGTATGGCCTGGGATCTTTGCATGTTGTTCATGGACAATTGAATACCGACGCCTAGATGAACATTTTTGGAAAATCAGATTCTTCATGCGCTCTGCCAATTTTATGGAATGGACGAATGTAATGTCCAGGACGACAATGCTGCATGTCATGTTGCAGCCTCTGTCAAGCAGTGGTATCGAGGTAAGGATGTAAAACGTCCTCCCTGGCCTGCTCAGAGTCCCGACCTAAACCCCATAGAACATTTTTGGGAAGCGTTAGAGCGATGCCTAGGGGCCAGGGAACCACGTCCTAAATCTACAGCTGAGCTGGCGACATTCTTGCAGCACGAATGGACATCAATACCCGTAGCATTGTATCAAAACATTATTGAAAGTATGCCCAAATGGGTCTCTTGTGTAATTGCAGCACGTGGGGAACCACGCCCTTATTAAAGCATGTATTTTTTCCCTTATACCATCACATTTTGCTGTCCGGTCCATTATTGTAGGGTAGGTATACATTATAAGATAATTTTTAATTTTGACTTTAAAAATCCAGTTTTTTTTTTACCACAGGAAATATGTGTATTCGTAAAATCCTTTCAGGGAGAAAGAATTAAATCGTGCAAATAATTAATAATCTATTTGATATATAATTAGCAAATTAGCATGTTTTTTTAAACTTGCTATCTCAAATTATAATTTGTTCAGAAAGATGATTTCTGTTGGAACTTATTCTACTTGATATTATATTGCATATTTTGAGCCACTATCAATATGTTACGAGAAATTGGTTTTTTTTTACAATTTTTTTTTATCAAGGAAACCTAAAACAATCAACACTTTTTCAGGATTTTCATCATTTAAATATCAATTAAAAATTCATTTCTTGGATACATACTTTGACTGAGGTTCAAAACATAAACTGTATTACGTAAATCATACTGATGCAAAAATTGTTATAACAGGTGAATTCATTGTGGAGTTATCACGTTTTGAACAAAGCATCTTATTGCAAAAACACAGTTCTTCAGAAATCGAGTTTAAAGTTTTGGAAACATGTATGATCATGGTGTCAGTACCTAACAAAAACCCTTGTGACTAAAACCCTATTTCGAATATTTGCAAGATTTTGGCATCGTTTGATAGCTAAGAAATTGGACTACATTTTGAATTAATAAAGCAAATAATGATATTCTGGAAATTTATGTAATTCCTAGTCTATACATACATCTTAAAGCAATACCAGCATGATTCGAAATAATTTAGAATAAGACATACAAGGTTTTCCTTTACTCCTCCACTGAAATGATAGTTTCGAACAAAGTTCACTCTCGCTTGATTCAGCACCATTTTTTGTTTCCTTACGAAGTTTTAACACAAAGGAAATTGAAGAACCGAAAACCAAAACTTGGGGCGTGAGCACGAAAGCCGATTGGTTACGGCAAAACCCTTTTGAAGTGTTCTCTAAGCACCCTTCGTAGAGCTATGAAATTTAAGTGCGGGTTATTCCCGCTCGTGGTCTGCAAGGAAGTTTAATTAAATGAGGTTTTTTTATTCGAAGGGGGTTTGAATTCTTTGCATTATTGCATTTCGTCAGTGGCTCTTTGCCTGATTAAAGCAACAAATCTTCTTTTGAAACGAATAATTATCCCGGTCGCGTGTTAATTGCAGGCTTTGAGGATACAAACAAAACCGGAAATGGTTTGTTTCGAGTCTTAAAATGGAGCCTCTGGTGGAAAAGTTTGTGAATTTATTTTCCGTAATTTATTTTGGTTAGAGAATCTTGATGAGATGAGACGGCATATTTTTGTCGGAGAATCTTCTTCGTGTTGATGTTTATTTGTTGTATCTGTTTAGTAAATCGTCGCCAGGGAGTCGTTATAAGGCACCATCCTAAAATAACACAAGAATGGCGTATGGAATTATAGTGCTATTTCGTTATACTATATTACTTTTAATATTTATTCGATAATGTTAATTTACTTATTCATTATTTATTACTATTACGTTCATAATACACTTATTACTATTATGTTCATTATATATTCATTACTATTATGTTCATTATATATTCATTACTATTATGTTCATTATACATATTCATTATTATTATGTTCAGTTTATCATTTATTTCTTTAATTATTCATTATGTATTTATTCCCATGACATTTTAATCATTATGTATTTATTCCCATTACATTTTATTCATTATATATTTATTCCCATTACATTTTATTCATTATGCATTTATTCCCATGACATTTTATTCAATACTATTGCATTCGTTAGTCATAAAAAAGCTTGCAATAATTATTAAGAACTTTTACACTCATTGTGGCGTATGGAATTGTAGTGTGTGTGTGTGCTATTTCGTTATTACTATTACTTTTAGTATTTATTCAATGATGTTAATTTACCTATTCATTATTTATTCATTACTTTTACGTTCATCATAGTTTATTACTATTACTTTAATCATAGTTTCATTACTATTACGCTCATTATATATTCAAAACTATAAAGTTCATTAGATATATTCATTATTATTACGTTCAGTTTATCATTTATTTATTTAAATATTCATTATATATTTGTTCCCATAACATTTTATTTATTACTATTGCATTCGTTATTCATCAAAAAGCTTTCAATAATTACTAAGTACTATTACGCTCATTATTCATTCATAAACCTTCAATATTTATTCCTTGCAATTTCATTATTTATTAAAAAATAAATATTGTTTCATTGCTATTACCTTACATTACTTTTTTTTAGTATTATCCAATAGAACCTGCAGATATTTAAAATCTGGAAATATATATTTGTTACTTAAAAGTACTACTTTTTTGTCACATTCTTTTTTACTACATTTGGCCTCTAGTAAAGCCTCCCAAAGGAGTCTGTGACCAAACCGAGGGACAGTAAAATAGAAGATGAGAGCATAATGGTTGCTTGTGTAATTTTATAAATATTTCACAAGAAACTTATAGTCCCTTAAAAACAAGTTCCCCTTACCCAATGTCAGATATACTACCCTACAATAATGGACCGGACAACAAGATGTGATGGTATAAAGGAAATAATACATGCTTTAATAGGAAGATGGTCCTCCACGTGCTATAATGACACTAGCATACTTTCTTCTTCACTTCTGGGCATACTTTCAAAAAGGTTTTGATACACAGCTATGGGTATTTGTGTCCATTTCGGTTGCAAGAATGTCGCCAGCTCAGTTGTAGATTTCGGATGTGGTTCCCTGGTCCGTAAGAGTCGCTCTAACTCGTCCCACAAATGTACTAGGGGGTTTAAGTCGGGACTATGAGGGGGCCAAGGAAGACGTTTGACATCCATATCTTGATTTCACTGCTTGACACAGACTGCAACATGACCTGGAGCGTTGTTGTCCTGGTCCATTATTGTAGGGTAGAGTATTTCTTTGATATTATGGATGGTGGTCAGCGTGTACATTGTTTACTTTCGAAATTTCTCGTTACACATATAGTGCATCCACCACCAGATTGAATCGGCTTTCCTAAGTCGCTTGGTATCGGACGATTCTATTGTAAGAAAATAGGCAAGCATCAACTAAACCGTATCAGGATATATTTGTACGGGTTAAAGTTACAGTGGTTTAAGTCTTTGTTATCAGAAATTAACGTAACGCAAAACGTACTGTAGTATTTTCGGGAACAAAAATGTTGTAATAGTATCTGTATAGGGTAATGAATATTATGAATGAAGCAAACTTCACGTTTTCTGTTAACAAATTGTCTTACAAAGATCTGGTTTCTGTGTCTGTCTTTTTATGAAAAAAAAAAGACTTACACCACTATAACTTTAACCCTTCCATTTGATCTTAAGCTTTCTTTTTTTAACTTCTGATTCGGGTCTAATATGATTAGTTACGTCAAATTTAAACTAAAAGAATTCACTTCAAAATTTGAGCCTGTAATTATGTAATCAGTGTGATTTTTAAGGCCTACGATCCAAAAGAATACGCTGCGCCAAACGCTAGACCAAAATGGGTAAAAATAAGACAATCGACTAAAATGCGATTAATAATAAGGTATATAACACATGCTATGTACACATAGGGGCACTCTCATAACAACAGGTTACTGTGAAACGTGTGATGCGAAGTCGAGTGAAAATATCATTAGCGTGATTGTGATTCTCTCAGTTACTGATACATCATGCTTTTAAGATTTTAACTTTACAATCCACAAATCAAACAAAATAGGAGTAACTTTTGTAAGTATTGAAATCATTAAGATTTTTGAAACGAAAAAAGATGTAGTCTTACATTAATCCCATGATTCTTTTCAAGAACGAAAACTCACGTTGTGAGAGGACATAACTATCAGCTCTGACAGAAAACTATTTGAAGGTAGTTTCGAAAAGAATTGTAAAATCGTGATCTAGATTTTCCTCCCTCATGACTCTGAACTCCTTCAAAAGGAAACTTTGAAAAGCTCAGCCGCAAAGTCATTCGACCGTTCTCTTTATAATGAACACTCGAATCTCATTTTTATTTATGTTAATTATTTTATCTCGTTTTTTTTGCCTTTCCTGAGATATGAGATACTTCAGGCATTACTTCTAGATTGTTCTGAACTTAACTTTGAGTTGGAACAGTTTATTTTCTGGCTGACATCTTGTACTGCGGAATTTTCATCTCGCTATTAAGTGGGCATTAAAGTCCAATAAAAACTATCGGTTGAAATTGGAATTTTTTTTTATTCGTTAACTTTTTCGTTTTTCGATGGGAAAAAATCTGAATACATCCGACTTAGTTCATTTTAAGTAAAATATTTCATTATCCTAGGCTCGTCTCCAAACTTCTTGTGAATCAGTAAACGAGCCTCCCAATAAAGTTCTGAAATTGGTAAACATCTTTTAAAAACCACTGCCTACAGCATTTGCCCCTTTATCGTCAAGAATTTTAATGTCGTCCTTGGAGTGGTCTCAGTCATTTTGCCCTATTATCAAAGGGGATAGATAGCTTATTTTGCTACTCCAATACAATGTGTCCCTTTGCAAAAAGTCTGGCAAGAAGTTAAGACCAAACAACTTCGATAGCTGTTGACAAGAAATCTGGAATGCGAGCTTTATTTCTTATTACGACATTCAAATTCCTTAGTTTCGGCGTCTCTTTGCTGTCTGAAAATCCATTTGTCTTGGTAGACGTGCAAATAATTCTCTTAATGGTACATAGAGGAAAAGCAGATTTTTATGGGAGCAACAATTCGCCATCCTTAGGATATTGATGAGCTCTTGCTCATAACCGTATATACTACTGTGATTTTGAATCCATTGTAAGGCAACGGTGATTTTACAATACATACGACTGCACTTTGAAAAAGTTTTTGTATCTTCAGAAGTAGGCTTAGTTTTAACGAAGGAAGAAAACTAAATTTTTCTAAGAAGGAAATAAAAGAAATCATATTATTATCAAAACATAACAAATCTGCGAGGGAAACTGGACAACTTTGTCCACAAGGGGTACTTACCCGAATCTCAAAGTTCCGCATGTAAAAATGTTTCAGGTCTTTTACCGCCAACCAACCGGTCTAGTGATTAAGGTGTTAGCCTCTAGATTCGATAGTTCCTGGTTTGAATCCGGGTCAGTGCATGGATGTTTGTAAGCGTATGATATAGAGGCAGCTGGTGCGAGTTAAATATTTAGTGACCGAAAGTCCTCACGTCGGGATGGTGTGGAAGTTTGAAGAATGGGGTGCCAGCTCAGGTGTTGCCTCGTCATCTGACCGTGGTTCAAAATGGCGTGGTGTTGCTCTCGGATTTTTCCCTTAAGGGGATTGATCCCGGACCGTCGTCAATAGCCCGTCGTTCTGCTCTAGTACGACGTTAATTAAAAAAATTACCTAAGTTACCACGTCTTTTGCCACTAAAACGAATATGGTTGCATTCAGCATTTAACTTTAAATGGTTTTGAATTTAAAAAATGAGGATTATAGACGTATTTTTAAAACATTTTCTCCGACAAAGCACTCGATACAACTGTAGACAACGCAGTTACTAATAATGTAGATGTAGATTGTTGAATAGAAACAGTTGATAGAAACTGACCAGATCTTGTGATCTCGTCATTAAAAAAACCGGCATAATCCTGATGACATCTCGTCGAATCCACCTGGAGGATTAACTGACGGAGTGTTCTAAAATTGCAAACAATTTACACAGTGTGAAAATCAGCACACACGCACACACCCAACAAGGATATGAATGTTCGATACAACGACCATTGGACATAACGTCCTGGTGACAAGATGTCATCAAATTCCTTATAACGCGAGTCAACTGTAATTACAAAAAAATGGAAACATTTATTTAAGAACTGGTCGTCTCCCTTGTTTACCCTAGGATCATCATGACACATTGGGTACACCCACTGTGCTATCAAAATGCGAGTTGTAAGCAGTGTACTCGGCGTTGTTCTCTCTTTTGTGTTAGTAAAACGTCCCTTGTGTATGTCCATTACTGCATGTCTGTCTTACGTTTGGTGCAGTACAATCCAATATGGACCTTGCGCCATAAAACCCATTAAAACAGTAAAATAGATAATGTTTCTATTTAATTTTTTTCAAAAATTTCAATTATGCGTTTTGAAAAATTACTGTATTTATCAATCAATATCCGTATCTCAATAAATATAAGTTCCTCGATCAGGGACATGACTCTGATTCTTGGATCATTTATTTATTTGGAAGTTCTTGCATTATTCAAATGTAATATAATCAGGGTTGATGGCGATCCAAGATTCTTGCTAAAATAACGCTTTAAATAGCTTGATGTAAGTAGTTAATTAGCGTCGCACTGGAGCTACACAGCGGGATATTTGCGACGGTCCGGGATCAATCCGGAAAGGATTGATCCAAGGAAAAGGCGTCTTAATTTTGAACCACGGTCGGACGAGGTCAACATCTGAGCTGGCAACCCATATTCCAAACTTTCACAGATTACCAATGTGAAAACATTTGAGGCAGCGGCAGATTTAAAGTGCACCATTCGGTCTTTGACTGGATCTACGTTTCTTTCTACAGTAACCCAATAAAATGCTTAGGGAGGTAGTTAATTAACGTCGCACTGGAGCAACACAACGGGCTACAGGCGACAATCCGATATCCATCCTGAAGGGATAGATCCAAGTACAATACCTTGTAATTTTGAACAACGGTCGGATGAAGAGGTAAACACCTGAGTTGGCACGTACTTCAAACTTCCACACCACACCATCGTGAGGGTATTTGAGGCCACGACAGATTTGTCGTGCACCAGCCCCTGTGTATGCGACGATCTTTGTAAGGAATAGATTTCGAATTCGCATCCTTCTGGTTGGTAATTCCTTGATCTTCCAACTGGAATACCCCTGCCCATAAATATCTTAAAAACAACGGTTGAATTTCGGTATCGGCGACAACGTTCTCAGCAGCATCCCAGCATGCACCACTTAGCTCCTTTCAACAAACACCCGCAATGTTTCCTTTTTTTACACAGCCTCTCAGCAGTGGGGTGTTTGACAGAACTCCATCCCTCAGGGGTCGAAAAAAACATTCTTTGCTTATTTACCCCCTCCTTTTGACCCGCATCCATTTTTCTCGCAAATAAGTACTAGGAAGTAAACTAAAAACCTTCCGCTCTTCCGCAAACAGGACGAGTTCCCGATCCCCACTTCCAATCGAATCAAACCAGCGACTACTCGAGAAGTGAAGTGAAGAATGCTCTCTGTTTACTCCGCCTTTTAAAACTGGAACAGCAGCTTTTCACGGAAGTATAAATTCGTAATCGAGAAGTATCCTTTCAATGAGGATCAAAGCGAACCGTCTGGATTTTAAGGCAACTTGTGTACTCTTTCGTCGCAACTTCGTCCTCTTTTCGACGAAGTATAATAAGGGAAGGTTCGGCTTCCGTTAAAAGTATCTCGTGGCTCTGGAAACGCAAATGCGACGTTTCTTTTCTGCAGGTAATTCAAGGTATTAAGAAATAGCGGACGTAAAAACCTTTGAACTTTTCAGATGGCATTAAGATGTTTTTAAAGGATATTTTTGCAAAGTAAAACTTATAAAGTAGCCTAGGTTGGTATATCGATAAAAAAAATAGCACAATTTTAAGAGTGTTACTGATTTCAAAAATACTCACTATATCTTGAACGTATGTATGTTGTGTTGCGTTCTTAAAAGCTTAAAAAGCAAACTTCAACGATAGCTATTTTTTTTTTGTACATTGAGTGATGATCGTTTTTTTCTTCCTACATGTATGCAGTTTTGTAGAGCCGATTACAAGTTTATATTAAGAACTGAACAAAATAAATATGAAATAAGGAAGGGAAAATACGAAAAAACATAGAAACTACTTTAGCTTTGAAGACGTTACTTTGAATATTAATGCTTTTATTCTTCACCGACGCATTTGTTTGTACGAATACAAGGAGTTTTTAAAATTGGAGTATCATTAAAATGTAATGAAACTATTTTCATCAAAAAACGAAATTAGTCTTGGGGAAGAGGAAATGAAGGAAGAGGATTACGAGTTATTAGTTTTTACGTGGAAAAAATATGGCTGAAACATTACAGTAGAGATTCTTTCATCTTTAAAGGGCTTATTTAGTAGTTCTTCATGAGCTTTTCCATATTTTTAAACCTCTATAATTTGAAAGTGTTGGGTATTTTTAATTTATATATTTTTTACTAAAACAAAATGGTGTGACAACAAATATGTTAAGTTTCCCCAGATCCCAATACATTGTCATGCCTTTGAAATCAACAGTTATATTCAATTGTAGAATAGAAATACGATCTCTATACATAATTTCTTTCGTGGCACACAAAAAAGACGTTATTGATTATCGCATTCTTGCAACACCATGTTTGTTTACGATGAAGCCTTGCGCCTCAATCAAATTTATAGCGTTAACGGCCATTTTCAGTGCCAACAATTATATTTCAACAAGACACTTGCACTTCCACTTTCGACAACAAACTCAATGAAAATGTGCATCCGTGGCTCAAATTCTGGGGAAATTTACACACAAACAACAATGCTGGGTATTCGATTTCCAAAGCAGCGCTCACATTTCGAGTCAAAATTTTCTCAAAGTTTTCATTTGAATTCCAAATTGTTCGAGTTCTGATTCCAGAGGTACTGTATAACTTTTCTGTAGTGCAACAAATTTATATTTGAAGAATATTTTTTGGAATATAATATTTGTAAACAATCCCTTCTACTAGGACACATGTCTTCATTGATAAGAGCGAAGCGAGCAAGTTTCGCGCTAAGATCCATTGAGGATTGGTTTGCAATCCTCCGGGGGTTGGCGAGCGTTACAGAGGAGGGGTAGTAATATATTTATAGTAGTAAGTAATATATTTATTTTATTTATATTTATTTAATTTTATTATTTATTTAATTATATTTTATATTTATTTAACACTCCAAATATGATTTTATGTCCATCACTACACAAGTTATCCCTTAATGTTCATACGCCGGCATGGTGAGAAAGTTTGGAGAGTGGTGTGCTAGGTCAGGTGTTCTTGTCATCTTACCACGGTTCAAAATTACGAGGTTCTATTCCTCGAGATGGATCCCGGACCGCCGTTAAATACCCGTCGTGTTACCCAATGTGACGTTAATGCAATTACACAACCACATTCTAGTAAACCTTAATGTACTTCATGACGGATTTAGTTTGCGCTGACTAATGTACAATGTACACAGTCCAGTCACATTAATGTGACCACCTGTCAAAAGCCAGAATAACCACCTTTGGCAGAGCGAACCGCTGCGAGACGTGCATGAAGAGAGTCAATTAGGTTTCTGAAGTTATTCATTGGGATGTTGAGCCATGCCGACTCCCATGCCGTGGCCAGCGGCGCTAGATTACCTCCCTCCTCCAGCCTGGATCCTTCCGGCAATTGTTGCAGGGTGTTTGCTTTCAGACGTTTCACGCCGTATACGCCAACGTCCATCTGTCCGATGGAGCATAAAACGTGATTCATCGGGAAAAGCCACCTGTCGCCACTCTGTGGACGTCCAGTTGCGGTACTGGCGTGCAAATTCCAGCCTTCGTCACAGATGAACAACAGTCAGCATAGGTGCATTAACCAGGCGTTGGTAGCTCCTTGGTTCATCTGGGCGGTCAGTTGCTCAACAGTTGGACGTCTATATGGCCTAACGCATCTCCGTAGCCTTCGTTCGCCTCTGTCATCTGTAGCCCGTGGTGCACCACATGTGCCACGCCGCTGATTTTGTGTAGTGCCATTTTGCCATACACGGTATACTTTTACCACGGCGGCACGCGAACAGTTCACAAAATTAGCCTTTTCCGAAATGCTTCCACCCTTGGCCCGAAAGCCAATAATCATGCCCTTTTGGACATCGGATAAATCGCTACGTTTCTGCATTACGACAACGATTGAAATGCTTTCCGATGCCCTAGGACATCCTTTATGTACACTCCACTGCAATGTGCTGCCTTTTGTGATTAGCTATTTCACGTTGACGTCGAAAGTAGGTGGTGGTCACATTAATGTGACTGGCTACGTTTTACAAATTAATACCCCACTAGAATTTATCCTCCTGGTGGTTGTCTTGGCGATAAATCTTTGTCTTTAGCAAAACGGATCATAGCTTATTAAACGAGATATCTTTTTGCTAGAAGAAAAACTGACTAGATCTCGTTCTTCTAGCATCACCTGGATTGGATTTTCTAGAGGATAATGCAGAAGAGAGTTATTTAACCCTCTTAGTCATCAGCAAAACTGACCAGACCTTTAGAGACGAAATATCTCGCCATTAGTAGGAAACAACTGACCCTTGCTCTCTTCATCATAAAAACATTGGCAATATCTCTATAACGATATACACTGTATAGACAAAAGTATTTCGACATTGCATGTTTCTCAGAAAAAGTGTTTTATTATTCTCTCTATTAACGGGTAGGCCCTGTTTTTGCTTGCATTGCAGCTGAAACACGTCGAAGCATACTTTCCACACGTTCTTTGTAAGTCTGGACTGGAATAGCTCGCCATGCCTCTTGCAAGGCTGTGAGAAGAGATTGTTGTGAAGATGGTCGGGTGTGGCGGTGTCGTACGCGTCGCTACATTTCGTCCCACAAGTGCTCGATGGGATTGAGATCGGGGATAAGAGCAGGCCAGTCAAACACGTTAACCTCATTTACAGGAACCCAGTTGTGATATAGTGGGGAGTTAAAAGGTTGAATAATTATCAAAATAATAAGTAGAATTTTTTCACTGTGCCCAAAAGCAAGGGACCAGAGGGATTGACTCCAGTAGATCTCAAGCAAGGTTTACGAGCCTTACCTGCATGGCAAACTTCTAAATTAAACGTCAGAAGTAAAAGGATACAAAAACCAATCCGACACGAACTTCTTTATTTTATGATTCGCAGATTAGGTCTAAGGATTCTGTGAGATCAGGCAAGCTATAATTTAAAAAGTGCTGGAGTCTTAAAACTTCTGTTAAAACGCCAAACCAAATACTGCAGTTCCTAACCGTACGTGCACCTCCGGAGTCTCGAATGTTCCACCGTCGGTTTTTCAAAAAGCACCGCTTCGGTACTATCCCGTGTTGCCAGCTGGGTAAAGAAACTAGTAACCCTGAGTGGCTGACGCGGATAATTTTAGGGTTGCTAGAATGCAACGTAAGAAAGAATCAATTATCAAGAAGTGTGACGAATAACGTCACACCAGTCTAGCACACCTTTTGCAGTAGGACATGGAGCTCGATCCTGTTGGAAGAAACAACCATCATCGCTGTAGTATTGCCATAGTGTAGGCATGACCGAATGATCCTGAATGTCGAGGTACACGTCAGTGTTCATGGAACCAGGTATATAAAGAAACGGGCCGAGTCCTAACTAGGAAAAACAACCTCGCTCTAAGATGGATCCTCCATCGAATTTCTGCAGGGTCCAAATACTTTTGTCCACAGAGTCTATCTCGTTATTAGCAAAATTGATCAGATCTTGATGGACGAGATATCTCGTCGAAACCACTCGGAGAATTAAGTGGTGGTAATTCAATCGATGCTATCCCTCGTTGACTTATTAAATGTTGCGTGAGCACTGCATTCTGATTACAGGTACATTTCCGTATGCGTGGTCGTGCAATGAACGTTTGTGACTGTTTGACTGCCATATGCTGCCTTCATCAGCTCAGTGTGACCGTTTTGAAGCGAGCCTGGTTGGTGAGGAATAGTAAAGCTGTGATTGTGGCAGTGTCTGCGATTAACTTCAGATAATTGTTGAAAATGATGCGAATCGCATTGGCAAATCAACTGCCCATCATAGACCATGCATCAAATTTGTACAGATTGATGCGAGCTCCATCACAAATTAGTCGGAAGCGTCAACTTACGTGTTTTAAAGCGTGTATGTTCCATCGGTCTATTATGAAATAGACTCAGCATGTGGATGTTGTCGCTGTCCTACGATCTCTGAAGGGCGAATCACGTGGGTTTACGAATTGACAAAGCCGATTGGCTGTCGAATAAGCTGACTAGTGTTTTTAATCACGCTGGATAATTACTTTGACCCATCAAAAATTAAGTATTCATAATTTTACCCACACCAACCTGACAGATCTTCAAACCTGTAAGAAATAACACGAAACTGCTGGCACACGTTTCGTCTATTTCATTAAAATGACGATGGGATGTTCGTATATACGTCTAACAGTCACTAACATTGGCAGAGCATTTGAAGTTTTGTCATGCTCTAATATATTTAAGGATTATCTCACACCTTTGTCTACTAGAAAGTTGGGATGTTACTAATGGTGATTTCACAGCAACAGTTCCAACTGTGACTTCTACCGAAGAACATCTGTGATTCTAAACAGTGATTGTGTTTGTAAACAGTGACTGAATCAATTTGTTTGGAAGGGAACGCTGTTCTTTGTGATTTTAGAAATTGTTGCACTCGGTCGTTGACGCCGCTGCTTAAAGCCTCCAAAAGTTTACAGCCGATTAAGCCTACCAGATGATTCAGCAGCAGTTTTCTCACTCTAGTTTTCACGGCTATCGACTAACCAATATCAGTCGCAGTCACTGATTGCAATCACCGATAGAGTAAAATAATTGCTGATATCACTTAGCCCTCAATCCCTTTTTACGAATCTCAGTCGCAGTATTGGGATTAAACGATATCCTTCAATCACTGCTACCGAATCACAGATATTCTCAATCACGGCTACCAAATCACAGTTATTTTGATAATTCAGTAGCAGGTACGAACTGTGATTCAAAGATATCAGTGATTGAGTAGCAGTTATGTGATTCGCTTAACATCCCTACCAGAAAGTACTTCATCGAGGAGAAATATCGCATGGCCTGAAATTTCTGTATTGAAAGTTATAGTAACCTCTTGGTGATTGTCTCAACAAGGTATCTCGTCATTAACCGAACTGATCGAATCTTGGTGGTTCCGCGATTCATTAATATTACAATCTCATATTCATCAATACCTGAAACTATCTAGATACCTTCTAAAATCGGAAATATCATGAAATATCTCGTCATTACCAAAATTGGTCAGATCGCGATGGACGACATTTCTCGTCGAAACCACATGGAGGGTTAAACCTTTTTAAAGTCGATTTTCCAATACCGCATCACCAATTTGATCCTGGTTGGTCTGTTTCCTCCGTTTGCAGTACCCTTTACCTTCCTTCATCATTCATGATTTTTCTATATCTACAAATTATTAGTTTTTAAGTTAAATTTTTCATGAAGTTATATAATATCTAAAATGAGGATACTTTATCCCAGTTCTCATTTTATTATGATGCCTTTCCCGTGATTAAAATTTTAATGTTCATGTTTACTTTTCTGATGGCTCTTTTGATTTGATTTATTTCATCTTTAATGTTGGTCTGGTTATTATTAGAATGTCCTTTAACCCTCTGACTGCTCAATTTGTGGACCGAAATCGCTACAAAAATCGTGTATTTTTTTTGCATATTAAAAATCTATATATATTGGAGAATTGAAATATGCATTTTTTTTCTTTCTATAAAAGATTTTTTATATAGATTTTTATCATGAGAAACTAAATTGTCAGAATTTATTGTTAGCTATATGCACAGTAATTCCCCGATTTCCACGAACAGGAACTGGAGGAGGAGGACGAGGAATATTCTTCATATCAATTTTGCACCACTGCCTAACGCTTTACAAGTTTATTGAATCATGATCAGATTCATCGCTATCTGAGGAGCAGTCCGAAAAATCTATATTACTATCACTATCAAAACTAAAATCACTTTAAGAATCTGATAAATCATCAGGAATATATACTCTGTCAATCGCTGAACGTTTTCTAGCAGCCATTTCTGATTAGAAAAAAGCGCCAAACAAAGGCGCGAAGTTAGAGCGGTAAATACAAAGTACCTTCAAATGCCGCAATTTAGTGGACGACTAGCGACAACTGTTGACCAAAATCTAAATTTAACGTCTAACACTGTATGTAATTTATTTCATTGGTTAAACGGTGAAAAAGCGGGATGCGCTCCTCAATAAAGATAGAAAAACACCTGCCCGCGAAAATCGCGGGATGAGCAAATTTTGCTACATTTGAGTTGCCCGTGGAAATCGCGGGATAATCAGCCAGTGGGTTAAGGTGTATATACAAACTAGAAATCCTGAAAACCCAACAGAAAGTCTAATTTTTTTTATTGCTTCAAAATACTTTTAATTCCTTAGCTTTCAAACGATGCCAAGATCTTGAAAATATTCGAAATAGTTTTCTAGTTACAAGGGTTTTCGTTAGGTGCTGTCACCATGAACAGACGTGTTTCCAAAACTTTAAACTCAATTTCTGAAGAAACAGGTTTTTGCAATAGGGTGCTTTGTTCAAACAGTGATAACACAACAATAAATTAATCTATTATAATTATTTTTGTATCATTACAATCTACATAACACAGCGGATGTTTTGACCTACAGAGTTATTATTTACGGATACATTTTTAATGGATTTTTAAATCCTCAATTTCCAGAAAAAATCGTGATTTGTTATGCATTCTTCACGAAAAAAGTTGTAACAGAAAATATTTTCTCTCGAGAAACTTTATTGAGGGTCAAAACATGAAGAATAATATTGTAAATAATTTCCAACTAGAATTGTCTTTCTAGACAAATTAGAATTTGAGATATCACTGTTCAAATAACATGCTATTAAGCTCATTATATCTTAATTCGCTAATTAATAATTAGTTGAATATGATTTTTTCTCACTGAAACAGTTTTAAGCATAAACCAATGACCTACTGGGAATAAAAATTGGATTTTAAAGTTAAAATTAAAAAAAAATTTCTACTGTGTATTTTAAACATATATTGAGTATTATTATCTTGTGTTTGGTGCAGCTTGTCCATAGTTGGATCTTAAACAATAAAACCCAAATAAACCAACGAGAGCTATATGTATGTATTTGAATTAACATCGCACTGGAGCAACACAACGGGCTATTGGTGGTGGCCCGGGATCAAGCCGAAGGGAAAGATTAGAGGACAACACCATTTAATTTTGAACCAGGATAAGATGACGAGGTCACACTTGAGATGGAACCCCATTCGCCTAACTTCCACATCACGCCAACGAGCGATTCAACGAACGGATGTTTTTCAATGCGGGAATGGAGCCTGGTGTTAATTGTGGCACCTATTTGATAGTTCGTCTCCAAAGATTGCGAAGAATAATTCACATATGGCGATCACCGTACATGTTTCTTTGGTTTCTGTGTATGGCAGCTCACATCCGAGACAACCTTTCACACGTTTTCAGAAATAGACTGTCCCAAGGACGGTTGTCACCTTCTACGCTGAGGTCACAGTACTCATTTTATCTGCTAAATTCACTAAGAATTACAATTTCAATTAAAATTAGTCCTGTATACTATAGAGTAAATTACAAAGAAAATGTGCAACACTAATGAAGGTTTAATAGAACCCATAGGTAAGCACTTCCTTAGAAACGAATGCAAATTCGAATTTAAAGTTCCCTCGACTGGTTTCCATGGTGATGCTAATCTTATGGCTGTGTGGAATATATTCAATCGCTAGTCTCTCTTTGTAGTACATTAGTAATTCAAATACTCTAGAGATTTATTCTATAAATAACAATGCAAGTTATATTTAATAAAAATGCATCCTAAGAATTGTTTCTCATTACACGGGAGGGATTAAGTACTTAAAATAGCTATTGAAAAATTTACAGGAAATTAATTCTTAAATCAAGTTAAATTTATACCATGCCATATATGCTTTGAAAGATAATTCTTTAGTTGCATTAGCATATACATGTGTATGCAGAGTATTTTATCTGTGCCACTGTTTATATATATATATATATATATATATATATATATATATATATATATACTAGGGGGCCCGCCCCCTGCTCGCTAACGCTCGCCAACCCCCTGATGATTGCTTCGCAATCCTCATTGGTTTGCTGCGCGAACCTATGCTCGCTTCGCTCGCATCAATGAAGACATGTGTCCTAGCAGAGGGGATTATTTACAAAATATGATATTCCAACAAAAATATATTTCAAATAATATAACAAAAATATATTCTAAATTTTTTTGTTGTTTTTCAGAAAAGATATATACAGTACCTATAGAATCAGAATTCAAATGAAAACTTTGAGCAAATTTTGACTCGAAATGTGAGCGATGCTTTGGAAATTGAATACCCAGCATGTTGTTTGTTTGTACATTTACCCCTGCACTCGAGCCACCCACGCTTTTTCATTGAGTTAGCTGTCGAAAGTTGTAGTGCAAACGTCTTGTTGAACTATAAAGGCCCTGAAAAGGACCTTTTTGTAAATGGCTTCTTTGATTTCTATTGTTAACTGCAACAGCTTGACTAAAATTCATTTTTTTTCAGTAAAATTTCATCCGATAACGCTATAAATTCAATTGAAGCGCGAGGCTTCGTGATAAACAAACAATTGTACAATGTTGCCAAAACGCGATAACAAATAACGTCTTTTTTGCGTGCCACGTAAGAGAATTATATATATATATATATATATATATATATATATATATATATATATATATATATATATATATATATATATATATATATATATATAAAATATATATATATATATATATATATATATATATAAAATATATATATATATATAAAATATATATATATATATATATAAAAGGATGTATGTGTGTGTATGTTCTTTATACAAATCTACACCGTTTGACCAATCTACACTAAATTTGGTACACTTATACTTTAGTACACTGCGGAAAACATAGGCTATTTCTTACCTGTCTTCCAACCAATCTGTAGGCATGAACATTGGCACACAGCTAGTTCTAAAAGTGCTCTAGAAGCCCCAATTTTGAACCCTAACGTTTGTTTTTCTGCAATAACTGGACATGGGTAAGGAAACACGTTTTACAAGGTCTGGGTTTGAGTTAACACAGGGAAATGGCGCGGACCTATTTTAGCTGTCGCGGTAGGAAGCACGTTCTACAGAGTTTGTGTATTTGAGTTAACATAAGAAAAGTTGGCGGTTATATTTTAGCTGTTGCGGTCATATCAGCTTGTTTTCTATAAATTTAATTCCAAAAGTTGTGGTTTGAAATGGTTGGTTTGTTGGGTTCTTAATGGCTGAAGGGACAAATTTTGTCAAGTTGTTCCAAACATAGAACAGAACATAGAAATGAGATACTGACAATGGAATTAGTAATTTGGTTTTCTCATCAATATCAAAATTGACCAGATTCTTGATGGAAGAGATATCTCATCTGTTAAGATCTCGTCATTGGAAAATATCTGACCACATTTTGATCTTATCATCCTCAAAATTGGCCAGATCTTGATGGACGAGTTATCTAGTCCAAACTACTTGGAGGGTTAAAGAGATTTTGTTCATTGCTTGTACGCATTTAGGAATACGTATAAAATACTAACTCATGATTTTACTTGAATTAAACCTGCGCTACCAACAGCTCCAGGTTACTAGCACATAGGTAAACCCAATGAGTTTTAGCTTAAGGTGCCTGCCTACCTATAAAACCGCATTTGTGGAGAAAAATACGATTTTTTAATTTTGCCTAACTTTGAAAGTATAGTTTCTTAGCTTTCCAAATCAGTTTAAATTTTGTTTCTATCTTACTTAGAACTCTAGTTTCTGAACTTTTAATATTAGTATGTTGACAGATTTTCAAACCGTAAGTAGTGTTCTGCTAACGGAAGTGGGACGAAAAACCGGCATAGAATATTAAAATTTATTGGTTCACATTCAATATTAAAAAAAAAAAGGTTAAGTAATTGTTTAATTAAAGTTTTTTTAGTAGGATTTGTTAGAGAAATGTCTCCACGGCAAAACTCAAAACGTCAACGAGTGTTTCAATGGCGTAATTTGGAAACGAGTGCCAAAAGAGGTGTTTGTCAGCCTCAAAACTGTCAAGTTAGGAGCCTATGATGCCATAATTCAATTTAACGATGGTTTTAAAGGTTGCCTAAATGTTTTCAATAGGCTTAATTTGACAAATCCTGGGTGTTTTACAGTAGAAGGCTATAGACACTTGGACGGCTTGCGGATTCGAGATTCGAAGAATCATTCCACCCTTGTTGCAAGGAAGCGCAGGAAACTTTTAAAAGCCATTCGGAAGAAAAAATACATCAGTTTTCAATGACCAAGAAGGTGACCTTTACAAATAAGGAGCTTTTTAATGTCAGGTTTTTCATCTAATGTGTAAGTGTAGAAGTTTTTTTTTATTTTATGCTTTTTCTCAAAATCAGATTTTTTACATTTTGCTCTTCCGCACAATATCATAACTCATAACATTATGCTTCAAATAATTTTAAACTTTGGTAGAATATTGTAAAGGGTTTAATTCAAGTAACCTACCTTTATTTTAATTGTTTATGCATTATTTTTTAGTTTTTTGATTAGATAAGTATAGAGTTGTAATCATTTTTTAAGATTTTTTGCTATGTCGAAAGGTTTAATTGCATAAATATTTTTAATACAAAGTTTCAGTTATAATATGGGTAGAGATCCCCGAAGAGGGTTTTGATAACACAATACAATTTACAAAAATAGAATATCTTAATTTGAATTTTAGTTTTGTTGTTTTGCTTAGTTGTTAATTTATTGAGATTTTTTTGTTTATTTTTAGCAAAAAATGAAAATTTAAAAAACATATATTGATATTTTATATATTATTCATAGTTTTTAGATGTATTTGATAGTATAATGCACATAACAAGTCAATTTTCGAAATATTTAAAAAAAAAGGTCTCCGAACGTAGGCAGGCACCTTAACCTGTGCGCTACGTAGGAACAATGAACAGTTTAAAATCGCACGATGGTAATGTCTGCGACTTCTAAGCAAACGATTTCAGGTTCTAAACGAGCTGCTGACAAAATGAATTTCAATTTTTTTGGTAGATTCATTTTTGTTTAAAATAACTTTATTACTAGTTTCAGATTACTTTTCTAACGGGTTACGTGTAAATTGTTTTTAATCCGAGATCGGTGGCCAGTGATAGTTATCTCAATGGAGATTTATTTCACAATATAATCTTAATTTAAAAGCTTGTTTTATACTGCATCACTTAAACCTGGAACTGGCTTCAACGACATATTTCAACCATCAAGATCTGATCAATTTTGATAATGATGAGATCACTATTTGAGGCAACAGGCGCAAATAGAACCAGTCAAATTTCTACACGACAATACTTGTAAAACTAAATCCATTCAAATAGGATACAGTTTCTGAAATATTCTCCACCCATTTAGACGGGATTCTACATGCAAACTAGGTAATTATTATAGCTAATCGCATCCGCGAAGACATAACCAATGTCGTTTTTCATAGAGAGTGAAATCCAATTACTACGTTGAAACACAAACGATTCTCCGAATTTTTGTGGTTATTGGATTCTCTCATATCGCATAAAGTATGAGTACGAAGGAACCATAAGAAATGAAAATTTTAAGTATCGTCTCTTTACAACAAGACTAAGTTCAGATGTGTCTGAAAAAATAAGAATTTTTTCTTCAGCATGTATGTTTGCTCCAATGAATGTTGAATCCAATCCATTATTCATTTCCGACAAACGCTCTATTTAATTCTTTTATAACGTGATCCATAAGAATTATTAATATTTCAAAGACATTACGGTAATATTTAATTCCATAAAATAAAATGTGGATGCTTTGTTCTTGATAAACTTGCCGATCGACGGCCTATACATGCAAGTGAAACACTAAATCAAAATGTTCAATTATGCGTTCTTTGGTTTTTCGGAAACAGAATGTTGTGATCTTAAGAAAGTAGAAATCCGTTGGGTCTTCGTTTCTTTGCATGAAGGTTAGATTTCTTGAGAAACAAATTAAAAAACGTATTTAAGATATTAATAATTGTACATTATTCATTTCCTATTTTAGTTAATAACGTGTTAGCTATACAAAACTATGAGGAAAGTACTCTTACTCGAATAATTAATAAACTGTATTAGTACAAAGTGTAAGAACTGTCAAAATGAAAAATTACTATTTTTGAATAGCTTGAAAATGATAATTTTTTTCTATTTCTTCCTTTTTTGCCTTTATCTCTAACCTGTAAGTGTTATTGTATCATAACTGTCGCAAAACAATACGATGGTACTTCTGACAAAGTTTTAAAAATAATCATTTGAAATATTTATTTTAATTTGTAAAGTAATTAATCGTATTACATAGCAATGAAATATTCAGCAAATGATTCATCGTAGCAGCACATTTTTGGATTGGACTTAAGCGGATCAGAGTTTCATTATAAAAAATAAAACATACGAGCCGTTATTTCTGAAAGTGGTATAATTAAACTTTGAAAAAACATGAGTTTATTTTCTGTAACAATTTTAATAAGTATTATTGCATAGTAAAATTAAACAGGTTTATAGTGTTAAAAACATCATCTGAATTGAGCATCGTTTGTCAATATTTTTTAATGAATTTAAACGCAAACCCTTAAATATCTCTATGTATGAAAAATGGACTTATACCACTTTCAAAAATAACGGCTCATATGTTCTCTTTTTTAAATGACAATAATCAGAAAGGAAATAAAGTAAAACACTGACAAGAAATTTCTACTCTACTTTATAAAAAACATGAATTAATTATTCTGATGACTTACATACGGAAAGAACTAGATATAATAACAATTAAATTAATACGAGGACGTTTGTTTACCAATATAAACACTATTACGTTATTTTCCTCAACTTCACAACTTCAACTTCACAGTTATGCAGCATACCTACAGACGGAGGAAATGCAAAAGTAGAGTACGAAATGTTATCTTTTTATGTGCCCATTATCATGTGGGGTGCCAACTATTATTTGGGTCAGAATAATCTTTGTTAGAATTAAAAAATTTGGTTTTTATTGATGTTAACCCATGTGTATAATTTCGTGTAAATACTTTTAATATTAATTAATTTATTAAATAATTTTTCCGTGTTAAAATTCTTGTTTATAAAATACCTGCAACAAGAAATTATTCAAATCTCTCATTCATAAATAAATATAATTCTTCAAATTATACAATTCACACAAAAAGTAAAACAAGTAGTTATGTGACGATTAAAGCGTTGTTTGATATAATTATTCATGGATAATTTTATTGATTTAAGGCCTGTGATAGTAGCATAGTTTGGTAGTTTTCAAACGGCACCACTTATGCAGTCTTCAACGCAATCCAAACTTACACATGCCCAAATTAAGCCCAGACCGTATACTTTCAACACATTTTGAATCCACTCCTCTCACTGATTGTGCCTGCAATTTCGGCCATGTCAATTGCAAACATCCATTGCCTAAACGATGCTATTGTGAAGTTATGCCCAGCCAAACATAGAATATTTTTAGAATAAAAATAATTTTATTATCTCTTGGATAGATAAAATATGTACACTTTTTACATGAAGGAATGCAGTTTTAAAACTGAGGAGAGTGAAAAATCATCACTCGTTTTCTTGCACAATCACAGATCATACGAAAGAGGCACACCGTACGCTCTCTCCAGAAGTCCAGAAAATCTCTTGCAGTCCCCTTCTTATAGCCGACCCTACAGCTGGGGACAAATTCCTTCTCGTTAGGGTACGGATCAAAGGAACCGACTGGCTCCTTTGTCGGTCAGTCCAAAAATGTCCGGACTCGCCGACACATTCCGTTCCCATGAGAAACTCCCTACGGCGGTGTGGATAGCGTAGAATGGGAGAGATGGTCCACAAAGAAGCGGCCTGCTTCAATGGAATCCTTTCCCACGGGTTTCCCTCGACACTAACCCTTAAAGGGTATGTGTCGAGGTACCCTTAAAGTTGAATCTAACCCTGTATAGATTAACCCTTAAAGGGTGTTAATCTATACACTACCCCACAATAATGAATAGGACGCCCGCGGATTTGCATAAAATCCGACTACTTATTTGAGGGAGTTTTTCTGGAACATTTATTCTTGGTAAATCGTACTCCGACGCATACATGAACATTTTGGGCAATCAGGATCTTCCTACGCTCTGGCAATTTTATGAAATGTACGAATGTTACTACCAGGACGACAACGCTCCATGTCATGTTGCAGCCTCTGTCAATTAGCGGTGTCAAGATATGGATGCAAAACGTCTTCCCTGGCCTGCTCAGAGTCCCGACCAAAATCCCATAGAAGATTTGTGAGACGCGTTAGAGCATCGCTTACGGACCAGGGAACCACATCCGAAATCTACAGCTGAGCTGGCGACATTCTTTCAGCAGGAATGGACACAAATACCCATAGCTGTGTATCTAAACCTTGTTGAAAGTATGCCCAGAAGGGTTGCTAGTGTAATTACAGCACGTGTGGTACCATCCCCTATTAAAGCATATATTATTTCCCTTATACCATCACATCTTGATGTCCGGTCCATTATTGTTGGGTAGCGTATCTTCTGGATATCTTCTAGTTATGAAACCATAAGGAGCTGCTGTAGGCCGATTGGAAGAATCCAGCCGAAAATAACCATGTAGTAAGGGGGCTGGTGCATGTTAAATCTGTAGTGACCTCAAATATCCTCGTGCTGGTGTGGTGTGGAAGTGTGGAGAGTAGGTTACAAGCTCAGAAGACGTATTCACGTGAAAAATATATAATTTACTATTAAAACGTTTTTGTAAAATGCCTTTCACTACACGCAATCTTAATGGCAGTGAAGTTTCATATTAGTCTGCTGATCTGAATTCGAATAATAGCACCGTGTGATTTTAAGTAAACCTGTTTTCACTACACTCATTCAATCAGGGCAGTAATGTATTTCACAAAAAAAAATTTCCTTTTTGTGGAAATTGTAAAATTTGTAGAAATAACTTTATTTATGAATAGGAGATTTAGATAATTTATTGTTGTAGGTATTTTGAACCAGAATTTTAGCGCGTTAAAATTTTTCTACAAATTAATCAATATTAAAAGTATTTACACGCAATTAATAAACATAGGTAATAAAAACTGAATTTTTAAGTACTTACTAAGATACGCAAACCCAAATACCAATAGTTTAGGTCACATGATCCTGGACACATCAAAAATAACATTTCGCACTCTACTGCTATATTTCCTCCATGTGCTGCATAACTTGTGAGGTTAAGGATCATTACGTAATGGTATTTATATCGGTAAAAAACGCCTATTTGTGGTGCAGTTTCTAGGATTAATATCAAAATTATTAATACAAAATCTTTCTAACTGGACATGACGTGTGTACAAACATACCAGAAATTTAAAACTTTAGCACAAAAATACTTACAAAACGAATTTTGAAAAAAGACGCTTTAAGTGATTACATAATTGCGTTTTGATTGTCAACTAAAAAAACCATGAACCACGTATTAATTTGATTGTTATTATAACTAGTTATTCCCGTCTGTACGTCATCAGAAATAATTAGTTCAAACCTTTTTTTGCGACTTTTTTCTTATCTAATTATTAAATATGAAAAAAAATAACAAGAAAAATAGCCCAGTCTTTTCTTTCAGTGTTTGCTCACAGCGATACAGTTTTTATAGTATCCTACTCGCTCTATTTAACGAAATAAAAGTTGTAAAAACACTGACGAGACTTTTGTTGTAGAACCAAAAGATCCCTTGAGATACGAGCATGTTTATATATTTTTTTATGCAATTATGAACGCTAAGAAATATTTGCTCATCTTCCTAATTAGTCTCATTATTTATAAAAGCTTTTCTCAACCTAGTTAAACCCTGGAGCCATAATTTCACCATCTGTCAACCGTGCTATTTAAATATTTTCAACTAAGAATAGACTTTTGAGGCATCTTGAAAGGACCTGGTGGTTTGATCATGTTCATTGACGCGTACTGTGATTTTAATTCTGCTACCAATATTAAGATTTAATTATACTCTATAGCCAAATCGCCTCTCCGACACGAGATCTTGATGATAACATTAGTGTCGTTTCTCGTGATATCTTAGATGTTTGGAGAGGAAGACGCGTTTGGGGACAGCTGCGGTGTTAACGCGGCTTTACCAACAAGGACCCAGCCAACATGGTGTTATTCGATACCTGAAGGAACAAAGACTCGTTACTGACCTCGAGTTTGCGCACCTCGACATGTGAGGAGGGAGTAGGTACAACGTTTGGAGAACTTTCCATTACCCCAAGCAAATATAAAATCAGTATAACTCGCGACTGCAAGGCTCTATGACGTTTAAATTGGTTTCAAACGACAGAAGCGCAATTTAGATGCGAAATCTAACACAGTGTTTGTAGCAAAACTTTGGTTCGCAGTTGAATTTGTTTTAATGTAATGATGTCTAATTATAGTCAGTGATAAATACACTCTAAAACAAAAAAAAATCGACGCACCAAGAAGGTGCTGAATTACAGTTTTACCGGGCTCGATCCACTTGAAACGGCACTGACTGGGGACGTATAGTCTTGAGTGACGAGTCCCGTTTCAAACAGTGTTTTGACGATAAACTCAGACGTATCTGGAGACGTCCTGGGCAGCGTGGGGATCCTGCCCTTACCATCGCACTCCACACATGCCCACAAAATGAATTTATGGACTGTGGTTCCATCTAGTTTGATAGCCGAATCCCCTTGGTAGTCTTTTCTGGCCACACTTACAGCACAGTGGTTCGTAGACGACATTCAACGACCGGTTGCGTTGCCTTTCCTTTTGCGACACCCCGGACTTTTTTTTCAACAAGATAATACCCGACCGCACACGAAACGTGTTACTTTGAACTGTCTTCAATCTTACCCAACACTTCCTTGGCCAGCTAGGTCTCCTGATCTCTCTCCCATAGATCAAATTTTGGGCATTATGGAAAGGCGATTGCAACCATCCCGGAATGTTGACCATTTAGCCTGATTGTAGACAATTTGGCAAGAAATTCCACAGCACACCATCCGGGGACTTTTTCAGTTTCTTCACGCCGGTTACGCATCCAGGCCAAAGGTGGACCAACGCCTTATTGACTTCCTCCCTTTGTAACGGTCAAACTCTGAAATAAATCGTTGATTGTTCTGAAATTTTAATCGTTTTTTTTTCTATGCATGTTCTTTGCATCCACCAATTTTTATCGCAATCGGACGACTCCTTCTTCGTTTGATATTTAATTGTGGAGTAAATTGAATTAATATTTACAGAGCAGATGCCTTTAGAGTCAACTTACTAACAAACTAATACCGGCACACACTCCCGTGCCTAGTGTGGTGTGACACTGTACCAGTTTAATTAAGTGTTGTTGGTGAGTAGAGCTTGACACCGAGGTGACGCGTTTTCGTAGAATGCTAGAGCACTGTAGATTAGAAGATTAAGAAAAATGAACTTTTTTCCCCTTGCATGTTAAATATATATTTATTTATAATGTAACCTAGTACAATGATTTAATGTAATTACAGTATATATATATACTGAAATTACATTAAATCATTATACTAGGTTACATTATAAATAAATATATATTTAACATGCAAGGGGAAAAAAGTTCATTTTTCTTAATCTTCTAGTATAGTCAAGTTCTGATGTTTCTCAATGAATTTCACTATGTTAATAATTTTAACCCTCGAGCCATTGTTCATTCAATGTTCTTGAGCCATGCGAATTTGAGGTGGTCGGCAGGCGTCATCATATGCCATGAGGTTGTAAGGTTTAAACTGTGATGTAATGTGGAGCTGTGCCAATTTCACCGCAGGAGCAGTTTTCAGACTTGATTCTCTTAAACCTCGTTAGGTAGGATTGGAATGGGGTTAGTCATTTTAGTCATTTTACGAAACACTTTCTTTCAAACCTCTATTCATATTTCCTATTCATATCTCGATTGAATTCCCATCCACATACGTGTGGTTAATGCACTATCATTTTGTTCAACGTGCTTTGGATGCGAATCCCGGTCTTGACAAGTATGCTCGTTGCGTTTTGGAATTCACTATAATCCTCCTGGTGGTTGTCTCAATGAGGTTTCTGGTCATTTTGGGAAAATCGACCGGATCATCTTCATCTCGTCATAATAAAACAATTGGCAACATCTTGATGACGAGATATCCTTCCTTTACAACTCCAAAAGTGAAACCGACCGAAGTGATCACAGGCATCGTAGAATTAGTGATTACAGTGTACATTGTGACACGTGACTTAAGCTAGGATCAAATGTACTTACTAGAAATATTTCAAGCGGTGCGATTGGGTAATTGTTCTGATGAACTGGCTAGACGCAGTCCTGGTCCGTTATCACCTTCACGCTGGCTAACAATAGCGAACAGAGTTCTAAGACTATATGTTAGTTCTCCAGATCCTTTTTTGAAGTTGAAAACAATTGCTGAGTTTGTTATGAAAGTTTACACTCCAAATTGGTTTAATATAAAGTCTAAACACTCGCTGAAAGATGGAGCTAAGCATGAGTGGAATACTATTTCTAGATCCAGGTATTTATCTCAAGACATCAAGGACGTCGTTGATGGAGTAATTTGATGAAATTCGTTCTTTGCTCATCCTGAGAATATCTTGATGTGTATGTTGAAGGATGAAATATCGCACATCAGAGAAGTTGCTGCACGACGTATAATTAAGTCTAGAGAGACATCTTCCAATGAGAAAAGTCAGTACGTGTATTTCTCCTACCAAAACTGAATTTTGAAGCTGCTGACTATACGGAATTGATTGACTGGTCATCAATTACTATTACTTCTCTACCAATCCTCCGTGATATATCCACTGCCGTATGTAGGTCCATTGTGCGTGTTTAGAAAAATCCAGAATAGGACTTGTTCACTTCCCATGTCACACACAGGCAGTTCAACGGTGTGTCAAGTTAGTGACAGAAGCATCCGCTAAGGTTTATGGGTTTCAAAGTAGAGACGGGTTCATTAGATCCACATTCGTTTCCCGATTAATTATGCCTGAATTCGACCATATGGCTGATTTCAAGCCTCTTCCTGCTGATTAAGAGTAAATAAATTCTTGGTATTGGCATGTCATAACATTCTATGGTTACAATATTCTTAACAAATATTATATTAATAAATTGCGACTTAGCTATTATTTAATGATTTTCAGGCAATATAATCAAATGTACAATACAATGCAACAATAAACAGTGTTTATATTAATCTATTTTTCGTACTTGATTTATTTCTATAACACATAAAAAAAGTGCAATTTTCTTCAAAAACTGCAAAATTTCAATTGCGATGCGGAAATAGAAGATATTATTCGATCGAAAAGATATTTTACACCTTTCTTATTTAACCCAGTGGGCACTTCTTCCGCATTTTTGGAAAAACAAGATTGAAAAACAATTATATTTCCAACGCGGAGTAAAAATTGCCAATTTTTCCCAAATTTCCAAAATCTAAGTGCGATGCGGGGGCAGAAGATATTATCCAATCAAAAAAATATTTTACACCGCGTTTATTGAACCCAGAGAAAACCCTTTCTGCACTATTAGAATACCGATTTCGAAAAATAGTGTTTTTCGGCCCACCCTACTACAGCGTGGCTTGAATCAGCGACACCCCTGCACCCAATGACATAGACAGGTCAGTGAGACTACTTCATTGAACTTCCCATCTGTTCCTATTTGGCCCTTAACTATACTTGTCTATAACCATGATGCTCCCTCGACGCCAATACCACTTGCCATGAACTATTCACTCAGTGCGTTCCTGATCACAGTTTGAAGCATAATCATACTAGATTTTTGTGCGGAATCTTTTATTCGATGGTGATCGTAATTTTCTCGTTCGTATATACATACTTTGCAAATGAATGAACAAATTGTTCATTCATGAATGACCATGGGAGTTTACTGTCTTTACTAAACGCCATAGGTTAGATACTGTTTTTAACACTCAAGCGATCTTTTTCTGTTTTGATCCCCGTTATTCTATTCACCAATCTCTTTTTTCCCTTCCACTGCATTTTTTACTTGAAGTTGTCTCTCTTGTGTTTGACACTACTTGGCCCTTCTGTCGAGTGGTAAAGTGTGTAACTGGGAATCGAAAGAGCCGCTGAGAAACTGTGTCATTAACGGTATCACAACAGCCAGGTCGTTTACTGAATTAACTTTTACACTAGACTTGTACATAACTACCGTGAAATTAAAGGGGAAGTAAAAATGTTGTTTACATACTTGTTATCTTTCATTTGTGCACCTTGGTGCACCCGGTGGCCTTTAGTTTCAATTGGTATACCACCAGGACTGCAAAGCGGTTTAAATTGTAAGATTTATTTCATTTCAACGGTTTAGTTTCCAACTTGTGACAAGTGTGGTCACAAATAATTTGAAGCAATATCCGTTTTCTTTTTAATACCTGAATAAATTAATTTCGAATATTACTTTGTTATTATAAAGTATCCTAGATAAATTGCTGGACGATGTTTTGAAAAGGCTCTTCGGAGAAAAAAAAACGGTTCATAATTACTACCATTTTTCTTAAATTAATCTTTGTCAAATTAATCAAAATTAAACTATATTGTTTGAGGTTGGCAGAATTTTACTAATTATTTTGTGAGACAAAGATTGAAAACCGCCATTTTATCATATCCTGGGAGAGCGCTTGCATCTATATGTATATCCGATTGTCAATAGGGTTTAATTCTTTGTTCCTTACTTTCTTTCAATGCTTGTACAGGAAATTTAGAAACACTCTGGATATATACTCAGATAAACACGAACAGGGATACAGAAAAACAGACAAACGGTAAAAATCGGGAAGGCTTTATCACAGCACGGCCACACGGTTTTATGCATGCGAATGTCTCGTTAACTCATAGTATTTGTTTGGGTACAGTAATTGAAAGAAATACAAATTCAGGAGTTAATTCAAAGCTAATCGAAAGCTGACGATTTTCTTTTCCGCGTAGACTACGTTTGATGAACACTCTATGACAAAAAAATCTACACACCAAGAAAAAGTTGTACGATTGGAAAAATAAATGGTGATGGCGTTGGGGTCCACCTCTGGCCTGGATGAAAGCTGTCACACGGCGTGGAATAGACTGAAAAAGTTCTCGGATGGTGTCCTGAGGAATTTTGTGCCAAATTGTCTCCAACTTTCGGTCTAAATGGTCAACATTCTGGGATGATTGCAATCGCCTTCCCATAACGGAGAAGGATCAGGAGACCTAGCTAGCCAAGGAAGTGTTGGGAAAGCTTGAAGACAATTCATAGCAACACGTGCCGTGTGCGACCGGGGCATTATCTTGTTGAAAAATAAGTTCAGGGTGTCGCAAAAGGAACGGTAACACAACCGGACATAGAATGTCGTTTACGTACCGCTGTGCTGTAAGTGTGCCAGAAATGACTACCAATGGGGTCCGGTTATCAAAGAAGATGGCACCCCTGACCATAACGCCCTGGTGTGGGCATTTGTGGCGTGCGATAGTAAAGGCAGGATCCCCTTTAAAGAACAGTAAAGAAGTAAAAAATAGAAGAAGCTAAAGAAAAGATCAAACTTTATATTCTTACAAGTCTCTCTCTCTCTCTCTCTCTCTCTCCTCTCTCTCTCTCCTCTCTCTCTCTCTCTCTCCTCTCTCTCTCTCTCTCTCTCTCTCCTCTCTCTCTCTCTCTCTCTCTCTCTCTTCCAAAACTAAATTTTTTCCAAAAAACCTAAACACATTTACAACAAAATACTAAAATATGAATTTAATAAAAAGTTGCGTGAGCTAGATTTGTTTCTTTTACTCGCCGAAAGAAGATTTCAAAAGAAAAAGTGTCGGCTCGGCAGATTTGCATTCGCTTTTCCCTCAAGATTTGAATAATTATAATAACACCGTAGGAAAAGAATATCCTGGAAATTGAATTTTCTTTCATGTGACGCTGACTTTATTTTCGCATTGCTTCCTCCGCCACTTTGGTGTATCTTTGAATTTTTGACGGCCTTATATACAAAGGACGTGATATGCATTGTGAAAACGCGGCTGTTTACAATCTTGGAAGCTTAGAAATAACAGTGGAGTGGAATATGAATATTCAATCAGATGCACATATTGTTATTCTAATCGGTCTTTGCTTATGTTTGCCGAAGCACTCGGCTGTAAGCTGAAAGGTGGCTAGAACCTGCGAAGGAAGTTAGGATTGATTTTAAATTCAAAACTCAGTACATTAGCTTATGAGGTGTGTCCCATACTGAGATTGTCAGTGCGAATGGAGAAAATACTTCAGTAGGCATATATATATATATATATATATATATATATATATATATATATATATATATATATATATATATATATATATATACACTTGAAATTCAAGGTAAATTGTGCATATTTCAGCAGAGGAATTTGACTGAGTAGGGAAGTTTGTATTGCAATATATATCTAGTGTATGGAAACGGCTCAATTGGTTCCGGTAAACTATGATAAAAAAAACCGTACATTGGACTTTGAATTATTCATGAACGCTCTTCATAGATTGATCAAGGTATTTTCTTAAGAGACTATATAATTCTTGAGAGAGAATAAACAGTCTGAGAATAAATATTGAAAGCATTTCCTGAAAAAAGTTTGGACGAAGTGAAAAATTCAATTTAAAAGAATGAAATATTTTCTTTGTCTTGGATAAATGAATGATCTTATGTAAACATAATACAACGGCTCTAAATTGATTCAAGTTATAAGTGCTTTTTTAAAGAAATCTAGGCTTCTTTCAAAGAAAAAAAGACTTAGCGTATTTCCCTCTAAAGATCCCAAGTTTGAAGAAGATCGGAGAATGGGTTCTAGCACAGGTGTTGACCTCGTCATTTGACCGTGGTTCAAAATTCCGAGGTGTTGGCCTCGAACCTTTTACTTCGGGTTTGATCATGGACCTTCGCCAGCAACTCGTTGTGTTGCTCTAGTATAGTCGTCAAATAAATACCTATCTTCAAATATATGGCACTCCTGAAGGTTTACACTCCTGTGTGTAAACTGTTAGTGAATGAACTGATCAATACTAGGAATGCGACATCGGCAGCAAAGCATCGATGTTCAAAATTTAAACATCGATGTTGATAATACATCGCCCCAAACCCATTGAAGTTTTTAAACATCAGTGTATTTCATCTTCTCCACCATCTTCTTAAAACGTGTATAGTGACCCTCAAGCATTAATGTTTGCCCTGGGGGAGGATTGAGATTTTTCTAATTGTCAAAATAAAGTGAAAAAAATTAATAGCAATTAACAAATTTTTTATTTTTAAATTAAATAATAATACAAAAGGAAATATTTACTACAATTTGACATAGGTACTACTAACTATAAGTATAATTAGTTAGGTACATAACAATAATAATTGTTAGTTATTCTTAATTACACTCTATAACAAAAAAATCGACGCACAAAGAAGGAATCATCCGACTGCTTCGAAATTTCGTATGCAAAAATGTTTTGACCAAATATGCAAATGATTAAAATTTGGTGTCCAAAGAATTAATAGTGCGATTTCCAGCGCATCGGAACTGCGCATCCAGCAGATGTATATAAGGAGTTGTTCTTGAACTGCTGTTAAAAATTTCTGCTGCATTGCGTTTTAGGATACCTTTCAACGACTGAAAAAATGCCTCGCCGCAGGACTCGAGCTCATTACGAGCAACTTTCAGAGTTTGAAAGAGGTCGTATCATTGGATTGAAAAAGGCAGGTTGGGCAAATCGGAGAATCGCTCGTCATGTGAGTCGAAGCGATGCGGCGATTAGAAGATGCTGGCAAGAGTGGGTGGACAATGGCAGATTTCAGCGTCATGATGGTAGCTGTCGACGTAGGGCCACAACAGATGGCGAGGACGAGTGTCCACCATGACCTTTCACAGACGACTGAGAGAGCGAAATCTACGCTCGTACCGACCGTTAAGCCACCTGCCACTCACACCTGCACACTGTCGAGCCAGATTACAGTGGTGCTTGGCTCCATAAGGCTGTAATGATGCTGACTGGGGACGTATAGTCTTTAGCAACGAATCCCGCTTCCAACTATGTCCTGACTATTCATCGAAGACGTGTCTGGAGACGCCCAGGGCAGCGTACCGATCCTGCTCTCACTATTGCACGCCACAAGGGCCCTCAACAAGGAGTTATGGTCTTGGGTACCATTTCCCTTGATAGCTGGACCCCTTTGGTCGTCATTAGAGGTAAACTTACTGCACAGCGGTACGTTGACGACATTCTGAGACCTGTTTTGCTACCGTTCCTTTCGCAGTACCCTGGGCTTATTTTTCAGCAAGACAATGCCAGACCACATATGACACGTGTTGCTATGAACTGTCTTCAAGCTTGTCAAACACTTCCTTGGCCAGCCAGATCACCAGATCTCTCTCCCATCGAGCATGTCTAGGATATGATGGGAAGGCGACTACATCTGGTAGGGAATGTTGATGACGTAGTCCGACAATTGGAGCAAATTTGGCAAGAAATACCGCAGGATACCATCCGGGAGCTTTATCGGTCTATGCCACGCCGTGTGGCAGCTTGAATCCAGGCTAGAGGTGGGTCAGCACTTTATTGAGCTCGTTACTGTAACTCTGAAATAAATCATTCAATTGTTCTGAAATTTTATTCATTTTCTAATCGGTACATACTTTTGCTATCCATCAATTTTTGTCTCCATCGGACTACTCCATCTTGGTGCGTCGATATTTTGTTATAGAGTGTATTTATCAACTTCTGGGGAGAAAACACAACAGCTTATTTTTTATTTACTGTAAATAAAAAATATTGAGTATTATAATTATTATATGCCCCAATATTTCTTATTTACAGTTTGCAAAAAACAAAATGTTAAGTTTCTCCACATTAAGCTGACTTCTTTTTTCACTAACTATCCCACCACTAACTATCCCTTTCTGATAAGACTGATGTCGCCATCGCTGACTAATACTTAGTTGCACGGTTATTTTTCTTCATTTTTACTATGGTGTTTTTTTATTCAAAAATAAAACATCTACAACGTAAAAACATCGACAATGTTAAGAAATCGATATTTATCACACAACGGCTCCAGTAAATCGATGCTAAATACATCGATGTTTTGAAAACATCGACAGCGATGTCGCATCCCTATTTTTCAGACCCTTCACCTTTGGCTACATGGGTCTCAAAGTATGTTCTATTTCCTGATTATAAAAAATTATGCTACTTGTTTATTTTTTTTAATTTTTACAATGATTTTTCATTTAAAAGTAAAACATCAACAAGTATTAAAATCGATGTTAAAAAAACATCAGCTCCAATACATCGATGGTAAATACACCGATGTTTTATAAAAAAACTTCGACATCGATGTCGCATCCCTAATAAATACATCATAGTAGAATCATACTTTTAGAAAGAGTTCAAGGCTACCAATTACCTAGGTGTGGTATAATCACCCATACATTAAAGAAAGAAGACCTGATGAATCCATCAGGTGTTATTTCTTTAATGGATTACCAGATAGCGCTGATCATGCGTATCCACCTCCTCGACGTAATACAAAATACCGGTCATCGATAAATTGCACCGAATGGTTCTGCCCTTTTACCCTTTGGGAACAAAAGAAACGGGATTATTTCCGATGTATCCCGGAGATTAAATGACATGCACATGTTTTATGCCTCCGGGGAATTTCGTCCCGTAATCTATGGAATGTTGGTCTTCGGAAATACCTCTCCCAATTTCCTTCCAGAAAAAGAATCCATCTTGTTCGCGCAGTGGAATTAGTTTGTGTCTTGGTTTTCTCTGATAGACACTGGTCTGTGTCTTGGTAGATGGATAGACACTGATGCGATATAAAGAGGACCCGGTTGGCGGATTGGTTGGATTTTAGAACGGAAGGTCAATATTTGACCAAGCGGCGCCAACCATCCTAAGGGAGCATGGAGAATCAAGCTATCAAGAATCAATGTTAAGATTAGTTAAGTAGTTTTCAAAATTTAAAATCATGGATTAACTTTCCTTTAGTTTGGGCGGATCAACCGTTCTGGTGGTTAAGGTGTTGGCCTCTAGATCGGAAGGTTCCTGGTCCAAATCGGGACAGTGCATGGATGTTTTTTTTTAAGCGTATGGTGTAGAGGCGGCTGCTGCACCTTAAATCTGTCGTGCCTCAAAGTCCTCACGTTGGGTTGGCGTAAGAAGTGTTTGGAGAGTGGAGTGCCAGCTCAGGTGTTGCCTCGTCATCTGACCGTGGTTCAAAATGGCGTGGTGAATGGGATGACCCTTAGGGGATTGATCCTGGACCGTCATCAATAGCCTGTTGTGTTACTCTAGTACGACGTTAATTAAAAATTACCAAATCTTTACCTTGTAGTTTGGGATGTATTTAAGAAGTGCCTATTCTCATTAGAATTTTTTAAACCCTCCTGATTCTTTTGTCGCCGAGGTAACTTGACAAAAGAAAAAACTGACTAGATCGTGGTATTGACGAGATACATCTTCACTAGAAAAAAGTGGAACAGATCTTGATGAAGTCTAAGAAAATCGGCAATACATTGATGCCGAGATACCTCATCATTATAAAAATTGGTTATATCTTTGTGAGAGGCTAAATAAATGGTCGAAACAACTTAAATGGTTAACTGTATATCGTGCAATGGTCGCTTTTTCCTTTACCTTTTTTTGTCGGATTGTGACAATTTCCTGTGAGTTTTAACCACTTTTTCTGTTAAGCACACAACATAAATTCTTTTGAAGAGGTAAATTTAGGAAAATTCTGCAACTATATTTACCTGAAACGTCCGCTGGTGTCTTTCGGGAAACAAATATATTTTCCAATCTAATTGGCCTTCGTTCTTCAAAAATGACCACAGAAGTAGCAAATGAAGGACACTAATTACTGAATAACCGCTGTTAATTTTATCATCTGAGCGTCTGATATTTCAGAGTATTATAGAGTTGATCTTACCTGTTAACACTAAATCGGGGTAGTGATAACCGCGGTTGGAAGATTAGCAGATTAGCAATCAGAGAGTTAGAAACCCAATCCAACCAGAGACCATTGGAGGGAGCTATAATAAGTTAAATCTGTCATGAACTCGTATATCCTCACGTTGGCATGGTGTGGATATTTTAATGCTAGTTGTAACCTCTTCATTTGACCGTAGTTCGAAATTACAAAGTGTCCTTGTATCATTTTGGAATTGATCTCGTCACCAATGGCCTGTTGTGTTGCTCTAGTGCCACGTTAGTTCAACTATCAACCTATCAAGAAACCTAATGACTAAAGAATTACGTAGAGTGGAATAGAAGTCATAAAGGGAAGACCAAGTTGAAAAGGTGTGAATCCTTCAGAAAAATAACCTTCAGTCGAAAATAATTTTTACAAATTAGCTTTTTAAAATACCTACAACTATTCAATGAACACAAATACAAATATTGACGACCAGCTACAGGCTCAAGCCCAACAAGGCTGGTCGTTTGTTTATGAATTCCCCAATTCCCACTGACTATCCAATTGTATCTTGAATTCGTACACTCCCTTTGAATTAACTATATTTTCTGGCAACGCGTTCCATTTGTCTATTACCCTATTAAAGTAGTAGTTTTTCCTTAAATCCCGATTAAAATGCGTCTTATTCAATTTATACCCATGGCCCCTTGTTCTGTTATCCCTATTGAAATTTAAGCCCTCTGTGTCCCCTTGTTTTACCAACTTGAAAAGCTGAATCAAATCCCCCCTCCTTCTTCTTCTTTCCAGTGTATACATGTTTAGCTTACTTAAACGTTCATTATAGTCGAGATTTGCTATCCCCTTTATTATTTTTGTAGCTCTGTGCTGAACCCTTTCAATTAATTCTACATATGGTAAAAATATTATGCTTATAATGTAGGTAGGCATTTAAGGTTAACGTCACTCTGGACCAACACAACGGACAACCGGCAACGATCCGGCAGTAAACCCAAAGAGAAAGAGCCAAGGACTGCATCTCGTAATTTTGAACCAAGGTCAATTGACGAGGTAAGCACCTGAGTTGTCATCGCACTCTCCGTTCTTCCATACCACGACAACGGGAGGATATATGTTGTCACAACAGATTTAACCTTCAACATACACCTTTGTACACGATGGTCTGTGGTTGGATTCGAACGAACTCACGATCCTCCGATTGGTTACTCCGATCCGCTACTCTTCCATTGGAGTACCGCGGACCGCTTATAATGTAATGCCTATGATAATTAATTACCTAAATGCTCCCGCAAGATACAAATCGAGTGTTGAATGTGACTGCATATAGAGAACTTTTTTAACAAATGAAATGCCTTTCTTGTAAATCTAACAAAGATGGTACTACTATTTTTGTGGTAGAATGCGAATCCTCAACGTATTTCGTGTTGAGTTACGGAAAATAAAATACTTGTCTTCCGGCAGTTTTTTTTACATTGAAAATTAATTTCATGGACGGCAGAACATTAATCCTGATGTTTCCATTCGTAAAGTGCTTTAGATATCGTGATTATATATTTTTGATTGTTAAACATGAAGTTAATATTTATTCTGAATCTCATTCATGAGAGTAAATTTTTGTAATGAACGATTGATGAGGGAATAAATATAATTCACGAATTTTCTCTCCTCATTTATATTTCGCACCCCGGCAAGAAAAGTAACACAACTCAAAATTGCAGAATTTGAGAAATATCAACTTAAAGGATACTAAAAAACTTGTATTGAAATAGTATAGGCTTATTTTAAATTTTAGGTAAGTATTTAAGGTAGTAACTTCTATTATACCTAATAGAATAGTAATGTAACACGCATGGGCACCTTATACATATTTTTCAATCACGTAACATCAAAATTTTTATTTTTCGACTTGTGTACTTTTTTTGCCGGGATGCGATTTGTTTTCTAATATTAAATTTTTTTTACATGTATAATGTTTTGTAAATATTGTTTTAAAAATATAACATTCATTGCTCAGTTGGTATTATCTATATAAATAAGAATGGAGTGTTTGTTCGTACATTGAATATTTTCGACACATTTCAAGTTTTCTTTCCGTTTTGGACCCCTCTGATGCCAAATCCGCCTCTAGCGATTATATTTTCTTATATTTTTATGGATATTTTCATACAGTGAGTATTTATCTTTATTTAGTGAATAAACATGATTGCGAAAGTCTGTCCGTTTTTCTGTTCTATGATCGATTTTGTGTTTGTCTGCATGTGCATGCATCACATGAATTTTATTCCATATATTTGATTGAATGCGTTTTATTTTATACATAACCAATTAGTTTAGCAAATGCAATATTAAAATTTCTTTATTGTTATATTTAGATGAGTTTTATGCTAAAACACACCTGAGTAAGTATACTTAAATCGACCATAATTTGGTAGTTTTGTAAAAATTGGAATGCATATTGAGTATTACAATTACTTTGATTGTTTTATCAATAATGCTGTAAAAGCAAATATTTTTCAAAAAATTATTATTTTTTATGAAATTTCAGCTTTGATATATCATTTGTTTCGAGACTTATTTCTGTTCTTTGCGCAATGCAAACGATTTCAGAGTATTTGGGACAACGATATTTTTCAACGAACGGGAATGAAACGAAAACTAATGTTGGTTTATCACGTGCAGTAATATTTTCTGTTTCTTTAGCTCTGAATTAATTTCGCATTTCTAAATTTTGTGCAATTTTTAGTTATAAATTGGGGCAACTGAGAAATCAAGTGATAAATAGGAATCACAAATTAATGTCTTTTGAACAACGTTTTCCTGACATCTTTTATTTTGTTTCATTTCACTGTTTACTTTTGTTTTCTGTTTTAAATATTTATTATTTTAACTAGCAAAATATCCAACCTCACTCGGCTTGAATTGGTTTACTCGAGATTAAAAAGATGATCAAATTATATAATCACTTAAATTTTTCGTAGAATAAAATAATATTTTAACACCTTTCGACGTCTTTATAATTTCTACCTCTTACTTTGGACACAAATCCTACACATGATATCCATTCATGTAATACATTTCACACATATCGCACCCTTGCTGTATGACAAAGCTACGAAATGACGAAACGTAATACTAAGGTTACTACTACAAAAGACGATTTTGGAGAAGGATTTGGAATTCCCTTCTTAAGTTCTTTTCATGTTCAACTCAATTAATAAAAACGACGATTTACGGCGAGTGCTTTCTCACTTAGAGTCAACAAAACAATATTTTTTTTACTTGTGGTACTCTTGCATGCGGCATGCGACATTGGGGAATTTCGCAATCTTCTTCTTCATTATGACAAAGAATTTTTTAATGCTTGAAAAGTTCTAGTTCGGATTTTTTAAACATTTTTATTCTTTCAATAACAGCATTATTCTTTCAAAAACAGCAGTCTTTCAATAATGGCATAGTTACAATTAAAATTTGTTTTATTCTGACTAACCTGCCACTTTAAGTCGAATAGTTTGTGGCTGTGTTGCGTATGATGTAAACGAAACACAATTTATTAAAATAATATGAATATAAACATAAAACAAAAGAAAACAAAACAAAACAAAAAGATGTCGCGAAAAAATTGTTTTAAATAGAATAATTTGTGATTCCTATTTACCTCATGATCTGGCAGTTGCAACAATGTACAACTAAAAAGTGCACAAAATTTAGAAATGCGAAATTAATTTAGAATGAAACAAACAGAAAATATTACTGCTCGTGATCAACCAACGCGGGATTCCGTTTCATTCCTGTTCGTTGAAAATAATAGTCTGTCCCAAATACTCGGAAATCGTTTACATTGCGCAAAGAACAAAAAAAAATTCGAAACAAGGGAAGTATCAAAGCTGAAATTCCATAGTGAAAATTTTTTTTTTTTTTTTAAATAATTGCTTTTTTAGCAGTATTGGTAAAGCAATCAAAGTAATCATAATACGCAATACACATTCCAATTTTTCGAAAACTACCAAATCATGATTGATTTAAGTATACTTACTCAGGTGTTTTAGCATGAAACTCATCTAAATTTAACAATAAAGAAATGGTTAATAGTATAAACTAAGAGATAATGTATCAAATAAAACACATTGCAATCAAATATCTGGAATAAAATTCATGGGATGCTTGCACACGCACAGAAACACAAAATCGAACACAGAACAGAAAGACGGACAGACAGACTTTCGCAACCAATTTCACTCACTAAATGAAGATAAGTACTAACTGTATGCAAACTTCCATGAAATATATTAAACAGTGTGGACATGTAGAGGGCACATACAATTCATACAGACAGACACCAAACACGCAAACACCAAACACGCAAGAGGCGGATTTGGAATAAGAAGGGTCGAAAACGAATATAAAACTTGAAATGGGTCGAAAATATTCAATGTACAAACAAACACTCCATTCTTATTTATCTACTAGCAAAATACCCGACCTTACTCGGTTTGAATTGGTTTACTCTAGATTGAAGAGATAATCAAAATATATAATGACTTACGTTTTTTGTAGAATAAAAATTTATTTTAACATCTTTCGCCATCTTTATATTTTCTACAACTTACTTTGGACACAAATCTTACACATGCATATCCATTCATGTAATACATTTCACATACATCGCACAATTGCTGTATGACAAAGCTACAAAATGACGAAAGGTGATACTAAGGTTACTACTATAAAAGACGATTTATAGGAAGATTTTGAATTCCCTTTCTTAAGTTATTTTCATGTTCAACTCAATTAATTAAAATTACGATTTACAGCGAGTGCTCTCGCACTCATAGTCAACAAAACAATATTTTTTTACTTGTGGCACTCTTGCCTCCGGTATGCGACATTGTGAAATTTTGCAATCTTCTCCTGTCATTATTACAACGAATTATTTAATGAAAAAAGTTCCAGTTTGAATTAATACACATTATTATTCTTTCAATAACGGCATTATTCTTTAAATAACGGCATTATTCTTTCAATAATGACATAACTACACTTAAATTTTACTGAAAATTTATACTGACTTACCTAACATTTTTAAGTCCAATACTTTGTGGTGCTGTTGCGTGTTATGAGAAGGAAAACACATTTATTAAAATAATAAATATTTAAAACAGGAAACAGCGAAGTAAAACAAAATAAAAGATGTCGCAAAAAATTGTTCTAAAGATATTAATTTGTGATTCAATTTTATCTCTTGATCTCGCACAGTTGCCACAACTTACAACTAAAAGTGTACAAAATTTAGAAATGTGAAATTAATTCAGAGCGAAAGAACCAGAAAAAATATCACTGCTCGCGCGATCTTGTTCATTCTCGTTCCATTGAAAAATATCGTCTGTCCCAAATATTCGGAAATCGTTTTCATTGCGCAAAGAATAAAAATAAGACTCGAAATAAATGAAGTATCAGAGATGAAATTCCATTTAAAAAATAATAATTTTTGAAGAATAATTACTTTTTCAGCAGTACTGGTAAAGCAATTGAAGTAATCGTAATATTCAATAGACATTCCAATTTTTCCAAAACTACCAAATTATGGTTGATTTAAGTATACTTACTCAGGTGTTTTAGCATGAAACTCATCTAAATATAACAATAAAGAAATGTTTAATAGTGTATTCACTATACTAATAAATAATGTATAAAATAAAATACACTGCAATCAAATATCTGGAATACAATTTATGTGATGTCTACACAAACACACAAACACAAAATCGAGCATAGAACAGAAAGACGGATAGACAGACTTTCGCAACCAATGCCACTCACTAAATGAAGATAAGTACTCACCGTATGCAAATTTTCATGAAAATATCTTAAACCGCGTGGACGTGTATAGGGCACAACATACAGACAGACAGACAGACACCAAACGAGAAAAAGGCGGATTCGGCATCAGAAGGGTCCAAAACGGATAGAACACTTGAAATGGGTCGAAAATATTGAATGTACAAACAAACACTCCATTCTTATTTATATAGATCTATATAATTCTCTTAAATGGCACGCAAAAAAGACGTTATTTGTAAACGCGTTTGGGCAACACTGTACGGTTTGTTTGTTTATCGCGAAGTCTCGCGCATCGATTGAATTTATAGCGTTATCGGATGAAATTTTATTGAAAAAAAAAGGAAATTTTAAAGAGCTGTTGCAGTTAGTTTATAATAGAAATCAAAGAAAGCAGAGGATCTTTTCAGGGCCATTTAAAAAACGGTCCTTTTCAGGGCCAACAATTATAGTTCAACAAGACGCTTGCACTACAACTTTCGGCCACAAACTCAATGAAAAAGTGTGGGTCGTTTGAGTGCTGTGAAAATGTACACACAAAAAACATGCTGGGTATTCAATTTCCAAAGCAACGCTCACATTTCGAGTCAAAATTTGCACAAAGTTTTCATTTGAATTCTGATTTTAGAGATACTGTATATATTTTTTCTGTAATACAGCAAATTTAGATTTGAAAAACATTTTTTTGGTAACATATTTTGTAAACAATTCCCTTCTGCTAGGACACATGTCTTCATTGAGGCGAGCGAAGCGAGCATAGGTTCGCGCAGCGAACCAATGAGGATTGCGAAGCAATCCTCCGGGGGTTGGCGAGCGTTAGCGAGCAGGGGGCAGGCCCCCTAGTATAGATAAATTGTGTTTATTTTTCTTCATACGCAACACCACCACAAAGTATTCGACTTAAAGTGCCAGGTAAGTGGGAATAAAGCAAATTTTAGGTGTAAGTAGCAAAATACTCGACCTTACTCAGTTTCAATTGGTTTACTCTTGATTGAAGACATGATCAAAATATATAATTAACTAGCAAAATACCCGACCTTACTTGGTTTGAATTCGTTTACTCTAGATTGAAAAGATAATCAAAATATATAATGACTTACGTTTTTTGTAGAGTAAAAATTTATTTTAACACCTTTCGCCATCTTTATATTTTCTACAACTTACTTTGGACACAAATGCTACACATGCATATCCATTCATGTAATACATTTCACATACATCGCACAATTGCCGTATGACAAAGCTACAAAAAGACGAAAGGTGATACTAAGGTTACTACTATAAAAGACGATTTTTAGGAAGATTTGGAATTCCCTTTCTTAAGTTGTTTTCATGTGCAACTCAATTAATTAAAATTACGATTTACGGCGAGTGCTCTCGCACTCATAGTCAACAAAACAATATTTTTTTACCTGTGGCACTCTTGCCTCCGGTATGCGACATTGTGAAATTTTGCAATCTTCCTACTGTGATTACTACAACGAATTTTTAATGTTGGAAAAAGTTCTAGTTTGGATTTTTAAACATTATTATTATTTCAATAACGACATTATTCTTTAAATAACGGCATTATTCTTTAAATAACGGCATTATTCTTTAAATAACGGCATTATTCTTTCAATAATGGCATAACTACACTTAAAATTTACTGAAAATTTATACTGACTTACCTAACAGTTTCAAGTCTAATACTTTGTGGTGCTGTTGGGTGTGATGAGAAGGAAAACACATTTATTAAAATAATAAATATTTAAAACAGGAAACAGCATAGTAAAACAATATAAAAGATATCGTAAAAAATTGTTCTAAAGATATTAATTTGTGATTCAATTTTATCTCTTGATCTCGCACAGTTGCCACAACTTACAACTAAAAGTGTACAAAATTTAGAAATGTGAAATTAATTCAGAGCGAAAGAACCAGAAAAAATATCACTGCTCGCTCGATCGTGTTCATTCTCGTTTCATTGAAAATATCGTCTGTCCCAAATATTCGGAAATCGTTTTCATTGCGCAAAGAATAAAAATAAGACTGGAAATAAATGATGTATCAGAGATGAAATTCCATTAAAAAAAAAATGTGAAGAATAATTACTTTTTCAGCAGTACTGGTAAAGCAATCGAAATAATCGTAATATTCAATAGACATTCCAATTTTTCCAAAACTACCAAATTATGGTTGATTTAAGTATACTTACTCAGGTGTTTTAGCATGAAACTCGTCTAAATATAACAATAAAAAAATGTTTAATATTGCATTGACTAAATTAATAGATAATGTATAAAATAAAATACAATGCAATCAAATATCTGGAATACAATTCATGTGATGTCTACACAAACACACAAACACAAAATCGAGCATAGAACAGAAAGACGGACAGACAGACTTTCGCAACCAATTCCACTCACTAAATCAAGATAAGTACTCACTGTATGCAAATTTCCATGAAAATATCTTAAACCGCGTGGACGTGTATAGGGCACAACATACATACAGACAGACAGACAGACACCAAACGAGAAAAAGGCGGATTCGGCATCAGAAGGGTCCAAAACGGATAGAAAACTTGAAATGCGTCGAAAATATTGAATGTACAAACAAACACTCCATTCTTATTTATATAGATTACGTTTTTTGTAGAATAAAATAATATTTTAACACCTTTCGCTATCTTTTTAATTTCTACCACTTACTTTGGACACAAATCCTACATATGCATATCCATTCAGGTAAACATTTCACATACATCTCAACTTTGCTGTATGACAAAGCTACAAAATTACGAAAGATGACACTAAGTACTACAAAAGACGATTTTGAGGGAAATTTGGAATACCCTTTCTTAAGTTCTTTTCATGTTCAACTCAATTAATAAAAACGATTTACGGCGAGTAATCTTGCTCTCGTAGTCAAAAGAACAATATTTTTTACTTGTGGCACTCTTTTTACTCGTGCATCAGGCATGCGACATTGTTGAATTTTGCAATGGTCTCCTGTTATTATGACAAAGAATTTTTTAATGTTTGAAAAGTTCTAGTTAGGATTTTTTAAACATTATTATTCTTTCAATAACGGTATTGTTCTTTCCATGATGGCATAATTACGCTTAAAATGTGCTTTATTCTGACTTACCTGCCACTTTAAGTCAAATAATCTGTGGTAGTGTTGCATGTGATGAAAAAGAAACACAATTTATTAAAATAATAAATATTTAAAACAGAAAAGAAAACAAAATAAAACATGTTGGGAAAACGTTGTTCTAAAGATATTAATTTGTGATTCCTTTTTATCTCTTGATCTCGCAGTTGCCACGACTTACAACTAAAAAGTGCACAAAATTTAGAAATGCGAAATTAATTCAGAGCTAAAGAAACAGAAAATATTACTGCACGTGATAAACCAACACTAGTTTTCGTTTCAATCCCGTTCGTTGAAAAATATCGTTTCTCCCAAATACTCTGAAATCGTTTACATTGCGCAAAGAACAGAAATAAGTCTCGAAACAAATGATGTATCAAAGCTGAAATTTCATGAAAAATATAATATTTTTTGAAAAATATTTGCCTTTTTAGCAGTATTGATAAAACAATCAAAGTAATTGTAATACTCAATATGCAATCCAATTTTTACAAAACTACCAAATTATGGTCGATTTAAGTATACTTACTCAGGTGTTTTTTAACATTAAACTCATCTAAATGTAACAATAAAGAAAGTTTAATATTGCATTTGCTAAACTAATAGGTAATGTATAAAATAAAACGCATTGCAATCAAATATATGGAATAAAAATCATGTGATGCATGCACATGCAGACAAACACAAAATCGATCATAGAACAGAATAACGGACAGACTTTCGCAATCATGTTTATTCACTAAATAAAGATAAGTACTCACTGTATGAAAATATCCATCAAAATATAAGAAAATATAAGCGTCAGAGGCTGATTTGGCATCAGAAGGGTCCAAAACGGAAAGAAAACTTGAAATGGGTCGAAAATATTCAATGTACAAACAAACATTCCATTCTTATTTATATAGATAATACCAATTGAGCAATGAATGTTATATTTTTAAAACAATATTTACAAAACATTATACATGTAACAAAAAATTTAATATTAGAAAACAAATCGCATCCCGGCAAAAAAAGTGACACAACTCGAAAAATAAAAATCCGAACTAGAACTTTTCAAGCATTAAAAAATTCTTTGTCATAATGAAGAAGATTGCGAAATTCCACAATGTCGCATGCAAGAGTACCACAAGTAAAAAAAATATTGTTTTGTTGACTCTAAGTGAGAAAGCACTCGCCGTAAATCGTCGTTTTTATTAATTGAGTTGAACATGAAAAGAACTTAAGAAAGGAATTCCAAATCCTTCTCAAAATCGTCTTTTGTAGTTGTAACCTTAGTATTACGTTTCGTCATTTCGTAGCTTTGTCATACAGCAAGGGTGCGATTTGTGTGAAATATATTACATGAATGGATATGCATGTGTAGGAATTGTGTCCAGAGTAAGTGGTAGAAATTATAAAGACGTCGAAAGGTGTTAAAATATTATTTTATTCTACGAAAAATGTAAGTGATTATATAATTTGATCATCTTTTTAATCTCGAGTAAACCAATTCAAGCCGAGTGAGGTTAGGTATTTTGCTAGTTAAAATAATAAATATTTAAAACAGAAAACAAAAGTAAACAGCGGAATGAAACAAAATAAAATATGTCAGGAAAACGTTGTTCTAAAGATATTAATTTGTGATTCCTATTTATCACTTGATTTCTCAGTTGCCGCAATTTACAATTAAAAAATGCACAAATTGTAAAAAATATCGTCTGTCCCAAATACTCCTAAATAGTTTACATTGCTCAAAGAACAAAAATAAGTCTCGAAACAAATAAAATATCAAAGCTAAAATTTCTTTTAAAAAAATAATTTTTTTTAAAGAAATTTTCTTTTTTTAGGAGTTCTGGTAAAGCAATGAAAGTAATTGTAATATTTAATACCATTTTGATATTTACAAAACTGCCAAATGATGGTCGATTTAAGTATACTTACTCCGGTGTTTTTTAGGATGAAACTCATCTAACTATAACAATAAAGAAAATTTAATATTGCATTCACTAAGCTAATAGGTAATGTATAAATAAAACGTATTGCAATCAAATATCTGGAATAAAATTCATGTGATGCATGCACATGTAGACAAACACAAAATCGATCATAGAACAGAAAGACGGACAGACTTTCGCAATCAAGTTCATTCACTAAATAAAGATAAGTTCTCACTGTATGCAAATTTCCTTGAAAATATATTAAACCGTGTGGACCTGTATAGGGCACATGCATGCAGACAGACGCCATACGCGCAAGAGACGGATTGGGCATCAGAAGGTTCCAAAACGAAAATAAAACTTGAAATGGCTCGAAAATATTTAATGTACAAACAAATACTCCATTTTTATCTATATAGATTATGCAATTATTGAAAAAAATGCCGTTATTCAAAGAATAATAATGTTTAAAAAATCTGAACTAGAACTTTTCAAAATTCTTGTCATAATGACAGGAGCAGATTGCGAAATTCTGCCACAAGTAAAAAATATTGTTTTGTTGACTATGCGAGAACATTCGCCGTAAATCATCTTTTTTATTAATTGAGTTGAACATGATAAGAACATAAGAAAGTGGATTCCAAATCTTCCTTAAAATCGTCTTTTGTAGTAGTAACCTTAGTGTCACCTTTTGTCATTTTGTAGCTTTGTCATACAGCAAGGGTGCGATGTATGTGAAATGTATTGCATGAATGGATATTGTAGGATTTGTGTCCAAAGTAAGTTGTAGAAATTGAAAAGATGTCCGAAAGGTGTTATAATATTATTTTATTCTACGAAATATGTAAGTGATTGTATATTTTGATCATCTCTTCAAACCAATTCAAACCGAGTAAGGTCGGGTATTTTGCTAGTTTTAAATAAGTTGTATTTTAATAATATTTATCAAGTAACAATTATTATTTTGTCTGAATAGCGTCCTCATATAGATTAATATATTATTTTTTGTTTGATTTTCTGATTGTAAGAATTGAAATAGTCTTGTGATAACTCGTATGTCCGTACGATGCCTCATACCTCCCATTTTTTGTGTCCAAATACACGTGTAAGGTGATAAATCTCTTCTTCCCTGAAATTTTCCCGAAATCCAATATTTTTAGCATAGTGTCCTTCAAGAGGTTAATTCTTTTAGTGTAATTGGTGTGGTTTTATAATTTTAGTAAGCTGTGGTGATTTATTCATAAAAAAACCGAAAAAAATCAAATGTAACACTTAGGATTCCAAATTTCCTTTCAATAAATATTAGAAATATTTAAATTATTCAAAAATTAAAAAAAAAAAAAAAACGAGTCTTTGAGGTAAAGATAAGTAGTAGATTTCTTTCAAAAGAGTTAAATGTTTTTCATCTAAATGCATTTATAAACTGTCTTTAGAAAAAACATTTCCTTAAAAAGTACTATTCTAATGCTAGTAAGAAATAGTTACAATTAGCTTTAATTATACAAATGGCAGACATATCGTTGGATACTTTAGTCCATCACTGGAATAAAAAATGAGTTACTTTTACTGAAGACAGATGGCGCTCCCACTTTTCTTCTCAAGTGATCGTCATTGAGTTCAAACGCGAGTCAATCCTCTCTCTCATCCAGAACGCCTATACGTCTGTTTCTGTCAACATCCTTACTTTCAACTTAGCGATTTAATTCCGATGCTTTCGAATGTTTTCAAATCGGTGAGAATGCCTGGAACAGCATGGAATTTGTGCTTCGGCAGAACTAATCTAGCTACAGAAGCTAGGTAGCACAGCTTCAAAGTCAAATAAATAAATCCAAGACGTATCAAAACAGCCCGTTGTATTGCTCCAGCACGAGGTAAATACCTACCAAGACGTAGGCCGCGAAACTCCGGGTGATATAGAAACTAACTAACAAACTGAGAGTTGAGAGTTCGAATCCAACCAAAGACCGTCGTTTACAAAGGGGATTGGTGAACGTTAGATCTGTCTCGGCCTCAAGCGTCCTCACGCTGGCGTGGTATGGAAGTTTGAATAGTGAAGTGCCAGCTCAGGTGTGACCTCGTCATTTGACCGTGGTCAGACCATTGTCAACAGCCCGTCGTGTTGCTCCAGTACGATGTTAATTAAAATACCGACGTACTCAGACCTTCGCCGATTGCCCGTTCTGTAGCTTCAGTGCGACGTAAATTTAAATACCTACTCAAACGCATCAGTATGACTTCAATCTCGCTTGCGTTTTAAATTACGTAATGTTGTCCTCGGTTCTTTCCCTCCTGATCCTGAACCGTCGTCAGCCGACCAAACGGTATAGTGGTTAAGGTGTTAGCCTCTAGATCGGAAGGTTCCTGGTTCGAATGCGGGTTCGGGCATGGATGTTTGTAAACGTATGGTGTAGAGGCGGCTGGTGCACCTTAAATCTGTCGTGGCCGAAAGTCCTCACGTTGGGTTGACGTGGAAGTTTGGAGAGTGGGGTGCCAGCTCAGGTGTTGCTTCGTCATCTGACCGTGGTTCAAAATTACGAGGTGTTGTCCTCGGATCTTTCCTTTAAGGGACTGATCCCGGACCGTCGTCGTCAATAGCCCGTTGTGTTGCTCTAGTACGACGTTAACTAAAAATTACCATTACCATTACCTGAACCGTCGTCAATAGCCCGTTGTGTTAATCTAGTACGACGTTAACTAAAAATTACCAGTGTGATGTTATTTTAAAAAATACCCGCTTGTGAATTTGTGCGCTGAGTAGTAGTAAGGTAATTGGCTCAGTTCAACAGGGTTTGAATCCCAGTCATAGTGGCTCGCAATCCACTTTCACCCTTCAAGAGGATCGTAAGGTACCTGGTTCGAATCCGGTTCAGTGCATGGATGTTTGTAAACACATGATGTAGAGGCAGCTGGTGTACTAAAATCTGTCGTGGCCGAAAAGTCCTCACGTTCAGTTGGTGTGGAAGTTTGGAGAGTGGGGTGCCGACTCAGGTGCTGCCTCGTCATCTGACCCTGGTTCAAAATGACATGGTGTCGTCCTTGGATTTTTCTCTTCGGGGGTTGATCCCGGAATGACGGCAATTGCCAGCTGTGTTACCTCAGTAAGACGTTAGTTAAACTATCGATACAAACTTCACCAAAGCGGCGATCGACTATGCTAAAGTAATCCCGATATGCATAATACGAAAGCATTTCTACAGCATAGGTAACGCATTCGCCACACAATGTATGCTGAAAATCCCTCTAATACTTGTGTATCACCTGATAATTTATGGACACTTGATATCCCGCAAACCTCGATTTACCGGTGCGTATTGCCTCTACCACACATTTGAATGTATCAATAAGTCACAATGCGTGCCTTGAGCTCTCATTAACCTTAAAGCACGAGTCAGCAAACTTCTCTTCTTCGCAGACAGATTCCGTCTTCCTCCGCCCCACCACCCGAATCCCCTTCCCGCGTTGCAACTGCCATGTCAACATTTGTTAAATTGGATTCCTCTTTCAATAAACGATGACTCACCCCCCCCCCTCGCCTCTTTTGAAAGATGGGATTGGAGAGACCCTCGACTGTGCGATTAATTCCGAATTAACATATATCGGTGGGAGTAACGCAATTTTAAAAGCGGAATTTTCATCCCTTGGCGAATTCCTCCAGTAATTCGTCGCCGAAGGTAGTCGTTCTGAATATGTTATACGGATGGGAGAGGATCCAAGAGTGCCAAGTCAGTGTTGCCTTTGCTGTGGTGGCATTAATTAAGGTGTATGGTAGACACTAGAAATTACGAAAATCGACCAAAATATCAATATTGTATTTATTAAATCAAAATATTTTCCAATTTCTTAGCTTTTAAACGATGTCAAGATGTTGCAAATATTCGAAATAGTTTTCTAGTTACAAGGTAATTGGTAAATTTTAATTAACGTCGTACTTTAACAACACTACGGGATAATGACGACGGTCTGGGATCAATCCCCTAAGAGAAAGTTCTGAGTACAACACCACGTCATTTTCAACCACGGTCAGATGACGAGGCAACACCTGACCTGGCATCCAACTCAAGCTTCCACACCAACCCAACGTGAGGACTTTTGGCCACGACAGATTTAAGGTGCACCAGCCGCCTCTACCCCATACGCTTACAAGCATCCATTCACTGACCCGGGTACGAACCCGGAACCGTCCGATCTAGAGGCTAACACCTTAACCAACAGAAACCACCAATCCTGTGGTAATGAATTAGTCATAAATAATTCAGATATTTATAAAGCGACATTCACATTTTACACATTTTCAAATTCGTTTTCCAAACTAATTCAAGTTCAATCTTTATATTTTTAAGTGGAGATGTTTATTGTAGAACACAGTTGAAGTTCCCGATTCCATTGCAATTTAATATTCGTTAATTATTACTCGTCTTTTCATTTCAATTCCAACTGAAAGTTACCGTCTGTATTTCGATAAATATTTTCAAATCACTGAGTTTTCTGAGTGAGTTATTTTCCCTTTTCAAACCTTTCGTACTTCAGTGGAGCTGAATATTAGCTTCTTCCGTCGAGTCTAAATAGCGAAAAGAGAAAATTAAATTATTCGAATCCACGAAAAATGATGTGATTATTTCATTTTAACGACGCTTATAATCGGATTAACTAAGCGAAACCGTGTAGCATCAAATTTTGTATCGTAGTTATTTTTAAAAACATAATATTTTTCAGTTATATCTATTTTAAAAAAGAGTAATATTGAAAATTCTCTCTTAGAATCTCCATTTCAGTTTTAAAAAATATGTTTTTTTTTTCAGGATTGTTTCGTCTGACGTATTTTAAAATTCATTGATCTGGAAAGCTCATAAAATATAGATTGTTCATTTCTATCAAATACGATTTATTGTAATTAAGTTCGCAAAATTTCTGATACCAAACGATAAAAAAATTCAAAATTCTTTTTTTGCGCCATTTGCAAAATCTTATATTCCATTAGAACTTTAATCTTAGTATTCAAATTATTAAAATGATTTCATTCTTTTTCTACGAATAGTGAAGCTAGTAAAAATGTTTCCAGGCTGGAAAAATTAATTTGATCTTTTATTCTATGACCTTTAAAAGTTACATTTTAATTAAAAAAATAACCAGAATAAATGCAAACTTTTCAGTACTATGTCCAGCATGCATGTTGCGCAAAAGAAGCTTGCATATTTCATAAAGGTAAAACGAGGAGAGATTGCGCACAAAGAGGGTCGAGGGGAAAGAGTTGAGTGCGAGCGCAGGGACTCCATATAGTTGTACAACATCAGCAGTGGAGTGTCTACTTAGGGATGGGACATCGATAGCAAAACATCGAAGTTTTGAAACATCGATGTTCAAAATTAAAACATCGATGTTGATAATACATCGACCCAAAAACATCGATGTTTTTAAAATTCAGTGTATTTAAACTTGTTTCCCCCATTTTTTAAAACTGGTTTAGCAACTTTGTGATGCGACATCGACAGCAAAACATCAATGTTGAAAATACATCGCCCCCAAACCATCGATTTTTTTTTTAATTCAGTGTATTTAAACTTTGTTTCCAATTTCTTAAAACTGGTTTACCAACTATGGATGCGACATCGACAGCAAAACATCGATGTTCAAAATTAAAACAACGATATTGATAATACATCGCCCCCAAACCAACGATGCTTTTAAAATGCAGTGTATTTAAACTTGTTTCCCCATTTCTTAAAACTGGTTTAACAACTAGTAATGTGACATCGGCTCCAATACATCGATGTTTTTTTCTAAAACATCAATGTTTAGAAAACATCGACATCTATGTCGCATCCCTACTTTTCAGACTCTTCATCCTTGGTCACTTGGGTCTAAAAGTATGTTCAATTTACTGATTATAAAAATTATGCTATTTGGGTATTTTTTAAATTTTTGAAAACGGTACTTTTTTCATCTAAAAATAAAACATCGACAGCGTAAAAACATCAACAAGTATAAACATCGATGTTACAAAAACATCGACCCCAATACATCGATGTTTTTTTAAAACATCGATGTTTTGAAAACATCGACATCGATGTCGCATCCCTAGTGTCTACTTGAAAGTACAGGTTGTTTGTTCCGATCGTTTAGGATAAAACATCGCTATTTTAAATTGTTTTCCCAGGATAAGCGCTTGAATTTTCATATCTCTTTCTCTGAATTTTATAGAATGGCAATAGTACAAAATGTTATTTAATTAAACGGTTTCTCATGAGGCTATTAACCTAGACGACTGTTGCGAATACCAGCGGTTCTTTCTAGAAGCTGTCGTGTTTAAATAAAAGGCCGCGCAATCTCTCCTACCGAAATGGGAGAGTTTGCGCATCTGCTACTTAGGAGAGATGGCGCATTATTCCCATTCGTTTTCATGCTAGGAGAGATTACGCAGCTTATTGGAAATTCTGCACAAATTGCAAATTATATGTGAAACAAGAATAAATTAATTTTGAAACAATTAAAAAAAAACAGTTTTTTAAATAATTTTGGTAATAAATTAATTTGCTGAAAAGTGATTTTGTAAAAATTAATAAAGTTGTTATTAACCTTTACTGTGCGGCAGATTAATTTTTGTTACTACTAAAATATCGCTTACACCAGCGGCATTGTGGATGTTATCCCCCTTTAAGTGACCCCTGGCATCGACCACCATTTACGAGCTGTTAGCGACTGACCTCCTAGAGGACCCCTTCTTTTGTTCGTTGGTCTTCTACCATGCCGACCGTTGGGTGTGAGCGCTTTTGGGGAAGCAGAAGGTCGTCAGGTGATATTTCTTCTCACGCCAAATGATACTATGAAAGGAAAGCGTCAGTCATAAATGCCACTCACGGCCCTAACGCTCAAGTTTGGTAATTAGGTATGAGGGGCTCGGAGAATCAGGAGAAAAGCCGTTCTTGGAGACGATTGAAAAAAATCTAAGAAAACATGTCGCTAAACAATGACCCTGGTAAAGTGGTTGCTGAAAAAGGCAGTAAAGACGTCCATGTTGTCACTAGTGCCAAAGAGGGTGAGAAGGTAACTGTTTTGGCTTGCTGCAATGCAGACGGGTAGTTCCTGCCACCTTTCTGCATTTTTAAAAGTGTCTATGCTAAATCTCAGTGCACCAGAGATACACCAGCAGGAACTTTAATTAAAATGAGAAAGGAGAGTGCCTATATTCCAGAAAAAGTGGGATCCAAGAAAATTCAAGGAAACAAAACGAAGAACAATGAGGATGAGTACATTGAATGTCTGGAACTGTACCAAGAGACAACTTCGACCAGTGACTGGATGCAATGTGTTACTTGTGGCAGATGATTGCACGAAAGCTGCACAATTTACAACAATAAATGCATCGATTGTGGACGACAACTTCGGTCAGCAAACAAGAAACAGTGAAACTGGAAATGAAAATGGACTAATTTTAAGTTAAACGTGCTATCAAAGTAACAATGTAATTTTGTAATCTTATCGGGGCTTTCTTTTTCTGTCTCTTTAATTCTTTTCTTTAATTAAAATGTCTTTCTACTTTGAATTCGTTCATTTTTCTGATCCTTTAATCATTAGGTTGAAATATTCACTCGTAATACAATAATATTTGTTTACAAAAACCTCACTATAATGTCATTTAAGTGTAATTATTATTGTCAACAATTTAATTGTATTTTTTTATTAAGCACAATCTCTCCGACCCTATAAGGACAGATTGCACAAAATAGCTTTCTTGGTTTTATTTCAACTGTTGTATTAGATTAAAGCATAACAACAAAATATCAATGAAAATGCATTAAAAACAAATGAAGTCACAATTATTCATGAATAGTTTAGCAAAAAATTGATAGTTAGATTGTTTTTTATTATTCTGTTCAATTGTGCGCAGACTCTCCTAGCTTTACCTTATACTACCCGGTCATTACGAAAATTCATTAACTTTGAATAAAAAATATCGGCTGAACAGTCTTGTACAATATTTGTACTTCTAAGTAATTTGAAGTAAGTAGCTCAGTTAAGAACTAAACAAATTATCAGCGTCATATGGGCAAAATATGTTGTCTTAGAAATCACGACTTTATGTGTACTTAATTGACGCGGTGAACCAGAACTGTGCAAACATCCAATGTAACAGGGCTTAAATATCGCACCAAGGCAAGAAAAGTGACACAACTCAAAATTGCAGAATTTGAGAAACATTAACTTAAAGGATACTATAAAACTTAAAGTATTGAAATAGTATAAGCTTCTTTCAAATTTTAGATAAGTATATTTATGATAACTTCTATTATACTCTATAGAATAGTAATATTACCCGCTGGGGCACCTCATACATATTTTTCAATGACATGACATCAAAAATTTTATTTTTTGACTTGCGTCACTTTTCTTGCCGGTGTGCGGTATGTGCTTTACACTTATGTTCAAAAGCACTGGCGTGCAATTTTTTCCCCGAAACTTGCTACAGTAACCTAGTTTTATTCATTAATCATCAGTAGTTATTTATACATTCTTCCGAACGTAAACAATGTAAAAATAGCTTAAATACGTTCTTTTTCCTATAAAAATAGCTACCCATTTCCATCCCTAAAGTTGTAAACTATGAACATTCAATTGTTTGTGTCGTTAGAAGGTGAATGCCATTGGAGTTTCGATGCTGTTACAATTTGATTCCTCGAAACCCAGTCATAAAGTGAAATACACGGATTGTAAAACTTGTAAATTCAAGTGTATTAAGAACAGGGTCGTGAAGTGAAGCTGTAGCCACGGATAGTAAAATGATTTTCTTTCCAGCTCTTGTTAAAAATTTAAAAGAAAGATAACAGAATGGCAGTTTCAAGTTGCCTTATACCGTTAACAAATGCTTTTCTCGTTTGTACAGTTCTATTCAAAATTCAAGAACGCTTTTTACGTTCAAAACAAAATGTACCAATGCAAAACTTATTTTGGATGGAGGAAGTTATAATTACTTCACACTTAGGATTTGAGATCTAGAGTGAAGTCTTTCAAGATATACCTCATTCCCTCATGAAATTCGATCAAGATATTTAAATTTAAGGTTAGAGCACAAGCGAAGCGAGAAACTTTTCTCTCCACTGCCTTATTTAACACTTTAACCGGCTCGCAAAACAACTCCATATGCCAAGGGTCCCTATGCCGTAATAAGACGTAATTATTCATAGCGATAGTAATGTTTATCAACTCTTTAATGCAACTCTAAGCACTGGATGTTTTAATTACGGCCTAAACGCATGTTACTTCGCCAAAATGATTATTCCACCGCCTAGTTCGGGAGGGGAGTTTAATTCCATTCTTCAGGAGTTCGTAACTGCAACACACTAGCTTAAATATCGTTATTACAACTCGATGGCGGAATGCGTTCCAACAAAGCGAAATTGACGATCTAATAACGGTATTAATGTAGTAGACGTATTCACAATCACGTACTCATGAAGTTTCAGACATGTCGTGGCTTGTTTGCCTGAGAGGATAGTGTTACTGGTGAATTCCTGTTAGAAGGACAAGGATATTTTAGGAATTTCTAATCCCTAACAGGATGGAGTACACAGCGTGTGCTGATCAATACTGGTTGCTGTAATTTGAGTAAAAACTGTTTATTTATGTTGTATACATGAAAAGCCAGTGGATAAATATAACGAGCTTTCGGTATGCGATGGTCTTTTGTAGAATTATCACTACCGACATATGAATGAAGTAATATATCAAACAATTGTTCACTATCAGATTCTTTAAACTTCCAAGTATCTTTATCTTCTGGTCGAAAACTGCCTTATCGTTGCTAGACTCTGGTGGAAAAATTTAGTTCCAGCTTGATTGTGTCCAGTTCTTGCAATGGAAAATTTTTATATTTAGATTTCCATTCACTTCGAGTAATAGATAGGTTGATAGGCATTTAATTAAGGCCACACTGGATAAACACAACGGGCTATTTGCGACAGTTCGGAAGTGAAATATCCGAGGACAACCCCACATAATTTTTAACACCTGGGCTTGCACCGACTCTCCAAACTTTGAAGCCACGCCAACCTGAGGACATTTGAGGTCACGACCGATTGAACGTGTACCAGACCCCTTTGTACACGACAGGGTGTTTCGAACAAGCAACCCTCCTATTACTAATCCGTTACTGTTTCAACCGGGCTACCGTAACGCCTGTAATTATAGGATAGTTTTGTTGTGACGAGATATCACGTATGTACCACTTTGAGGGTTAAATGAAAAAAAGTGAAATGAGTTTTTATGCGTAAGATATGTATACCTGGTACAGTTGCAAAATTTTCCAGCCAATTTGTTCAATCTATCGACCGGACGGATTGCGCTTGATGTTATTTCTGCCGCTCACTCGGTTTAATGATCACCGGGTAATTACCCTCTGGTATTGGAAGAAAGCACAAATACTAATTTTCAAGTATATGTAAAAAAGATTATTTTAACACAGATTAAAATTTCAAAAAGGCTATTAATAAGCATCAGTTCTCAGAATTCATAAATGCAATTTGAGTCACAAAGTCACAAAAATATGTAACATGCGACTCGGAAAAAAAGTGAATTTATTTTATTAATTAATGCAATAATTTAATATTTCTTAGGTTTTTCATGTGAGCTACTACACTTAGTGAAGCATCAAAATACTTTTTTCCTATTATCTTCTCTCAGAAGAAGAAAAAAATTGTCATTTTTTAAACTCTAAAAAAGTTATATCGTTTTTTTGCTAACGTGAGTTACAGTGTGAAATGTTACACATTTAGGAAACTTTTTTTTTTATTTCCAATGGCAAGGCATTACAATTGCGAAGACAAATTCAGATACAATACAATACAAAGTACAGAGTTGACCGAGGTCATTTTAGCCTTATACAAGGCCAGAAGTGATGGTCACTTGTGAAGGGGCACCCAGTGGGTGGACCATCATTGTCCCTAACAAAGGACAGCATAATTTACATCCATGCCCTAACCCCGGATTCGAACCAGGAGCCTTCCGATCCAGAGGCCAACACCTTGACCACTAGACCGGTTGGTCGCCATTTAGGAAACTTAATTATCACTAAACTAAATTCAAACTTTCAACACTTCAGTAACTAATCCGTTACTCTTAAAACTGGGCTAAAGCTATTACTATAAGATAATCAATCAGTGGACCATTCAAATGATGAATCGATGAATGGTCGTCTTCACCTGTCCCGTGGACCAATTAGATGACGATTATGAGGTTCCACCCAGTAGACGAAAGCAGGCTAAGCGTCACGTTACTGCTAGTTTTGGTCACGTGATCCTAGGTACAAGGAAAGGTTACCATTGCTCACTCTACATTTATATTTACTCTATGATCGGCGCGATCAATCATTTAACAGTCATTTCAAGAAAAGTTATGTTCAAACACAGCTCAGAAACAATATTTATTTAGTTTCCTACCCTGACCTAACTACCCAGAAGTAATACTACTGAAACAGAAATAGAAACTTAAACACCAACACCTTGCGGGGTTCCCGAAACTGCGAGTTCTGGAAAACAGGAATCGGGAATGAACTAGCGAATCTCTTCAACCGTATGAACTGCTGCCATCCTCAAAATGCAAATCGCATTCGCAGAAAACGATTCGGATTAAAAGGCCGTTAATAAATGATTCTGCGTACTATGCGTTTAGAATTTCATTTTCACCCTTTCTGAAAAAAACATCCCGCTGCCATTAGCGCCTTAATAAAATCATGTGGTTTCGGCAGTTTGCCTTCCTTTCAGAAAAAGATAATTTAATTACTCAGCGAAACAGAAAACGCCGCAGATTATTATTTAACTGTGGTTAGAGAGCGGGAAATTTAACGGTTAAATAAATAACTCAGAGATTATCTTCCCAAATTTCAATTTTTAAGAACTCAGATTATGCTTTAATGTCTGAATAAATGTAGCGTACGCATTTCGTGAAATTGTAATTACTGAGTTAGTCACGTTAAATAAATGTTTCTTCAGAATAATTGATGGTGCTTTTTTTTACAGTGATTGCCTTTAGGAAGTACAATGAACACATCCATTTCAACGACGTTTAAACTGTTGTCGATCCATTTTTAATAATTGTAGTAGTTCTATTTTTCAAAGCACATTTTCTTTTTTCTTAAAAGGGGCCTTTATTTGTGGGATGTTAGCGGAATTGTTTGTTGAAATAAACTTCATGATTAATACCATCATCTGCTAAATTAGACGTAAACTAAAAAGGTAATTTGCTAATTTTTAGTTAGCGTCTTACTAGAGCAACAGAATGGGTTACTGAAGACGGTCCGGGATCAATCCCCTAAGGGAAGGTTCCGAGGACAACACCACGTCATTTTAAACCACGATCAGATAACGAGGCAGCACCTGAGCAGGCACCTCAATCTCCAAACTTTCACACCAACCCAACGCGTTTGGACATTCGACCACGACAGATTTAATGTGCACCAACCACCTCTACACCATACGCTTACAAACATCCATACACTGACCCGAATTCAAGCCAGGATTCTTCCGATCTAGACGCTAACACCAACAAAATACTTTATTTTAGTGAAGAACTGGCAAAAAGGAATGTGGAGATTTTTCTTCCTCTAACGAATTTCCTCTCGCATGATACACGACAGGGGTTATTTCTGATTGATGTTTATCGCCGTTTTGGTTAGGTTTGGCGAATAATCTAATTGATTTTTAACCAACGATTCTGCGGAATTTTTTTATTGACTAAGTGCTGATATCGTATATATGATAAACAAACAAAGTGACTTCACTTTCGAAATAGGTATTGGAAACACTACCGCCACCTCTCGTGAAACGTTTCTGTAAAGTTAAATATAAAAATCCCCAGTGTTTGGATCGGAAGGTTCCTCGTTCGAATCTGGGTCAGTGCATAGATATTTGTAAGCGTATGGTGTTAGAGGCGGCTGGTACACCTTAAATACGTCGTGGTCGATAGTCCTCAAGTTGGATTGGTGTGGAAGTTTGAAGCGTATGGTGCCAGCTCAGGTGTTGTCTCGCTTTGAGCCAGCTCAGTTTGATCGTGGTTCAAAATTACGTGGTGTTGTCCTTGGATCTTTCTCTTAGGGGATTGATCCCGAACCGTCGTCAATAGCCCGTTGTGTTTCTCTAGTTCGACGTTAATTAAAAATTACAATTACCAATTATCCCAGTGTTTGGGTAATCCCTGTTAGCCTGCCTTCATAGAAACACTTTTGCTAATGTCACCAGTATTGCTAATGACAAGATATCTCGTCATGAAGATATTGCCGATTATTTCATGATGACGAGATCACCTCCGTTCACTTGTAATGACGAGTATCACGTCCATCAAGATCTGATATCAGTTTTGCTATTGGGTAGAAATCTCATTAAGCCTACCACGAGGAAGGTTAATAGTATTTTCAATACTTTATAGAACAGCTACAGTGAAACGAAACACATTGCATGATAGTAAGAATTAGGTACAGCTACACTCTACGTTTATGAGTGATGGCAACGGCTTGGCGATTTTTTTTTGGCACACTTCTAGTAGCGAGTTACGATAAATTAAGGCAACCCATCTTTCGTTGCTGTTGTTGTGGTTTTCACGGCAACCTCGGCAAACGGAAACTTTCATTTTGAATATTCTAGAAAGTTCTTCCAAAATCCGTTAAAATCGTTTGATTTCATTGATTCGTTTGAAATTTTTTCTTTCCTCCCATTGGTTATTTAGTTTTTAAAATAACCTTTGATTGCATTGGTCCTTTTAAATCGTTTTCTGTGATACCATTGGTCCATTTATTTGTATTTTGACAGTTGTGGAATTTTTATTTTGTTATAATAATTTTTTTTCACGACAGGATTAAGAGTTTTGTTTTTTTGACCATTTTCGTTTTCATTATTTTTTTACGAGAGAATTCTGACGTTATCAGGTATTATTTCTTGCTTTTTTTTCTTTTGTAAATCTTTTTCTTTTTCAACATGCTCACTGATTTAGTGTAATTGATAAGTTTCAGGGTATTCTTACCATTCGTAGCTTAGTTTCTCTGCTGGTTCACAAATGTGTTTTGATATGTGATTAAGCTTACTACTTTTTATGAAATTTTTTTTAAATATACTTTTTAAAACGTTTTGAAATGTGCTTAAAAAGTGTGTTGTAAAAAGAAAAAAAATTGTGACAGGAAAAGAGTTAAGAAATAATTTTTTCCTTGGCGAGTTTAGAAGTGCGCCAAAAAAAATTGCCAAGCCGTTGCCATCAGTCATAAACGTAGAGTGTAGCTGTACCAAGAATTATATTCATAGTATCATGAAATTGGTTTTGATTTTCCCGCTTCTCTTAAGTTCCCAAATAACACCCTTAGCAGAAGGAAGCTATTGGAAGATATTCCAAGATATTTTTATGCCCATTCGGTCAAAATGTTTGGAAAGTGATGGGGAAGTATATTTACATTAAAAAAAATATTTTTAAATGCTTTCAGAACAGTTACAATGAAAAAAACACATCACTTTAGGGCTTGAAACTGAATAAAATTCAAGTTGTCATATCACAGTTCACACACATAACTCATTTGGCATATCAAGTGACTATGTCACAGTTGATTTTTTTTTATCGTTTTATATTCTCCGTGTTACACCTTAATTTTTCAAATAAAGCACTTAACATCAGATATCTATTAAATACTTTGAGAACAGTTACAACGAAACAAAAACGTCACTTTAAGGTGTACGTATACCCTAGAAGATTATTTTTTAATTTTGACTTTTTAAAAATCCAGTTTTTTTTTACCACTTGTAATTGTCGTATTCCTAACATCATTTAAGGGAGAAAAAATTAGAGCATGCAAATTATTAATTGCCTAATTAGCGTGTTTTTTCAAACACGATATCTCAAATTCTAATTTATTCAGAAAGACGGTTCTTGTAAATTATTTCTAATATTATTCTACATGTTTTGAACCTCTATCAAGTTTCTAGAAGAAATAGCTTTTTTATGTGCAATTTTTTAATCAAGGAAGGATAAACAAATCAACATTTTTTCAGGAACTACAGCATTTTTTCAAGAACTACAACATTTAAAAATTTATTAAAAATCCATTTCAAGACTAAATACTCTGATTGTGATTTAAACATCCACAGTATTATATAAATGATAAAGATGAAAAAATAATTATAATAAGTTAATTCATTGCAGAGTTATGTTTTGAACAAAGCTTCCTATTGCAAAAACACAGTTCTACAGAAATGGAGTTTAAAGTTTAGTAAATATGTCTGTTCCTGGTGACAGTACCTAACGAAAACACTTGTAACTTGAAAACTATTTCGAATAATTGCAAGATCTTAGAATCATTTGAAAGCTAAGAAATTGGAAAATATTGTGTCATCTGGAGAGTTCTGTGCGTTTTTTAAGATAAATACCTACGAAGCAGAACAAAAACATGATAGAATTTTATTGAATCACATAAACCCCATTTTGTTCTATGACTTTTTACCATCTTTCTGGAATCTGGAAAATTCGTTTTAAAAAAAAAACTCATTAGGCTTATTTGTAAAGAAGTTATTGAGATGCTGTTTGACAGTCTCCAAAGAATTGAACTCCAGGCCGTTAAAAGAATTTTGAAGTGACCTGAAGAGGTGAAAATCTGAGGGGGCAAGGTCTGGTGAATATGGAGGGTGACACAAAACATCTCAGCCGTACTCAATAAGTCTTTGTCTGTCATTCAGCGAAATGTGGGACCGAGAATTGTCATGATGGAAGACAACAACTCGACGATTGGTTCGTTCTGGCTTCTTTGCTTCGATTTCTGCTTTCAATACTGCCATTGGAGAACAGTATTTAGTCTGTGTAGTTCCTGAACTGTGTAACGTGTATTTTCAGCGATAGCATCTTTTAATAGGTCCTCGTTTACCTCAGAGGATGGTCGGCCAGAGATGGCATCATCTTTGAGGCTGAAATTGCCCCCTTAATTCAACAAACTACCTTCGAACTGTGGCCTTAGAAACAGCACTATGTCCATATACAGCACACACTTTACGAGCAGTCTGCCTAGCATTTTTTCCTTTCTTAATATAAAAGAGCATAATGTGACGAAAATGAACTATCTGGTTCTCCATTCTTAGCACTGCAATGAAACAAAAATTATGCCACAACACATGCTGTTGTTATGCAGTGCAAGTAGCAAAGACCGAATTTAAATATCTGCTTTAATCAAGGTCATTCCTTATCTGATGAGGTTGCAAAATAATAATAATAAAGTTATCTTCGATTTGAAAAAGCGCAGAACTTTCCAGGTGGCCCAATATTTTGAATTAATAAAGAAAAGTATTGATAGTTTGGTCGATTTTGTGATTTCAAGTGTATTCATACCTTAACCCTTGTTTGCATGATTTTTTCTTTATTGGTGAAATAAATCAAAGTGATATAATTCATGTTCAAAATTAAAAGAAAAATGGATAAAAAAAATCTTAGCATATATTTATAGTATAAATTTAGCAAAAAACAATAGGATGGTATCATGTGGTATTTTTTAAATTAAACGCAAACTTTTTCAGAAATTGCTCTAAAAATAACAGAAACACATGTTACAAACCTTTCTTCCACTCATTTTCACTTTTTTAGCAATAGAAACTGAAATATAATAAAACAAAATTGAAAACGAAATCATACTTTTATTGCAACTACAACAAACAGCAGAATGACAACTTCCAAGCTCGTTTTACTGATAGTGACACTTGCTTATTTTTGACAGCTATGTTTTTTTTTATGCAATGGACATTAAAAAGGTATCCAGACACGATCAACTTAAAGTGAACTTGTTCTTTTATATAATTTTTGGGCATTCAATGTTATGATGGAAATTTCCACCATTATGCAAAGAAGGGCTTGAGACTGAATAAAATTCAAGTTATCATATATCACAGTTGACACACATAACTCAGTTGTCATATCAAATCAATGTATCACACTTGATATTTTGATTATTCTGCATACTCCGTGTTATCTTATTTTCCCAAACAAAGCGCTTAGTATCAGAACTCTATTGGAAGATGTTCCAAGCTATTTTTATGTCTATTCGGCCGAAATGTAACGATCCGGAAGCGAAGCCTATTCGGAGCAATGGACTGAGACAGAAGAGATGGAGGTTTAAGTACGTGAAGGAGATAAGTTGAGTTGTCTCGTGTGGAGGAGGACAAGGGACAGCTCTCACTCAGAAAAAGAGTTAATAGACAGGGGAAAGATTGCTGTGGAAGAAAAAAAAACCACTTGACGTCTTCTGCGTTACCAGTACAAAAATGAACCCTGTTACTGTATTTTCTTTACTATTTACGCTTTAGTTCAGAAAATTGGAGGGGTTACGAAAGAATAATCCAATACTCAAACTTCCAGTGTACAAAAAAAATGTGAAAGAAATTTTTCCTCCCTGGCTGAGGAATTTGGGATAGATTTGATGACATAAGAACTAATTTTTATTTAGGGTGCATAAATTTGACACGGGAATTTTTATTTTTAAATTTAATACATTTAGAAGCTTTTGGAAAATTTTTACTCAAATCTCTTACTAGTGAATTGCATTTTTATAATTAGTGTTTAAAAGGCTCTCCTTTTGCCATACATAGGCGTTGTGAAGAGTTAAAAATTGTGCTTTATTTTATTTATTTTAAATATAGGTTATCATTAAAGTATGAAATCCCTTATTTCATAGAATAATTAGTTATTTCATGAAATAACTGATCAAGTCAATTAAAGTGTAAAACTCTTTCGTATTCTATGGTTTAATAATAGAACAGGTTAGAATACCGATGTAGACTTCGCTAAAGTGTAAAATAACCGAGTAAATAAAGTTCCGAATTCAAAAGGCTGTAAAGTGAGAACCACTGGTCAGATATTTTTGTAATTAACGATCATTTGCTGAACTTAATGTTTTGAGATTACTGTAGCTGGATTTTTTTTTGCGCCAGACTCTCAAAACATCAACTACGAAAAACATATTACTGAATTTTCCAGACTGTAGGGAGGATACTTATTTTGTAAACTGACCGTCTAGTGTATTTCGCACCTGTTGGCGTGTTGGCATTATTCAGTTCATGAAAACATCGTACACCCTGATATTAAAAGGTCCCCTATGTTGGGTTAGGTAGGTAGAATCGAACTGTCAACAACTCCTATTTCGAAAGAAGCATTTGATTCACTGGATGGTGAAGATCAATTACAAAGTGCTTTGACTGCATTGAGTACTTCGTCACAACCTGGTAATGTGGTATGGTTGGAAAAACAAAGTTGCCATTAGTTAAGTATGTATAGTTTGTTCACCCGTATGCAGTGAACACGTAGCTTGTTCAAAATGTAGGGAGTCTGTCGACATATCATGTTTTGAAGACTATATTTTGGAAGACAAAGTTCTACAGAAGATGTAAAAATCGTGTTTTAAGGGGACGCGGAACCATTCTAAAAATTTTCTTCATATTTTATAATAGAATTAAAATATTGAAGTTTTTCTATTGTTTTGTAGATAATAAGTTTATTTTTAAAAAAATCTTGTCAAACAAGCAATTTTTTTTTAAAAATTCCATTTTCAAAACACATTTTGATTTTTTTTAAATGTTACTATTTTTTTAATTTTTATTATTTTACTTCTTATTTCTTCCCAACTTTATTTGAAATGTACTTAACAAAACTGTGTATGGAGTTTTAAATCAAGAACATAGTTAATTTTATACAATTTTTTTGCTAAAATGATGAAAAAAGCACTGAAAATTGAAAATTTTGATATTTAACTGTTTAAAAAATATATATATAGCACTTAGATGTAAATCCATATTCAGTTTTATTCTAAAGACATATAAGAATAAGTAGGAAAGGTTTGGAAGCTTTTTCTTTTCTACATAAAAAGCCTCAGCATTTTGAATACCTTATATCTGTAGTGACAAAAAAAAACAAAGCTGAGAAAAATTCTTTAAAAGTTTTAAGACCCGTATAAAATAATATTTACAAACCTCAGCTATTTGGAATTAATATGTTGATTTTATACCTTTTAAAGCAATTCAAAGCATTTTTCACTCAAATTTAAATCCTTTTAACCAAAATATAACCTTTTGAATATGTTAATTTAGTGGATGTTTAAAAACATTTCATTTTCAACACCGAACTCAAAAATTCATCAATACATAATATACCAGTTTTGAATGTTAACTTTTTTAGTATCCTGTTCATAATAACTTTACACAAATTAAAAATATAATTAAAAAAAGCATTAATCAGTGTGTACATTTAAAAATAGCCAGATTTATACAAAATTCCTTCTTTTTTGTGTTCAATTTTTTGTCTACGTAGCCATGTAGTTTTACTGAGCTACGTCTGAGCTTGTAAATAAACTCCTGCTATCTTTCTATTTCTTAAATATGTTCTACGATAGTATTTATAGATAGCAAGATGTTTAGAAAGCACACTCAATGAAAGATTATTTTCTTTTGGAAAACCTTCTACAGCTTTCAGAGTACCCACATTGAATTCTGCGATAGCATCAAAAACAGCAATCTTAACACGTTGCAGTGATGTACAACTTAGCTTTGAGCACTTGCTCCATATAACACTGTGCATGCTTTCTCTAGAGTTTTATGTGTTACACCTTACACAACGTTGTAACAGTTCAGTTGAAGCAAGCCTTTGGTAAATTGGCTATATTTTTGCCAAATGCGATTCGTTGATTGGTGTTTTAATCTGCTTCATATGATAACCAGTAGTTATATTACGAGCCAATGCAGCTTGATAAAAGCAAAAGGAATCTTCATTATATTCTCGCCAACACACTTTGAATTCAAAACCAAAACTTTCGTTTCTGAAGGTAGGACACCTACTTCGAAGCGCGTAATTTTTATTGTCTCGGATAAGAAAAGTGTCTATAACCTTTTAATTAATGCCGTTACGGGTTTCAAATTTTACACACATATTTAGAAAAGTTGTAGCTCTAATTTAAAGCAATGAAAAATCGGTATTTCGAGTGATTTTTAGGTACTGCATCCCTTTATGAACCAAATGTTCAGAGACAGAGAAAACTCGAAAAAATGTTTGGAAATTCAAGCTAAGATAAAATCTATGTCAGATAAATCTCATTTTGAAGCCTCAGTGGGGCTTACAGTTCGTTTCCCAGTACTTGAAGATAACAGAGGAAGATGTAACGCCAGATCTATTTTAGCTGTTATCATGAAAATAACAGGAGAAGAATTTTTTCAATTGGGTAGTTAGGTTTGTGTTTTAATTACTGTCGTACTAAAGCAACACAACGGGCACAAAAAGCAAAATTATGCCAAAGATTATTGGTATGGCTCTAATCGAAAAGTACCATTATAAGACTAGAAAAACAAAGCAGTTCCAAGAATAATGTAAGTAGCAAGAATAAAATTATAATATGTCCAGAAACACACACACACATGATCAACCTCCCAATTCCTTCAGGGCCGTGGTAGCCAGATTGAAAAATAACGGAATAGGAACCGGAGGGTTGCGAGTTCAATTCCAATCCTAGACCACCGTGTTTAAAGGAGGCACGTGCACGTTAAATCTGTCGTGGCTTGAAATGTCCTCACGTTGGCTTGGTGGGGAAATATGGAGAATTGGGTGACAGCAAAGGTATTGCCTCGTCATCTGACCATGGTTCAAAATTTTATGTTGTCCACGGGTAGAACTCTTCAAACTTCCCAACCATGCCAATGTGAGGACATTTCAAGCCAAGACAGATTTAACGTGCACAAGTTGGGTGTCAGCTCAGATGTTGCCTCGTCATCTGATCGTGGTTGAAAATTTCGTGGTGTTGAGTACGGATCTTTCCTTTCATGGGTTGATCCCGGACTGTCACCAATTCTCCAGTGTGACGTTATTAAAAATACCAATACCCAATTCCTTTCACTATGCCTCAAAAGTCTATTCTTAGTTGAAAGTATTTTAAGACTTCTTCGACAGATCATGTGGAAGTATGGCTGCAGGTTAATGGTTGTTTCTTCAAAACATCCCAGCTAAATTTGTAATAAGTGAACATCATCACATAAGCAGTAAGCAAATTTAAACAGGTTCAACTCACTCCCTTAACATGCCAAAGCGGATGCGAAATCAAATTTAAGATATAAAAATGAATCGATTTCTGAAACCCCATGGAGAGGAATACGATATCTTCGTTTTATGACAGCCGTGTTATTAATGTTCCTCTTTTATGATAAATTTGCGTGAGGGTGCCATTGACATTTGGGAGAAAGAAAATAAATAATGAGAAAAACACAATCCCCTCACAAATGCGTTTAATGTTATTGATTTCTGTTGATTCTAATCTCAGTAAGTCCTTGAAGCCCCACAAATGACTGATCAAGCGGTAATGGATTTTTTGACAGAAATCACGCCTCTTTCTTTTTGGATTCCAGGTAGATCCGCATTCTCCCAGCCCAACTGGTTTTGATATTTTACGTATTTATCCAATTTTTGATTACGTGGTGTTGTTCTCGAATCTTTCCCTAAAAGGATTGATCTCTGATCATCGTCATTAGCCCGTCGTGTTGCTCTAGTACGAAGTTAATAAAAATATTAACATTCCCAATTTTCGATATTCTATTGTTTATTTGTTGAGAACATTACCTTTATATGAGGGGCCACAGTAGTAAGAGTAAGATTTAGAAACCGGGATTTTGTGAGTTAGAATCCAATCAAAGACCATCGTGTACAAAGGGAGATGGTGCAGGTTAAATCTGTCATGGCCACATATATCTCACGTTGATGTAGTATGGAAGTTCGGAGAGTAGGATGACTATTCACTTGTTGATCTCGTCATCTGTCAGTGGTTCAAAATTACTAGATGCAGTCCTTGGATCATCGACTTTGAGTCTGGTGTGCCTTAAATCAGCAGTGGCCTCAAATGTCCTCACATTCGCGTGGTGTTGAAGTTTGGAGGCCGAGGTGCCAGGTCAAGCCATGCTTCGTCAATTGACCGTATTTCCAAATTACGAGGTGTTGTCCTCGTTATCTTTCCCTTATATTGATTAGTTCGTCTCCAATAGCCGGTAGTGTTGCTTCAGTACTACGTTAATTAAAATGCCATACCGAGGACAACACCACATATTCTGGAACCTCGATCAGGTGACGAGGTCACACATGAGCTGGCACCACACTCTCCAAACCTCCACACCACGCCAACGTCAGGACATTTTGAAACCACGACCGATTTAACGCACACCAGCGTCCCCGATGGTCTTAGGTTGGATTCGAACGCGTAACCCTCCGGTTGTTAATCCGTCATTCCTCCAACTGAGCTACCCTGGCTACGTCATCTGAAGACGACGTAATGATAAACCACAGTTGTACGATCAAGAATAAAAGAAATTAAAACAGAAATGTCCGGGACATGGCCTCTAGGTTTAAGAATACGTTAGTGAGGCCACATAACGAATGACAGTGAAATTCATTTGTTACTAGACTGTTTTAAATTCACACATCGAATGCTCATCGCTACGTACATACACGACAATAATGGACAGGACAGCGAGATGTAATGGCATAAGAAAAATAACACATGCTTTAATAAAGGGATGGTCCCCCACGTGCTGCAATTACGCTATCAACCCTTCTGGGCATACTTCCAGTAAGGTTTTGATACACAGCTACGGGTATTTGTGTCCATTCCTGCTGCAAGAATGTCGCCAGCTCAGCTGTAGATTTCGGACGTCGTTCACTGGTCCGTAAGCGTCGCTCTAACGCGTCCCACAAATGTTTAATGGGGTAAAGGTCGGGTCTCTGAGCAGACTAGGGAGGACGTTTTACATCCGTGCCTCGATACCACTGCTTGAAAGAGGCTGAAACGTGACATGGAGTGTTGTCGTCCTTGATGTAACATTCGTCCGTTCCTTAAAATATCCAAAGCGTGGGAAGAACCTAATTGGTCCAAAATGTTAATGTAGGCGTCTGCGTTCAATTGACCAGGAACAGCATACAAAGGTTCCAGGCCATACCACGAAAAATACCCCCAAACAAGAAATCGAATTTATGCAAATACGCTGGCGTCCGGTTCATTATTGTAGGGTAGTGTATATCACAATTGGTGCTCTCGCTGTTGATTTGAAGGTTGTGTCCAGTACCGAACTATATGGGTTGACCTCCATCAGTCGATTCTAAAACGTCTATGTTATCAGATATTCGAAATGAGCGTTAGAGGTACTTGGAGCACTCGTATCAGGCATTTGTTCACCTTGACGGTGCGACGAATATACTTTAAAGAATCCCCTCCGAGCCCGTTGACACTCAGCATTGAATGCCCGGATCTTCTTGGATTCCCCATTTTGTGATTGCTCTTCCTGTCCACGTTTTCTGTTTTTCTTCTGGAATTTATTATGCATATATTTGGACATTTTGAAATTTTTACGATTTTCCACACTTTCCGATACACACAAGTCCGATATTTCAGCAAGTATTAAGTATCTATATATATAATTCTCTTACGTGGCACGCAAAAAAGACGTTATTTGTTATTGCGTTTTGGCAACATTGTGCGATTATTTGTTTACCATCACGAAGTCTCGCGCCTCAATTGAATTCATAAAGTAATCGGATGAAATTTTAGTGAAAAAAATTAATTTCAGTCGAGCTGTTGTAGTTTGTAATAGAAATCAAAGAAAACGGGGTATCTTTTCAGGGCCAACAATTGTAGTTCAACAATACGCTTGAACTTCAACTTTAGACAACAAACTCAATGAAAAAGTGAGTGGCTCGAGTGCTGTTGAATTGTACACACAAACAACATGCTGGGTATTCAATTTCCAAAGCAGCGATCACATTTCGAGTCAAAATTTGCACAGTTTTAATTTTAATTCTGATTTCAGAGGCACTGTATATATCTTTTCTGGGTGGAGTGGTCGTTCACGGTAAGTCGTTGGTCGCGTAAAAATACGCAAAAGGTGGAGGTTACTATATTTGGCGACAAATCGCCTTCTTACCGTGAACGACCACTCCACCCTTTTCTGCAAACAGCAAATTTAGATTGGGAAAAAAAAATGTGTTTTTTTTTTGGAATATTATATTTTGTAAACAATCCCTTCTGCTAGGACACATGTCTTCATTGATGCGAGCGAAGCGAGCATAAGTTCGCGCAGCGAACCAGTGAGGATTGCTAAGCAATCCTCCGGGGGTTGGCGAGCGCTAGCGAGCAGGGGGCTGGCCCCCTAGTAAGGTTTTATTTATCTTATTATTTATAGAGCGCAAAGAGACAAAACAAATAACTCAAACACTGTGCTCACATAAAGTAGGATAGAGCAAGATTAAATTAATGTGAGAGGCAGTGCGCATTTTCGAGACTTAATTTTGCGCTGCGATTGCATAAGCCGATGACGTCAGCGCAAGATCAATGAGCATTTTTAACATTTTATGGTTTCATGCTATTTTGAATGCGATATCTTTCATTTATGTATGATTTATATCTTTTAAGTTATTAAATTTTTTGCATTTACGCTTTTTTGTGTCACTCAAAAATTAAGCATGTTTCGAAAGGTAAGGCGCATTTAACGTCAATATTCAAGAGAACTTATTTGAAATGTGTAATGCTTTGTAATTTAAGGTACCCGACCACGTTGAAAATGTCATTTTTGACCAAAAATTCCTAAAAACGTTTTTGATCTTATTAGATAGAGTATATATTTGACTTCCAAAGTATTTTAATTTTTTCTTTAAGTTAATTAGTTGGATAGATATTAAGATTTTAACCAAATCGGGATAAAAACCTGAAGTAGGTATGGAAACCACCATAAATGGCCGTTAAAAGAAATAAAACCTGGAAAAATTTTAATTTAAAACTTACATTTTTTTTACAAACATAATTTTTGAAAGGTTTCTCAAATGTTTAAAAGATTTCTCCTTTTGGAAAAATTGTGAAAATTTTTAAAGAGAAGTGAAGAACAGAATTGTTTACAAAAACAGTAAAAGTAAAAGAAAGCAAACGATGCACTTCAAACTATTTTTTACTCTTTTAACTTTCTCCCTTGGCTAGCTCAGTTTTTGGGTTTTAGGGAAAACGATTAAAAGAAAGAAGGGCCAGTTTGAATTTAAATATAAAGGTTTATTTACATAAGTAAGGAAAATTAAATAACGTTACACAGGATCAACTTGATCAAAAGGGTAGGATGTATCTCGCATACAAATGGCGAACGCAAGTGAATTGGACAACCAGTCCTCACGAGAGCGGGGAAGCTAAGTGACTCGTAGCCTTTCTTCAACTACCAAAGTACTTGTGGTGCTCTTGGCGCCATCTGTTGGTAGGAGAATGAAATGAAATCTATGACTGTCACACTCTGAAATAAATTTTGCACACTATTTCCTCACTTCAAGTGTTATAACACAGAAAGTTATGGATGGATTCTCGTAAAACTTTTGAGAACTTGTTTTTTCTAATGTTGTTTAGGGAATGAACTATAATAAGTATGCTGAGTTAAATAGTTTTTAAATTACGGCCATTTATATTTAAGAAATAGGACTGCAAAACTATCAAAAATCTTATATTCATTTTTCGTTCGCTTGTAATATTTTTGTTTAGTTAAATATCCTTTTGATTCTAGTTTATTCTTAAGAACAATGCATGTTGTCTTTTTTGGTAGCTACAATTTTCAAATGGGTTGAATAGATTTTCATGAGCACATTTGAAGTTTTTTACAAACTTCTGTAAAGTTTGATACATAGTTATCATTTTTCCAAAATTATTAATATTTGATCTATTAATAATTTTGAATATTTATTTTATTTTATATTTTAAATATTCATAGCCCAATGCCTATTGTTTAATAACACTCAACATAAAAATATCATTGAAATGTTTCTATACCGCGAAAAAAAAGGGTCTCGAACGTGTCCGGATAGAGAATTTGACCTCTTGAATAGTTGATGATAAATCATTTAAATTTTACACATTTGTTAACCCTTTGAGGGTTTCACGCACAATATTGCAATCATTTCCTTTATGACATCTAACCGGATATGACTTTGACCAATAGAGCCATTTGACAGGTTTCTATTCAACGAGACCAAAAGAATTTGTCCATTCTATTGATATGACTGTTTAACTTTCCAAGTACTTGACTTTACGAGGAATCTTGTCGTTGGCAAAATTGAGCAGATCTTGTTGGATGAGATATCTCGTTCATCAAGATCTCATTATCTCTTGTCAGTGCAAGAAAAATGATCAAATCGTCATCAAAAAATCTATCGTCAATATCTTGGCGACGAGATATCTCGTTATTAGCAAAATCGGTCAGATCTTAATCGACGAGATTTCTAGTCGAAACCACTTGGAAATTGAATCGTTATGTTTGTTAGTAAAAAGCTTTACTACACATCCCAGAAATCTTGAAGAAAATGTAAGAAAATATAAATCTATTATTTTTACATCCAATTCGTGCATAACACGTTTAGACACGTTCTCTACGACTTCGTTTTCTTGACCACTTTTCTAAAATTTTACTTTGGAATTTTTCGTTCAAATGTGTTTTTCTAATTGGGGAAATCACTCCCCATCTTATGTTAGATAATTAAACTATTGATACTTGAAATTGGAAGGATTCTTTCTGTCTTGTCATATTTCCCGTCTTCGTAAATGACGCTAAGTACTCTCGCACAGATTTAGCATGATGATTGATGATTACGCTTTAGCTAGATGATTGATGCACACTATGCACTTCATACAGAGTGGGAAAAACGATATCACGCGATTTCTTGTAGGAAACCCACTCCACAAATTCTGAGTTTTCGATTGAACGGGGCATTTTAGAGATGCGGTGATACGTGTCTACAACTGATAGTTGAACACAGTTTTGTTTCACCTTAACACTGAACAAAAGAATCTCTGTAGTCTTAACTAAAGTGGGAGAAATAAGCTCGGTATTCGATCTCGGTAGATGATACCGTATGTATTGAGTAAAGTTTGGTAAGGAAGCATGCGACGCCAATTTCAATTTACATTGTTTAGAGGTGTGTTAATCCCCACGAAAACTATGGATTTGAAGCTGACATAATCAGAAGGTTTTTATTTTACGAACATCACAACACATATACATTACAACCACAAAGACACTAAGAACACAACTGGCATATAAAGAAGTCATCGTTATATACAAATGCGAACTGCAACTAAAAGTAACCAATGGGAACGCTTTAAGAAATGAGAAGTGAAACTATGGGGATTGAAACCTGTAATAGGTATAAGACATCGACATCAAAACATCAATGTTTTGAAACATCGATTTTCAAAATTAAAACATCGATGTTGATAATACATCGCCTCAAAACCATTGATATTTTAAACATAAGCGTATTTAAGCTTTTTACCCATTTCTTAAAACTGGTTTAGTAACCTCAAATATTAATGTTCGCCCGGGTGCGGGGAGATTTTTTTTAACTATCAAAGCAAAGTAAAAAAAATATTAATAGCAATTAACATATTCTTCATTTGGGATCAGTCAGTAATTCTCAATCATAACTATTAAAAAATAATCCCTGTTTTCTGGGATTACTACATGGATATATAGTTTCGAAATCCATCTTAAACCGTAAGTACTACTATATATTTACTAGGACAAAAGACCGTCATACGACGATCTTGTACATAACAAAATTTATTATTTTGGTCAAACTTCATTTATATATCTTTTAAAACCTGATGGTACAGGATCACTGGCTATGTATAAGCTTTTTTCCACCACTATTCATCAACTTGCCTTGCTTTCGCATGGGGGTGTTTTTTGAGCAATACTGGTTAACAATATTATTGGAAAACTTAATTTTTGATCAAGACTGGTAAAATAATGATCTTCTAACTTCAATCGTTTTATAATCAATGTTATATCTATGGCGATTTCGAATGTAACGATTTTCGATACTTCGTATCTCGTTTCGCTCGTGACATCAAACAACCAATTAAAACAATTATAAACTCCGCGTACTCGTGACGTCACACAACCAATCAAAACTTTACTAACCACGGAAACTCAGAAGAACCTAGCTTTTTAAATAACTAGGGAGCTCCCCTGACCCCCTGCTCGCTATCGCTTGTCAACCTTCGGTGATTGCTACGCAATCATCTTTAGTTCGCTTCGCGAACTATACTTTTCAACAATGAAGGGAAGGGGATTTCTTCACAATCCATCCCCATTTGGATCCCTGCTTGATTGGTCCCTGACCTCTAGTACGACGTTAATTGAAGGTTCACTCCACATTGCGATATTTATCGCATGCGCCCGAGTAAATGGAAATTGCCTTTTTTTTTGCGAGATTAGCGGATCCGTATAAAAACCGACCCCCGTACTTTAGCTTTAGAAAACGTTCCGAAAATTCTCGGCTTATACACGGAAATATAAGGTAAATAAAACCAAACTGTTTTTTAAAATGTCAAGAGAAAAACATCTAATTTCCGCTTAAAAAAGAAAATTGTTAAATAAATAACATATTGTTAAAATTCAGAGAAAATCTCATAAATTTAAATGTTTCAGCTGATTTATGTTGTAATAGTACTTTTTAAGAGTTTCATATTCGACTGTTGCTATGGAAAGTGCGTCCGAATTTGCCGCTTCTTCTGTTAACATTGCAAACTTTCTAGCGCGTGCTCTCAAATTTCATGAATGATTTAATTAAAAAATACAACTATGTTTATCGTCTGCGCGTGCTACAAATTGATTAGCCCGTAGAACCCCAAGACTCGCTATCACGTGACTCGCTATCTACCAATCACAAAGCGAATAAACCTGAAAAAGACTGAAATTTTTTATTTTATAATAAATAGATAAGATATTACTATCTTGGGCACATCTTAGCTGTGTGCGGCCTCTTGAACCCAGGGTATGCGACTGATCTATTCGTTTACCAAGGAGATTACTGCCTTGGTATACGAGGATGTCGTGACCCCAGATTGCCCAAGCTATCTTTCCCTACTTCCTCCTATGAACCCTATCTTCGCAATTAACATTGTCTGTCTTGTGGTTGGCGCAGCTTGGCAAAATATAACCCTTGAGCAACATAGCCCCCAAACAACCAACTATACATGCCGTAGAATCGGGTGAACCGAAACAGTCTTGAATTTCACAACAATATTAAGCCTTTTTCTTATGCACTTAAGGCGTACGTATACACTAGATTTTTTTTAATATTGACTTAAAAAATCCAGTTTTTTTACCACAGGTGATTGGTGTGTTCTTAAAATCATTTTTGTAAAAAAAAATCAGATTGTGCAAATAATTAATTGTCTAATTAAGATATAATAGCTAATTAGCATGTTTTTTGTTACGTGATATCTCAAATTCTAATTTGTTCAGAAAGACGATTCCTGTTGGAAATTGTTCGTAACACTATTCTTCATGTTTTGAGCCTCCATAAAGTTTCTAGAAGAAATAGTTTTTTTTTTACAATTTTTTTAACCAAAGAAATGTAAAAAAAATCACATTTTTTCAGAAATTTCAACATTTAAAAATCAATTAAAAATTTATTTCTTGACTAAATACTCTGATTGAGGCACAAAACATCCACTGTATTATATAGATCATAGTGATATAAAAATAATTATAATTGGTGATTTCATTGTGGAGTTATCACGAAAGGAACCAAGCATCCTATTGCAAAAACACAGTTCTTCAGAAATTGAGTTTAAAGTTTTGGAAACATGTTTTCAAAATGATATTGTAATAAACTTGATAAAAAATATTACCTATCTATAGCTAAAACCCTCCAGAAATGTAAGTTGGTCCTTCTTTTTCAATTTTTTTGTCCTCTTTTCTTTTTTTAGCCCCTCGCAAATACTTCCTTCGCTGTTTCTGCAATGGTGTAGACTGTCGTATACTTTCGCTAATTCTTAATTTATCCTTTTTTTGTATGCCATTAACCATGAAATGTCCAGGACTGATGCCCATCCGCCTCATAATTTCTAATTCGGGCTTAAATCCGCAATTAAAATGCATAACGGCATCAAAAACGGAAAGTTTTAATGAATCGGCACCTGAAAATTTTGTTTTTGGTGACCGCTTCCAGATTAGTGAATGTAAACATTCATTGCTGTTTTGTGTTTGCCCGTGAAGACATTTTTCCAGCATTTCAGGACTTGTAAGTCGTGAGTAGATAGGCTTAACATGTTTTAATAAGTTGAGCGGCAATCCTCCTTTGTGTTTGTATTCTTTTTCTTTACCCCTCGCTGCAGCACGCTGGTAGGAGCACCAACTGTCAACACCCTTTGGGCACTTAGTGTGTAGAGGGTGATCATCTCTAGCACTCAGATGGTAAAAAGTGCTCCAAATTGCAGTTGACATTTTTTGCACAGATTCAGTGTTATTCCGCAGAGCAAGTCCAAAATAATTCTGCATCGTGTTTATCTTTGCGTCTGTCAGCTTGCCTTTTCCTCCTAGCCCTCTCACTGTCTTCTTCAATTTCCTTAAGGCAGTCCCTAGTCTTTTTTGGTAGTGCCCAATACACTCTTTTTTCTTAATCTCCTTTCCAGGATATGGTTCGAGATCACACACTGCAGAATAACTCTTGCTATCGCCATCGCCGTAAAAATCCAGATATTCCAGCCCTCTGGTTTGGAACGACTGCTGAAAAATCCGTCCCGCACCGATGGGCTCCATGCTGGTGGACGATCCACTATAGTTTATTGAACACTTGTGCTGAGCTTTCCATAGCTGAAACTGCACCGAAGACTTGTCTACTTTCTTCCACTTGCGGCATCCAATGCAGTCCTTCGACAAAACTTCAACGTCGAGAACTTCTCCTGAATCAATGGAAATGGCTGAAACTACTCCATTTAGCGAGGAGTACCCCCGCTTCTGCCAAGTTCCATCGACAGATACTCCGCATTCTGGGGATCCATTTATTTGGTGAAGACGATGAGCAGCCAGTCGCATCGTTTCACCTGCAAGTGGATGAACGACTTTAAGCAGTGCTTTTGTGTGCAGGTTGTAGGCAACGGGGTTCGGTGGAGGAGGCATATTCATGACAGTCATGAAATGGCTAGCTTCCCTGTAGCCGCAACCTATCTGCTTCATTGCATACACCATGCGTCGGTTAACTTCAAAAAACTGACCATGTTTTTTTGAAGTTGTACATGCATCAGTGATAAAGTCACAGTTTTGGCATGCGAGATGTAATTCAACGCAACATCCCATTTTCTTTGAAATGTTGCTCTGTAGAAACAACTTTCGTTCAGTACAGTTTGGGCAACTTAACATGTGAAACAAGGCATTGATTGAGTTCAGTTCCACAAAAAAGCATTGTCCTTGAGAATCAGTTGCAGCTCCATTATCGACAATCTTACCCAGCTTTATCTTTGAAGCATACGATTTATTTTGATCGATTTCTGGGTTTTTTTCAGCAGATGTTTCTTTTAAATGTTGGTTTGTGACAAACCTTCTCTTCTTAGAACGACTTTTTCGTGTTTTGGATCCCATTTTAATTCAAAAATGTCAAAAATGGCGCGTAAAAATCTAGTAAACAGCAGCAGGCAAGAATAGAAATAAACTAAATAAACAGGCTTAAAATATACAGTTACAGTTAAATATTGTTGCCAAACGATATAAATTAAATAATAAAATATTAAAAATCAATAATTACTTTATCAAACATAAAATTTAAAACAAAATTCTTGATAATAGTCATTGTTTACTTCAGGTTTAGAAATCGAAACTAGAATTTTTGGTGACAGTACCTAACGAAAAACCCTGTAACTAGAAAAATATTCAGAATACGTACAAGATCTTGGTATCGTTTGAAAGCTAAGAAGTTGGAGAATATTTTGAAATAATAATAAAAAAATCGACATTCTGGTCGAATTTCGCTATTTCTAGTGTATACATACACCTTAAAATTATAATTAATAACTTAAAAAACCGGTGGCGGTCTGTTGCCTCTATGGCGGATACTATGACCCCTCATGGTGAAAATATTTTAATTTTTGACTGTGAGGGCATACAAAATTCTTTTAAGCATAGCTTCTATTTACCATCAAGTCCAAAAGAATAGCAGCAGTCACCTGTTTTTCATTTTGTTTGGATTCTGATCTCGCTAGGTGATTAGAAGCAGATATTGTCTCTTTAAAAAATAAAAAATAAAACTTTTTAAGGTTTCCATAAAACTACCTCTGAGCCGTCGCGGTTAGCGTCAGTTTCAGTCCAATGAGGAATTGATTTTGATCTTCGTGTGAGAAAGATTAAATAGTATCTTTTTTTTAATTTTACATTCAACAGGGTAATGTCATAAGCCACATCAACATTTTCCTCAAAACTGCCTCTATTCACTTTTGCGCTTCCATTCACTCGATTCTTCGATACATAAAAATTGCTCAAAATTATTTATATGGATACTAAAAATACGAGTAGTGAAATCTATGACTTATCAAAAGTTCAAAACTAACGCTCGAAATAAAATAAATTTAGAATAGAATTTAGGCCTTTTGTCCAAACCGCAGGGCAATTCAATTTAGGTCTTTAAAAGAGAACATATCCTCTTTTATCACACGGGATCTTTTTTCAATCTTTTTTTTTAATCGTATCTTTTTTGTCCTCTTTTTTTGGTTGTACACATTTGTCCTCTGTGCATCATTTCGGATTGCGTTAAAAAATATATTTCCCATTTCGAATTTTATGCTCTAATATATTCACATTACCTACTATATGGTATGTAAAAAAACCGCAGCTATTCAAATACAAAATAGAACCAGTACACTGTACGAAAATCGTACTTATTATTAAATATAATCATCAATATCAACATATCAAATATATCAACATATAATAAGAAATTTAACCTCCAGTGTATATATTGAGCTCCATGTTAAAATGTCATTCGCATTGTTTATCTGGTTTAACTTCGTACCTAAATCGTTCACTCTTATTTGAAAATATAAATACTTCGATTACTGAGGACTTCGATATGTATACTTCGATTTTATAAATATTTACATTGAGATTTGAAGAATTTTTTTACATATATTTGATGTAAAAACCAATCATTAAACCTAAATTTTTTGGAAATACATAAGTAATAGGTTCAGTAGATTCTGTTTCAGTTAGGGGTTAATACATTCAAGATTCGTCAAATATGACCTTTTTAATTAGTTACTTAACAATTATACACTAATATAATGCTTGCTTTTCGTGTCCACTCTTTGTTTTTAAATAATTTGACCATGTGTTCTTATTTCTGATTTTCCTCTTCTGGCAATCCTAACTTCAGTGCCATTCTTCCAGTACGCCGATTGAAACCGTTACCGTTGAGGAGCAAACCTTCCTCAGCCACGACATCTTCCGCAAAACAACATCTCAAATCGTCGACACCACGAGTGGCAAAGGTTTTATGAGAACGGAAACCCCAAACGATCGCTCGCAAGGCGGTAAGAAAGAAAAACAAAGTATTCCACCGGGAGCTTTCTTGTATTTAAGACTCGGCCAGTCTCGCCAGAAAGCACGGGAAGCAAAAAAGGTCTGCCGCAACTATCGCTTTGCACCTTCATTTTATTCTCCTTGATTACGCCAAACGATCGCGTCGCCATGGTGACAGAGGACTCACTTTAACGCATCATTCTCTCGCCCCTTTCATGACAGAACGCACTTCTTGTAATGGCCTTCGCCTCCATCCTTTCTTTCGAAAAGTTTTTTTTCATTCAACTCACGATTTTTTCGATGGAGAAACAAGCGGAAGAAGGTTCAGTTTACAATTGTCTGACTCAATTCAGAATAACGTAAAAGAAAGTTTGGAGACGTACGCTTAGTCAATAGTTACATTCTTGGTTTCTATGTGAACACGAGGGTTGGTTCACGCTAGTGCTGTCGTGGTCTCAAATATCATCACGTTGGCGTGGAGAGGAAGTTTGGGGAGTGAAGGTGTTGACCTCGTCATCTGACCGTGGTTCAAAATTACGTGGTGCTTCTTCCTTTGGATTGCTTAGTTTGACATAAGATTCCATTCGGTATGGATCCCAGACCATCGCCAGTAGTCCAATGTGATGATCCAGTGCGACGTTAATTAAAATACCTCCCTAACGGGACCGTCGCTAATAGCGTGTAGTGTTGCTCCAGTGCGACGTTAATTAAAATACCTCCCTACCCGGACCGTCGCTAATAACGTGTAGTGTTGCTCCAGTGCGACGTTAATTAAAATACCTCCCTACCCGGACCGTCGCTAATAACGTGTAGTGTTGCTCCAGTGCGACGTTAATTAAAATACCTCCCTACCCGGACCGTCGCTAATAGCGCGTAGTGTTGCTCCAGTGCGACGTTGATTGAAATAACTCCCTACCCGGACCGTCGCTAATAGCGCGTAGTGTTGCTCCAGTGCGACGTTGATTGAAATACCTCCCTACCCGGACCGTTGCTAATAGCGTGTAGTGTTGCTCCAGTGCGACGTTAATTAAAATACCTCCCTACCCGGACCGTCGCTAATAACGTGTAGTGTTGCTCCAGTGCGACGTTAATTAAAATACCTCCCTACCCGGACCGTCGCTAATAGCGCGTAGTGTTGCTCCAGTGCGACGTTGATTGAAATAACTCCCTACCCGGACCGTCGCTAATAGCGCGTAGTGTTGCTCCAGTGCGACGTTGATTGAAATACCTCCCTACCCGGACCGTTGCTAATAGCGTGTAGTGTTGCTCCATTGCGACGTTAATTAAAATATCCCTAACCGGACCGTCGCTAATAGAGCGTAGTGTTGCTCCAGTGCGACGTTAATTAAAATACCTCTCTACCTGGACCGTCGCTAATAGCGTGTAGTGTTGCTCCAGTGCGACGTTAATTAAATTATCCCTACCCGGACCGTCGCTGATAGCGCGTAGTGTTGCTCCAATGCGACGTTGATTAAAATACCTCCCTACCCGGACCGTTGCTAATAGCGTGTAGTGTTGCTCCAGTGCGACGTTGATTGAAATACCTCCCTACCCGGACCGTCGCTAATAGCGCGTAGTGTTGCTCCAGTGCGACGTTGATTAAAATACCTCCCTACCCGGACCGTTGCTAATAACGTGTAGTGTTGCTCCATTGCGACGTTAATTAAAATATCCCTAACCGGACCGTCGCTAATAGAGCGTAGTGTTGCTCCAGTGCGACGTTAATTAAAATACCTCTCTACCTGGACCGTCGCTAATAGCGTGTAGTGTTGCTCCAGTGCGACGTTAATTAAATTATCCCTACCCGGACCGTCGCTGATAGCGCGTAGTGTTGCTCCAATGCGACGTTGATTAAAATACCTCCCTACCCGGACCGTTGCTAATAGCGTGTAGTGTTGCTCCAGTGCGACGTTGATTGAAATACCTCCCTACCCGGACCGTCGCTGATAGCGCGTAGTGTTGCTCCAATGCGACGTTGATTAAAATACCTCCCTACCCGGACCGTTGCTAATAACGTGTAGTGTTGCTCCAGTGCGACGTTAATTAAAATACCTCCCTACCCGGACCGTCGCTAATAGCGCGTAGTGTTGCTCCAGTGCGACGTTGATTGAAATAACTCCCTACCCGGACCGTCGCTAATAGCGCGTAGTGTTGCTCCAGTGCGACGTTGATTGAAATACCTCCCTACCCGGACCGTTGCTAATAGCGTGTAGTGTTGCTCCAGTGCGACGTTAATTAAAATACCTCCCTACCCGGACCCGCTAATAACGTGTAGTGTTGCTCCAGTGCGACGTTAATTAAAATACCTCCCTACCCGGACCGTCGCTAATAGCGCGTAGTGTTGCTCCAGTGCGACGTTGATTGAAATAACTCCCTACCCGGACCGTCGCTAATAGCGCGTAGTGTTGCTCCAGTGCGACGTTGATTGAAATACCTCCCTACCCGGACCGTTGCTAATAGCGTGTAGTGTTGCTCCAGTGCGACGTTAATTAAAATACCTCCCTACCCGGACCGTCGCTAATAACGTGTAGTGTTGCTCCAGTGCGACGTTAATTAAAATACCTCCCTACCCGGACCGTCGCTAATAGCGCGTAGTGTTGCTCCAGTGCGACGTTGATTGAAATAACTCCCTACCCGGACCGTCGCTAATAGCGCGTAGTGTTGCTCCAGTGCGACGTTGATTGAAATACCTCCCTACCCGGACCGTTGCTAATAGCGTGTAGTGTTGCTCCATTGCGACGTTAATTAAAATATCCCTAACCGGACCGTCGCTAATAGAGCGTAGTGTTGCTCCAGTGCGACGTTAATTAAAATACCTCTCTACCTGGACCGTCGCTAATAGCGTGTAGTGTTGCTCCAGTGCGACGTTAATTAAATTATCCCTACCCGGACCGTCGCTGATAGCGCGTAGTGTTGCTCCAATGCGACGTTGATTAAAATACCTCCCTACCCGGACCGTTGCTAATAGCGTGTAGTGTTGCTCCAGTGCGACGTTAATTAAAATATCCCTACCCGGACCGTCGCTAATAGCGCGTAGTGTTGCTCCAGTGCGACGTTAATTAAAATACCTCCCTACCCAGACCGTCGCTAATAGCGCGTAGTGTTGCCCAGTGCGACGTTGATTGAAATACCTCCCTACCCGGACCGTTGCTAATAGCGTGTAGTGTTGCTCCAGTGCGACGTTAATTAAAATATCCGTACCCGGACCGTCGCTAATAGCGCGTAGTGTTGCTCCAGTGCGACGTTAATTAAAATACCTCTCTACCTGGACCGTCGCTAATAGCGTGTAGTGTTGCTCCAGTGCGACGTTAATTAAAATATCCCTACCCGGACCGTTGCTAATAGCGTGTAGTGTTGCTCCATTGCGACGTTAATTAAAATATCCCTACCCGGACCGTTGCTAATAGCGCGTAGTGTTGCTCCAGTGCGACGTTAATTGAAATACCTCCCTACCAGGACCGTTGGTAATAGCCGGTAGTGTTGCTCCAGTGCGATGTTAATTAAAATACCTCCCTATCCGGACCGTCGCTAATAGCGCGTTGTGTTGCTCCATTGCGACGTTAATTAAAATATCCCTACCCGGACCGTTGCTAATAGCGCGTAGTGTTGCTCCAGTGCGACGTTAATTGAAATACCTCCCTACCCGGACCGTCGCTAATAGCATGTAGTGTTGCTCCAGTGCGACGTTAATTAAAATACCTCCCTACCCAGACCGTCGCTAATAGCGTGTAGTGTTGCCCAGTGCGACGTTGATTGAAATACCTCCCTACCCGGACCGTTGCTAATAGCGTGTAGTGTTGCTCCAGTGCGACGTTAATTAAAATATCCGTACCCGGACCGTTGCTAATAGCGCGTAGTGTTGCTCCAGTGCGACGTTAATTAAAATACCTCTCTACCTGGACCGTCGCTAATAGCGTGTAGTGTTGCTCCAGTGCGACGTTAATTAAAATATCCCTACCCGGACCGTTGCTAATAGCGTGTAGTGTTGCTCCATTGCGACGTTAATTAAAATATCCCTACCCGGACCGTTGCTAATAGCGTGTAGTGTTGCTCCAGTGCGACGTTAATTGAAATACCTCCCTACCAGGACCGTTGGTAATAGCCGGTAGTGTTGCTCCAGTGCGATGTTAATTAAAATACCTCCCTATCCGGACCGTCGCTAATAGCGCGTTGTGTTGCTCCAGTGCGACGTTGATTGCCTTCCTTCCATAAATCGGGTGTTGACCTCGTCATATGACAGTGATTGAAAATTACGTGTTGTTGTCTTTGGATCTTTCCATTCGGGATTAATCCTAATCCATCGCCAATAGCCCGTTGTGTTGCTACAGTGTGACGTGAATTCTTCCAACCACAATTAAGTATATAACTTCAAGGTAAGTAACTCTTTCATTAAAGTTGTACTGCAGCAATACAGCGTGTGACTAGACCATTGATGATGGTAGGAGATAAACATCAAAGGAAAAGATCCTAGAAAAACAGCCTTTTTTTTTAAACATGGTTTAAAAAACACGTTTGACGTCACGTTTGGCATGCTTACAGGAAACCCATTGCGCCACAGGAACACTACTGCCACTTACGTTTAGCTTGACCTCAAATTGAACTATTTTCAATTCGTTGCATTCGATTTGAAAAGCTAAAAGAAGAAACTGAAATGTTTAAAGTTATCAATTATGCTGCTCAACAGTACCGTAGAGTGCAAATGATAAAGGGCAATGCCGATATTGGATCAAAAGTACAATAAAAGAAACTTATTTACATATAACTTTACATTAACTTATAAGACGCTTTTCTGTCAAGCTGAATGCAGGTGGCAGTGTTTTGGGGTGAAACGTGCTTCCTATTTGTATTCCGTTCTTGGCGTCAAACCGGCATTGAATTTCGAATACGATTTTGAGCAGTTGCTTCAAAATAATCCGAAATTCCTAAAGACGGTACTAACAGGTAATGAAACTTGGGCTCATCATTTTGATCCCCTTACTAAGTCCGCAACAAGTGTTTGAAAACACACTAATTCTACGCCTCCGAAAAAAAAATCCGATAAACCAAATCTGCTGGAAAGGTCCTGATGATTATTTTCTTTGTTCATAAAGGTGCAATCTGTAAGCATACTGTGCATCCAGAAATTACTGTAAATAGTAAATATTATATTTCAGTTAAAAAAAAAAATTGCGACAACACATTTCGAGAAAGCAATATGAACTGGTAGGGAATTTACATTACATTACCATAACGCTCGCCCGCATGTCGCTACTTCTGTTCAGCAATATCTTAGTAAATGCAATATTAAAATCATGCCACCTCTCCCATACAGTCCATATCTCGCACCATGCGATTTCTGGCTGTTTCCGACGTTGCCCCGTGGTAGAAAATTTAACACAGATTATGAAGTTATTTCGACGGTGCAGGGTTCTTTGAAGCAGTTTCCAGGAAAAGGCTCCTCTAACTTGATTTGAAAAGTGAGTTGAACGATTCGACCGTTGCATATCATCCGAAGGAAGCTATTTTGACAAAGAATGATGTATTTTTTTTTCTGTAAATATATTTTTTGATTTTTTATGACTTTACTCTCAGTTTTTATGGACCGCCCTTTGTATATGTATAGAATAAGTCATTTATGAAAGGATTTCGTCTTTCTCTGTGTTTATTACAGTAACATCTAGTATACACCTTGTCAGATGTGTTACATTAGGTGCCAATCACATTAACGTCAAATATCGCCTAAACGGCAACAATATACACTTCAATGCAAACCTATAACGCTTCAGTCTACGTTTATAGCTGTGGCAATGGCCTTGGCGCTTTTTATGGCGCATTTCTAGTAGCGAGTTATGGCAGGTGAAGAAAACCCATTTGTATTACGGTTATTGCGATTTTTATGGCAACCTCGACAAGCGTAAAGTTTAAATTTTTATTTTGAATATTCTAGAAAGTTCCTTTACAATCCGTTAAACTGTCGTATGATTTTATTAATTTATATGAAATCTTTCTTTCCTTGGCAACTTTAGAAGTGCGCCACAAAAAGTGCCAAGACCGTTGCCACCACTATAAACGTATACTAAAGCTGTACCAAAAAACAGCGTAGGACAGTCGTATCTAAATGGGTTTGCCCATTGCTCATGCAACTTACTTGCGTGTGTATTTCCATTACTTGGCGTTGTTTTTCTTCTGTTTGACCGAAAGTGACCCATGCGCCATAAAACCCAATCAAAAGTCATGTTTTAAGGTCACGTTACTGCTAGTGCGTAAGGGTCACGTGCTGGTAGTTTTAGTCACATTATCCTTTGCACATAAAAAGTTACCATTGCTCACTCCACCTTTATATTTCTTTGGTAGGAAGCGTATACATAAAATCGCATTCACAAGAATATCAGTCAGCAAGCGCCACCTGGATATTCATGAAAGAGTTGTATCCCAAAGCGGCAGCGCCCTCTAGAAAATTCAGGTGGCGTGCAGTTAGCACGCGCGGCAGTTAGCACGCGCGGCAGTTGAAATAACGAATAGAAAATTGGGACTTGGAGCAAAATAAATTTTGCATTGAAATTTTCCTTTCTCAAAATTCCAGTACTATTCCCACCCATTCTTAAAATAGATTTCTGCTTAAGTCCTCTTTCAGCAACCTCTACCATAAACTAATTGGACTAGAAACAATGGCTTGGGGGATAAAATGCTTTTAGCTTTTTATTCAGAGTATTCTCAGATTTAATAACTAAAGTAAATAATTTAAATATTCTGCGAAAGAGATATTATAATAGTGCGTGGGACGAATAGATGTATGTAGAGAATGTATCCAAAAATAACTCTATTTATTTTCTGTTGTGTTTAAAACTTAAAGCCCACGTATTAATTACTCTTCTGATGAAATCCTAATAATTAAAAGCTGTGGAATTATTCTAATAGGTCTTTGTGTGTTATCCATCATCATTAATGAAATTGAGAAGTGCTGGTTTTTTCTTTCTTGTTATGTAAATTAAATTATATTCCACTAGTATTTATTCAGTGAACGCTTTCAAAAATATCTTATTCACATTTACTCCTAGCAAAAACTAGAATTGGTGTTACGTAAAATACAGATAACGTTAAATAGCAAATTTTCAAAATATCTTTCTTAGAAAACATAACACGGAGGCGATTCAAAATGTTTTATATTTTCAATGATAATTCAGTTTTACTGAAATGAACTTTAAGTGTCAACAAGTATAAAACGGTTAAAGTGTTATAGGTATGAAAATTAAAGTATAGTTTGTTTTCAGAATAATTTCGTGTAACATTTCTATATTTCATATTTCCTTAAGTAAAGTTTTTATGATTAAAACTTAATGTATTACTACATACTCAAACAATGTAAAGTACATATCAAAAATTTAGTCACTAAACGAATGTGCACTTTAAGGTGCTCAACAAACATATTAATTAAAATAAGAATGCATAGGAATACATATTTAAATTTACCCTTTGCATTTGCAAAGTCTTACTGCTGTTACATGAAGTAATACGTGAAAAAAAGTAAATACTAGAAAATATGCTTCAAAATAGACCAAGTTTTATTTTTAAAGTAAAGGAATGCATGAGTTCATTACTGTTATAGCGTATGACTTAATCGACACAATTTTTATTAGAAGAAACTACGTTGTTAAACATCTCTGGCTAAGTTTCACACCATTTATTTCTACAGACGGTTTCAGCTTTCCACTTAAATGGTGTTTGCGATGTGCTTAACCCTTTCTGCAAGATTCCCTGTTCATTCTCAGTGGTAGTAGGTACGGTACGGTCCACTGACTACTCTAAAACCAAAGCATTTATGTCTTCAACCCAAATTTTCATTGAAATTGGTGGATTAATATTCCATAGTTGCTGGGAAAGCCATTGAGGTCCTCCAAAAAATTCACCAAAACGTTTTAAATTATTCTCTAGTATCTATTTGTAGACTTCAGATTTCTTTTAAATTTTGATTGGAAAGCCATGTTTGTAGGTTGAAGTCTGATGCTCCCTAGATCATGATCAAACCACCTACAAAGTTGGACGGGATATTTCGTTATTAGAAGCCAATGCGATCACCGAAAGAAAATTTACAGGGTCATCATAAAATAATCAGCAATTCCTTAATGGGTCATCTCTTCATTAGTAAAATTGGGCAGGTCTTGATGGACGATATCTTGTCAAAGCCACTTGCAGCGCGAGGCCAAGCCAATGAGCGTAAACCAATGAGGCCAATGTAGATTCGACCGCTGTGTTTAAAAGTATAACTACGCAGGTCCAGTCTTGTGTTTGTGTATTAGATAGCGAGTAAAAAACAGAGTGGATGTTGGTAATGTTTACTTATTTTTCGCAATACTGTTAACAATGTACAAGTTTTCAATTCACACGACCTATTCACTACTTGAAGATTAACGAATTCAATGTTCAATCACATTTAAGTCAGAAGTATTGCAAAAGAAAGAAAATATGTGATCGGGGTACATAGCATTTCACCATCCCTTTCGGCGAGGTGTCACAAACTAACATTCATTTATCCCTTAGAATTTGTCGCTTAATGTACTATATTATCCCGTACAACGCAGCAAGGTGAAGATCGTGTGGTTTCTTAAGTGGTTGAGAAATTTCCTACTGTATCGAATAAGAATTGTCTTGAGTAAAGATTTCTCACCAACCGTTAGCTTTCTAATCTTAAATATCCAAAGTCATCGAGCCACATTTTTTCTAAATTATAGTTGTCATCCACAGAACACGAATGAAGTGAACAATACGGAAAAACACAGATATGGCAAATCAAATTTTAAAAATGGCTCAATGCTTTGCAAATGACTATGCTTTGGCAAAGTCTCTACGCTTTGTCAAATGACTATGCTTTGGCAAAGGGCTCAATGCTTTGGTAAATGGCTGTTTGCTTCTTCAAGGCTGGCAAGCTAGCGATTGACTAAAGATTATTGCCCAGGTCAATTCTCATTCGATACTATGGGAAATTTCTCAAACACTCACGAATTCGTATGGTTTTCATCTTGTCACAAGCTATCAGTTACGTTGCTATACGAAATTACCAGTATTACTGCTGTATAATAACTGCCACGGGCATGAAACCACTGTTCCAAATTATGTGTCTCGGCTTCATAGCCTTTGCGCTATTAACCGCTACCACCGATGCCTTGTTCTGGCCATTGGTTCGGACAAAAATCAAAACGGACCAGATCTTAATGGACCAAATACCTCGCCAATAGATCTTGATTTCGTCATAAAAAAAGCCGACAATGCCTTGATGAAGAGTATCTCGTCATTAGCAAAATTATTAAGCTCTGACGAGACTTCTCGTCGAAACCACTTGGAGGTGTAAAGCACTACAAGAACCAATTTAAAAAGAATCGAATACCGATCTCCCATCGAGTTGGAAAAGTCCGATCAAAAAACCCAAGATGGCTGTGCAAGAGCGCCATCTGTCGGCGTGACGCGTAAACAACGCCGGATCGAAGTTTCGCTTCATTGATGAATGAATATTTAACAGTCGGGGCGTGGCTGTCGAAGCTGAGAAGGAAAATAAAAAAGGATCTCGATTAAATGCTGTTTCTTTTCCCCATCGCTACGGAAAATTTCTGTCGGTAAATAAAACTCCCTCTACCAATAATTATTAGACGTGGGATATCGTCACGCTAGAGCCGCTCGTAAATAGAATTCGCGGGGAGAAGTGGAAGTTGTAGTTTATGAATTTAGGCCTCGTTGGCGACGTCCTGTGACGAGAATTTAATGGTCGCGAGCCGGTAAATGATTGCGGCTGCCATGTTCTCGAATAGTAATGAAGTGGTAACGTGTGTGAGGCTGCCGAAACAGCTGAAAGGAAACGCGATGGAGTTTTAGTGTGAATGAAATATGCGGGCGGTTTCGAAGTGAAAGGATTAAATGCGATTGATTCGGAATACATCTGATATTTACTACACCACTGTGAGTCAGGACCGCGATAGTGTGGCAAAATAAACGTATTTCCAACCAAAGGGTTGCATGTTCGAGACTCAATTCTATCAAAGACCGCCGTGTACATGGAGACTAGGGTTTGTTAACACTAGAACGTCCGTCGGTGTCGATTCGACATCGGAGCCTGTTTATTTTGTTCTCTTTTCAGCGTTTGTGAATTGAATTTGAAAATTTTTGGTGACTTTTAATTATTTTCCTAGATTCTATATACACTGCAGAACTTTCGTTGGTCTAGGTTCATTTATAAAAAATTTACAGCTAAATTTACCTAGAACGTCCACTGGTGTCGTTTCGACACCACTTGAATTTATCGTTCTAAATATCTTCCGCTCAACTTAATACAAGCTCTTTGAGTAGCAAACAATATTAACCAACCAAACAAATTCTTATTGCACATCTGTTTGACTTTTAAAAAAATGTTTACACGTTCATAGCGGAAACGAATAAATTATACTAGAGTGATTGGTCTAAAGCTTCGGTTTCCTAAGAAAGTGGAGCCGTTATCTAACAGCCATGATACGTCATGATGCCGCGGGCATAACTAGACGGCCGTCTAAACAAAAATCCCGAGGTGTCAACTTAGACGGACAAAATACGTTGGAGAATGGGCAACACAGACGGCTGTCGTGGTTTATTTTATTCGAGAAACAAAACTAAGTGGTTTTTTATTCTCAAGTCCAAAGTTTCTAACTTCGGGATCGTTGAAGGTAGAGTGAAAATTTCAACAGATGTCAAATCAGCGTAAATTTCTACGCCAGATCTATATCAAAAACAGTTTTATTATTCAATTATTTACCATTTGATTATTTAATTATTTATTAATTAATTATTTATTTATTTAAAGAAAATCACATTTAAAGTAACGTGTGTCAAATTTTCCGCAGATTTCAAATCCGTTGAAATTTTTATTCTGTGTTTAACGATCCCGATTTTACAAAAACGAATTAATCAATGGCAGTCAAAAATGTTTATTTATTTTTCTCCTCTCCGCGCGAATCGTTTGGAGCAGGAAATGAAATCTGGCCGCTACAAGAGAAAAAACGTTCTTCAACTGTTTGAGACCGCTATGACGACAGTCATGGAAATGGCGGCTCCGATCATTTTCGTTACGCTCACAAACAACGCTCTCTAGGAAACCAACACCATGTGTTAGTATAAACAACGTTTTAGTGACGTCACCCACCGATACATCACGGCCGCTAGATCACGGCTACGCTTTCTTAGGAAACCGAAGCTTTAGTGTTTCGCCGTTTACATTTGTTTATCTGCTTATGAAATAAACAGATTCGATTTTCGAACTTTGTGTATGTGTAGTGCAGACAAAAAGACGATGGCTTGTTGGAAAGGTCAAAATCCTGAATAAATTGTTAGTAATTTGTTGCGAGAACTTGCTGAAAATGAATTGGATACTGGGGAGCTCTCTTGTTCGAATTTCGATTCCGATGCCCCCAATTTACATAGAAGTGAGTGCGAAGAATCTGAAGAAAGTGCAGATGAAACTGATAATATCCCAACTAATCCGGATATATATGCCGCTAGGGACGGCACAGAATGGATACCGCATAATGGCAATGTCACAGGCAGATTTGCCGCTAGATTTGTTTTACGCCAAAGTAGTTGTCCGACTAACTGTGCGAAACAAAACGTCAATGAATGCTTCATTTGTTCGTGGTTACTTTACATCGACAGTTACATATTCAAACGCATAATAAAATGCACAAATGTTGAAGCTAGAGGAATTTTGAGAGATATCAGCTGGTCTGTATCCACTGATGAACAATGTGCTTTTCATGCGATATTCTATGCTCTCAGAATAAGTGGTGTCAAAAACATTGAACTGCAGTCCCTAAGGTATGACTCTTGGAGCCTAAACTTCTGTAAAAAAAACAAAGAGTCGAAATAGATTTAGAGAAATCTTTTGAATTTTAAGATTTGATTTAAAATCTACACGTTCTCAGAGAATTTGAGCCAACAATTTGGCTGTGATTTCGGAAATTTGGGATAAATTTATCCCAAACTTCCGAAACTTATTTTTTTATATATATTGTTTTTGATATATTAGGATCACATTCTATGTAAATTTCATGAAATAATCATGAAAGTTAACTCAACTGAATATTCGTATTGGTAATATTTAGTTATTGCAATTATTTTATGCGATTTATTTACCGGTGTCGAAATGACACCGGCGGACGTGTAAGGCTAATCGCAATGGCGGACGTTCTAGTGTTAAACCTATCGTGGCCATAAATGTCCTCACGTTCGCTTGGGGTAGATCTTTGGAGAGTAGGCTGCCAATCCAATTGTTGACCTCTTTACCTGACAGCGTCAAAATAACGGTCTTTAACCTCGGATATTTCCCTTCGGGATGGATCCCAGAACGTCGAGAGTAGCCCGCTGTGTTGCTCCAGTGAGACTTAAGTTAACTACCTACTAACATTAGGCAGTGTCGCAGTATATTTCATCCTTGTATAGTAAAAAGAAAGTTACACACCAACAAATTACTTTGAACAATATTTTTTCTCTAAAATTGAAGGACTGCCTAGGGTTTTCCAACAGCGGTACCAACTTTCCATTTGGGATTCCTCCCGAAAGCGAATAACCTAAGACATCTCATCATTTGAATCACAATCAGGTGACAGCGTTGGCGTTTCTCTGTCGTTCTCCCCGTCTGACATTCCCCCAATATTCTGGGTGCTAAGCCCTGACCTTGCCAGGGGGTCAATCTATTGGCCGAATGACATTGCGCCACTTCAGATATCAACCCCATTGGGTGAAGGGTGAAAGCGCACCCGTTCCATTTTCTTGTAATCGAGTGGTGATGAACTTGGTTTCTACTCAAGTCCAGGGATTTGTTATGGGATTGGACATTGAAACTAATAGCTTGTAGGTTGTATTTCCCTACTTTTAGGGCAAAACATTATTTGATGTGATTGTCAAATCACAGTCCCTGCAGATTTAACGTGCCCAGCCCTGGCGTTTAGCTGGACCGAGCTACAAACTCACAACCCTGCGGTTGCGAGTTCGTTGCTCCCCCAACTGAGCTACCGTGGCGACGAACTTAACTGAGTGCGCTTACTTACCACTTACACTTTACTTTAATTCGCCACCATCCTTCAATAAATTAACACGCGACACTCCTCGAGGAACACGAGAGGCTCGCAAAGAAGGCCTAGAATCCGCTGAATTTCCACCCCTCTAAAGCCCCCAACCCCGTCTACCTCATTTATCACTGGGTCTCGAATGTCGATTCATTCAAGACGTCACGTTGCACTCAGAAATGAGCAGTTTTCTTGCTGCTTTTAATTGCCCTGCCGTCTAATGTCGCTAAACGGATCGCAGCGTCGATTAATTGGGTAAAAGAACGGTGGAGTTTCGGAGAGGACTTGCATAGCAACGCCCTTCCATTTTGGTATATGTACATTGCGCATTTCGTTGTTGTCGGTTATTTCGTGTTGAACTTCGGAACTGTAGTTCTTGCACATTATACAGATTATTTTAAAACTTCCTCTATAAACTATAATTGGAAGGTAGGTAACATAAAATTTACCCTCGTAGAGATTTCGACGAGATATATCTTCCATCAAGATATGACAATTTTACTTACGATGAGTCATCGAGATATTGCCGAATTTGTTTTTAGATCGAAATCTGGTCAGTTTTCTTCAACTGACGAAATGTCTAATCCTGGGTCCTTGTTCAAGGACTGGTCAGTTTAAGACGAATTCGCAAGGATATGTCTTCAAGCGTCTTCCGTATGTGCCAGAAGCATGTAATTTCTAAATTCTAGTTTCTATTTTATTACATATTAGCCCGGTTTGAAAAGTAACGAATTACCGTCCGGAGGGTTGCGAGTTCGAATCCAACCAAAGACTGTCATGTTCAAAGGGGCTGGCGTGGGTTAAATATATCGTAGCCTCAAATTTACTCACGTTGGCCTGGTGTGAAAGTTTGGAGAGGTGGGGTGCCAGATCTTGCGCTGACCTCATCACCTTTTGACCGTGGTTCAAAATGACATGACATTGTCCTAGGATTTTTTCCTCCAATAGACCGTTGTGTTGCAATGACCTCAAAGTGAGGTTAATTGACCTTTAACCTACGGCTGATACAGCAGAACGATCGCTTTGGATCCCCAAGGACCCCTTTGAAAATTAAAAATTTTCACCGATCTCTTGTGATTACAAACTAAAATGTTGCATATGAGCTCAAAAACACCGAAATTTTTCATTTGTTTCAATGTTTTTCTGAAAAGAAATTTCTGTTAGTAATTTGGTAAGTTTTAGCTAACGTCGTACTAGAGTAACATCACGGGCTATTTACAACGGTGCGAGATCAATCCCCTAATGGAAAGATCCAAGGACAACACCACGTCTTTTTGAACCACGGTCAGATGACGAGGCAACACCTGAGCTAGCACCCCACTCTTCAAACTTCCACACCAACCCTCCGTGAGGAATTTCGGCTACGACAGATTTAAGGTGCACAAGCCGCCTCTACACCATACGCTTACAAACATCCATGAACTGACCCGGATTCTAAACAGGAACCTTTCTATCTTGAGGCTAACACCTTAACCACCATCAGACCGTAATTTATGTTGGAAAGTTTATGGAATGTGAAGTGCAATCCAACTTACCTATTTATAAGAAATATTTTGTCTGCCACAAAACAAACTGTAGTTAAAACAAATAAGCGGAATCTAATCAAATTCGGTATTGAGAGACTTTTAAACACAGATAAATTGATTATGCCAAGTTTCGACTCCGTAAACAACAACCACACCACTAACTCCAACTTGATATTTTTCGCCTTGGAATAAAAATAGCAAATTATAGATTGAACACAGGAAATAATATTTTATTCACGAGAAATTTGCAAAGTCTATTTAATCGGTTTTTAAGACAAAATGGTCGACTATTTTTGACTCCAACAGAGCAGGAGTGGGGTACCAGCTCAGGTGTTGATTTCTTCATCTGACCATGCCTCAAAAATACGTGGTGTTGTCCTCGGATATTACCCTTCGGAATTGATTCAGAATTGTCACCAATACCCCGTTCTGTTGAATTAACCTTTAACTGCTGTCATGGGTCTCACAGACCCCGAATAATTTTTGACAGGTCGTTTCCACCCCTGAAAGTGACTATTGGTCCCAGTCCTATTCAGTACCTTCCTACTACGCCCAACAGAAGCCACATTCCAAGACTGGTTTGGCTGCCCCTACTGTTTTGTGTTTTACACTATTTGCATTTCCCGCGGGGTCTCTTGGACCCCTTCACAGCATTTGCGTTACCATTCTTATTGAATGAAATCGTCTAAGTTGGAGTAGGGAATTTCGGCAGAAAGCCTCAAATGGCAACAAACTTTATTAAAAAATGACCTGTGTATCTTACACAAAAAGAAATTCAGTATATTGCTGATAATTGGTCGGAAATAGACTTCTCGAACAGTAAAATTTCGGATTATATTATTGAAAGCGAAAACGAAACGGATTCGGAAATTTAGGCAGATGAAGATGAAGACATTTCAAGTGCGTCTTCACAAGAAGAATATTTCTACGGAGAAAAATACCGAAACGCAATACAGTTTTACAGTTACCAGGGTTGAAACGTCCTGCGAAATTAGGTCCGTAAGCTGAGCCTGAAAGAGATATAAAATTTACTTAACTTGTATGGTAATATAAAATATATTTTATGTTTAGAATTGAATTATCTAAATTTAAAATGTATGAATAATAATGATCTTAAGAATCCTTCATTAATATATTATATTAATCAACTTTATTCGCACTTTAGTGAGCGAGGTCTGAGAGACCCCTCCACACTAGTTACGTGACAGTTTGAGATACAGCAGTTAAGGGTTAAAATTATGTTAATTCGCTTCTTTCCTTCCAACAGCGCACAATTTAACCATATCGGTGACTTTCCGTGTCTTTAAAAGACTCACTGTCAAATTTGGTTCCATTCCGTTTTCCGATCTAGCACAGATGCCTCCAAAAAAAAAGCCTGTATTATTTTTAAATGGTAAAATTTTGTATGCATAAACAATGAAAATGTTTAATCCATAATAAAAAACAACTACATTAATGTGATATTTAATATTAACTTGCAATTTTTAACTCTTTAAAGCAATAAAAAGTTATATTACATTAAATTAGTTCAACGTTTGGACTATTGTTGTAGATAGTTTAATTCCAAGTTGATTCCCCTATGTCGCTTAACTGACTGAAAGGTTTTACTTATTCTAAGTTAAAATGCTTCAATTGTTATGCTCCACATTTCTAAGAGTTTTTAAAAACGATTTTGCGTTGTCAGTCAACGATTATGTCCCTCGACTTCTCTTTGTTATTCTGGATGGTTGCCCAATAGCTGTCTTGGGAATTTCAAAGAAATGCTTTAAGATGGATGTTGCTTTCGCCATTTTTCACTTCCTAGTTTTCGTATTTTAGGCGGAATTTAAAATGAAGTGTAACAAACTGGGGCTTTTTTCCAAGTGATGCATTATATTCCGATTACGACAACTATGTATATCGAAGCGGCGTTCGTAACTTGCTAACGCTTAGAGACGTTTGATCCACTATATGCGCGAATTAATTTTGAAAAGGTTTGGAAAATGCACATAGCCTTGGAGCTTAAAGTGAAGTCTTTCTAATGTTTCCAATATTTAAAGAAATTGAAATTTTGATGATTTTATGTTACGAAACGAAGTTTTTAACCCCAAAAATTGCATGACCTCAAATGTAATTTGTCGACGGAACATCACTGAGGAATAAAGTTGCGAACATGATTGCTTATGGAATATATCGTTGTCAAATGGTAATTAGCTGTAAAAAGGCTTCAAGAACATAGTGATAGAGACGAAGATAAAACTGTTGTTGATGTTTTGGAGTAAACAAAAATGTCCCTTCATCGTGACCAGAAAAATTAAAGGAATCATTCGAGTTTCAATCTGCTATATTTGAATAGTTTCTGTTTTAATCCTCAAGTGGTATCGACAAGATATTTTGTCCATCAAGATCGAACCAATTGTGCTAATCTCGTCATCAAGCTATTGTTGATTTTTTTTATGATTATATCAAGATCTGATCAATTTTCTTCTAATGAAGAGATACATCGTTCTTCAAGGTCTGGTCAGTTTTGTTAATATGACGAGATACCTAATCGAGACTATCACCAGTGTGGTAAGTTACGACTAATGGTGGTTTATCTTCACACTGAAACCTTCCCTAAAGTGTGTCCAGTTTCTCATACCTGCTTCAAGCTGTTACTACTTCTTGGCAAGAACAAATTGTTTTTTTTTCTACTTGAATATTCATTCCCTTTAGTTTAATAGGACAGTTTTGTTTCGACGATGTTTTTTTTTTTCGTCCTTGGGAAAATTGACCAGATCTTAAACAAGACATAACTTCGAAACACTTAGAGCATTTGTACACACGCCGATAATTACAGATGGCGAAGACGTAATTATCAGGAGGCCGGTGTTAACTTGCACATAGCGTCCGATTTTTATCAGAGATCAGTTCAATTTTCGTTCGAGCGTGATCAAATTGTATTAACCGAATTTATTTGACGTTTTTTGCAGCTATATAGTTGAAGTGAATATGTATGTATCATTAAAAAAAAGAAAATTGTTATTTTGTTCTGGATGTACTTGCGAAAGAGTAGAAATAATAGGCGCTTTTGGATTCATTCACTAATAGCCGAACGATATGTGGAAGGTGCGTTTTATGTAATGTTCTGTTTGCTCCGAGAAGATGAGAAAAAATTCTGTAATTATTTCCAAATGAACATCGACACTTTTGACTTTATATTAATGCATCTGCATGAACACATCTGTCACCAAGATACTAATATGAGGCTGGCTATACAACCGAAGGAAATGTCAATAGTAACTTTGAGGTAGGTAGTAAGTATCGTTAATTACGAAATGGTTATCAAAATAAGTAATAGAAAAATATATTTAATGTACATTATATTATATACAAGAGGGTTAAGTATTACTTATAGAAGCAAACAACTCAGCAAATGTTTTCAGGCTGTGTGTATTACTCACTTTCTTTTGTACATCTTGATGAACCTGGCATACTTTAAAACATTTGCAATTCTCTTTGTTTTGGAAAACGCTCCAAATTTGGCGAATAAATTTCTGCGTTATTTCTCTGTAGGAACGAGTCAGGTGTTAAAGACTTTTGTGTGTCTTTTTGATAAAGATTCCGATATTACTTTAATACCTCATGACATCCATACTGAAGTTCCACTTTTCGTCTTCTATCATTTTTCCAACAGTTGGAAGATTAGATAAGAAGAAAACCTCATCTTCGTCAGGTGGTGCTGGAGTTTCTTCCGTCCGCGACAAAAGTTTGATTATTTCTTTTTCCGTTTCTTCATCCCTTTTGCGACTCCTTTTATGTGACATTCCTGAATGTGTGATAACTGTATTAGATCTGGATGCGTCACTGTTCAGTATCGTCACAGCTGTCTTAATCCGGTGTGATACTAGATATTGAAGAATCCACCTGCATAATTTTCAGCAAAAATTGTAACTGATTGTAGAATATGTACGCTTCTTTGCTGATTGGCCACTTTTAGTTTTTAGTGATCTGAAAAACTCGTCTCTCATGTTATTCCACTTTGTCATTATTATGTCACCTGGAAAAAAATAAATAGTATTAAGGTTATAATAGTATTAATAGTATACAGGACACGTTCGTGACCCTTCTGTTGATTAGATATACGAAACAGATTAATGGTATTTTTATGTTTAGTGTTATTGAACAATAGCATTGGTCTATAAATATTTAAAATTATAAATATTTAAAATTTAGTGTATTAATAATTTTTTTTAAATGATGATTAGTGTAGGAAATTTTAAAGAAATTTGTCAGAAACTTCAACAAATGTACTACACAAAAATCTATTTAACCACTTTGAAAAATGATGCTACCAAAATAAATTACATGCATTTTTCTTGGAACTGAACTAGAATCGAAGAAGTATTTAAATAGACAAAAATTTTATAAGCGACCGAAAAATTAATATAAGATTTGTGATAATTTTACTGTCTTATTCCACAAATAAATTGCCATAACTTGAAAAATTTTCAACTTAGCATAATTATTCTAGTTTAGTCACTAAACAACATTATAAAAAACAAGTTCTCAAAACTTTAAAAGAATCCATCAATAACTTTTTGTGTTACAACACTTAAAGTGAGGAAATTATACAAAATTATTAATTTAGAGTAAAAAGTAGTTTTAAGTGTATCGTTTGCTCTATCTTGCTTTTACTGTTTATGTAAACAATTTTATTCTTTCCTTCTCTTCAAAAAAGGGTCACAATATTTCCAAAAGAGAAACCATTTAAACATTTGAAAAACATTTCTTAAATTATATTTGCAAAAAAAAAAAACTTTTTAAAATTAATTTTTGACAGGTTTTGGTCTTTTAATGGCCATTTCCGGTGTTTTACATACCTACACTGAAGAGCCAAAACATTATGACCACCTACTCAATAACGTGTTGAGCCTCCTTTGGCCTGCAAAACAGCTGCAACTCGCCTGGGCATAGATGCCACAAGTTCTCGCATCTTGGTATATGACTGGAGACAGGTTGTACCAAATGTCTAAGCAGCGGTCACGCAAAGTCGAGATATTCGGACATGGTGGTGTTTGAGCTCTGAGCTGCCGCTTCATGACACCCCAAATGGACTCTATTATGGCGAGTTATGTTGCCAGGACATTAAGTGGAATTCATCATTATACTCCTCGAACCACTCCAACACAATCCAAGCCTTGTGACATGGGGCGTTGGTTTGCTGAAAGATCCCATTTCCAGTTGGGAAGACAGACGTCATGTTAGGGTGCAACTGATCTGCAATGATGTCCAGATGGTTCGCAGCGTTCATGGTCTGTTCTACCACCACTACGGGTCCCAGAGTCGCCCATGAGAACGATCCCCAAAGCATAATACCGCCACCACCAGCCTGTATATGACCTGCTGTACACGAGGGGAGCAACTGTTCGCATGGCAGACGGCGTACCCTGACACGACCATAGACGTGATGAATAAGAAATCGGGATTCATCTGACCAGGCAACTCTCTTCCACTCATCCATGGTCCAGTTTCGATGTTCCCGGGCAAAATTGTAGGCGTAGTTGACGATGACGCTTGGTCAGCAGAGGTACACGAGTGGGACGTCTGTTGCACAGTCCCCTATCCAACAGTGTTTGCTGAACTGTGTGTTCCGAAACACTTGTTTTTGGACCTGCATTGTATTGGGCTGTCAGTTGAGCCACTGTCTCGCGCCGATTTTGCTTTACTAAGCGGGACAGTCTCCGACGTCCTTTTTATTTTATGACGCGTGGACGACCAACACCTCTGCGTCTACTGGTGTCACCGTCATTTATCCACTTTGCATGAATACAAACAACGGCAGATCGTGAACTACCTACCGTGCAGTTTCGATGATACTCGTTCCAAGTCTTTGGGCCATTACAATCTGCCCTCTATCAAATTCACTTAGATCAGCAGCCTTTCCCATCACTCGCAAAAGTAAGTGCAAGAATGATTACTTACTTTCTCCAGCAGCAGTTAAATACCATTCTACTTAATCACGCGCCATCCACGTCATTCAGACGAGTTCATTGAAAAATGTGGGGATGGTCATAATGTTTGGGCTCGTCAGTGTATTTATTTCTGGTTTTCCCTCGTTGATTAAAATCTTAATATTTCCTCAACTAATTAACTCAAAGAAAAAATCAAATATGTTTTCGAAAGTCAAATAAATACTCTATCTATTAAGATAAAAAAATATTTTTTAGAAATTTGGTCAAAAATGACAATTTTAGCGTGTTTGGATACCTTAAACGTGTAAGTGATATTTTTACATGAAGATATTTTTTTAGGTACTTGGCAAGTGGAGATACATTTACGAATCTGCATTATTGTTTTCGAACGTGAGTAAAAACAATAAGTAACATTGCTGAACTAGTTTGTTGCAAACTATGGGACAAATTCGGGGAAGACTATCTGTGCAAACCTTCAAGACAAAAATAGTTAGAAGTAGCTGAAGGATTCTGGAAAAATGCGCAACTTCTTTACTGAATTTGGGCTGTGGATGAGAAACACATGCGTGTAACGCAAATTCCGTTCCAGTGGTTCAATGAACCTTATTTATAAACATTTCTTTTCAATTGTTATAATGGCGGTACGAATTTGTTTATGTTCATATTCTAGCCCATGGCAAAGACGGATTCATCCGTTTTTAAGCAAACAACATTTCAAAAATTACTTGATAAAGTTGAATAGGAGATATACTAGTACCTGCCATTTATCGCACAATCGAAAACCTGCCACTTGTATTGGTCGGAGACGACGCATTTGTACTTTCACAAAATTTGCTTTGACCACTTGGAGGACATAACTTGGATCAACGTAAACATATTTTTAACTACAGCATATGCCGAACAAGAAGATGCATAGAATGTGCATTTGAAATACTTAGTAACAAATGGAAAAATTTTCACATTGAACACATCAAAGAATCCTTTCAAGAACATTGTAAAGGCGTTTGTGATTTTGCATAATATAGTGCGTAGAATAGATGGTTCTGATGACACATTCATAAGCCCTGAGCGGTATAGTGGTTAAGGTGTTAGCCTCTAGATCGGAAGGTTCCTGGTTCGAATCCGGGTCCGGGCATGGATGTTTGTAAGCGTATGGTGTAGAGGCGGCTGGTGCACCTTAAATCTGTCGTGGTCGAAAGTCCTCACTTTGAGTTGGCGTGGATGTTTGGAGAGTGGGATGCCAGCTCAGGTGTTGCATCGTCATCAGACCGTGGTTCAAAATTAAGAAGTGTTGTCCACGAATCTTTCCCTTAAAGGACAGATCACAGACCGTCGTCAATGGCCCATTGTGTTGCTCTAGCACGACGTTAACTAAAATTACCATTACCATAAGCCCTGATGTCAGTTTTCAAGATTTGCACAGGAGGCAACACGTACAACAAGGAGGAAGAATGACATTTGTAATAAATTCGCTTCATATTTTGCTAGTCCCGAAGGATCTTTACCTTGGCAACTATCGAAAATTTAACGTAACAAACATATGCATTTTAAAACAACACACTGCCATCTTTAAAATAAATAAATGATACTATTACATATTCTAAAATTTTTTACATACCTATTATTTGTTGCTCTTTATCTTCTATAATACTAAAACTCGGTTCCAAGAACTCAAATACTTCCTTCCAGGAATTTCGTTTGCGAATTTTATCTTTGTAACCATCAATGAATATATCCTACGATCACACTATTTAACACTCAATTTTGTATCGCATCAATAATTTAAAACGTAGGAAGCCGATTACTGCGAAACAGACGAATATAGAAGAGATCTGATATGCAGAGAGAGAGTTATGACAGAGGTGGACCAACGCCTTATTGACTTCCTCCCTTTGTAACGGTCGAACTCTGAAATAAATCATTCAATTGCTCTGAAATTTTTAAAGTTTGTTTTTATATGTATGTTCTTTACATGCACCCGATTTTTAAAGCAATCGGACAACTTCTTCTTGGTGCGTCGATTTTTTTGTTATAGAGTGTATAATTCTGGAATATAAAGCGCATGCGCACTGGATATTTATCGGTCCGGTTTAGCAGACCGTCCAACAATTCAAAATGTCGGATAGCATTTTTGGCTGATCCGATAATATCTGACGGACATGTGCAAGTTACCAATATAAAATAATGTTATTTTGAAGTGGCCGACTCCGAGACATCCGATAATTATCGGTGTGTGTTCGAATGCTTTAAAGGACAGAAATGTTCTGTACGTCGAATAAAATCGTTTATTACAATTTGATCACGTTCAAAAGAAAATGGCACAGATCTCCGCTAAAAATCGGACACAATGTTCAACAGAACACCAACACTCCTATAATTACGTGTCCGACATCCGATAATTATCGGTGTGTGTACAAACTCTCTAAGAGTTAATCTCTTCCAGGTTACGGGTAAAGAAAAGAGTCACTCATGTGTTCCATTTGAAAAACACAAAATGTAAAAAAAAAAAAAATCAACAAATCTTGAATTTTTAATTTTTTTTCCATCATTGAGATTTTAAACACAAAAAAACAAACATGAAATCTTAAAAATCTGTTCTTGAATTCTAAATTTGGAAAAAGTCCTATCACGTTTTACCTTACACGACACACTAGTGAATGATACTAGTACATCCCCGCCCCTTACACACGGCCTGAAAGGGCTTAATTGAAAACGGAGTGGTTGAAAAATTGTTTAGAGATAACATATTTAAATTCGATTTTTTTTTCCTTTGTAATTTTTATTGAATATTTGAATATTTTATTTTAGTTTAACTGAATATTTATTGCATTCTAAGTAATTAAATATATGTATTTTAAGTCAATTAAATATATTTTTTTAATTCCTGCCAATATTAACGTTTCTTGCATTCTATTTTGAGTTAATTGTATTTTAACTCGTTATAATATTTATATTAACTAAAATTTTTATTGAATGTTATTTTAGTTTGACTAAATATTTATGTGTTTATTACATTTCAATTCGTTTAAAAACTAGTGTTAATTGTATTTTGTTTCAATTACATATACTTACTTTAGTTGCATTTTTATTTTTGTCAATATTTTTCGTTTATTGCATTCTATTTGGATTAAATAGTAAGGTTAATTGAATTTTAATTCTATAAAATAATAATTAATTTTTTTTAATGTTTTTTTTTAATTTGATTAAATATTTGTGTTTATTGCATTCTAATTCGTTTAAATAGGTGTGTTAGTTGTATTTTAATTCAATTAAATATTTATTTTAACAGCATTTTATTTTCTGAAAATATTTATATTCATTACATTTTATTTCGATTAAAAAGTTATATTTATTGCATTTAAGGGGGTCCGGGACACAAAAATCGTCAAATTTTCGAAATTTTTTTTATGATTTTAAGAAATTATCTGTGTTTTTTTGCTTAAAATGACGTCTAAATCATGTTTCTATCTTAATTAGAACTAGAGATATAATAATTTTTGTAGTGCGTTGTTTTGAAAATCTAACACTCTTGACAGTTGTTGTCATGGCAACGACATCTGTCTTTAAAACTTTAAATGCGCTTTTCTCCATGATACATCTTTCAAGATTTCCTGTATTCAAATTGCTATAAGTCGAAAACCAATAAAGTTTAAGGGTTGAAATTTGGAATATATATTTTTCAAACATTATACTTTAATTTTGATTCAGCAAATTTGAAACAAATATTTACTTTTAAAAATATGACTTTTTTTTAAAAAAGTACCTTAAAATTTTCAAAAATTTTCATTCAAATATTTTTTATTTTTTGTTAAATTAATATTTTTTAAATTGCTGAATCAAAATTAAAGTTTATAAATTTGTGAATAATTTACTGCAAGAATTTTGAAAATGGACCAAAAATATTTTGAGCCTTAGCAATTTAAAATGACTCCTCTTTTTTTCAAAAAATTTTAATTTAAAATTTTTAAAAAACTTTTGGAAAAATTTTGTGTTGTGATTTTGTTTATTAGTTAGATGGGTAATCAGTACAAAAAAATTCAAAATTCTAAATTAATTAATAAAAAAAAAATTCTGATGTGTCCAGGACCCCCTTAATTAAAATAAACAGCATGTTTATTGTATTTTAAATTCGATTAAATATTTATGTTAATTGCATTTTTTGATTGAATGTGTTACTTTAACTGCATCGAGTACGTATAGGGATTGCACTTTAATTTTCTTAATTATTTATGCCTATTGCTTTTTAATTTGTCTCGATTTATCGATTAATTCAATGAACTCATTTACCAACCCGCAATGGTCTTAATTTCACTTCCACCAAAATAAAGAAGGCAAAACACAAAAACTGATGGAAATGCGTTTAAATCAGTGTAAAGTACTCATTTACTTCATCTTCCATATTCATCATTACTTTTATTGGGGCTACCATTTGGTATACATAGTTGCTTCAAAGTTACCATTGGGCTCAGAGTTAGAAACTTGATCCAACGAAAGACCGTCATGTACACTGGAGTTGATGAACATTAAATCTGCCGTAGCCTCAACTTTTTTCGAATGACGTATTATCTCGTCGATCAGGATCGGCTCAGTTTTTTTTTTGAATGACAAGCTTTCTCGTTCATCAGGTTCTGGACAGTTTTCTTCAAATAACGAACTATATCGCCCATCAGGATGTTAAGTTTTCTCAAAATAACGAGCTATCTTGTCATTCATAACGATCATTCTCGTCCATCAGGATCTGGTCAGTTTTCTTCGAATGATGCGGTACCTCAACGACACAACCACCTGGAGGGGGGTAAATTGATCAACGCCAATTAAATGAACCGTCAAGAGTCACCAAATGGCGATGGATGAATTACAGTAAATAAATGGTTTCGAGTGTTGAAATGTGTGTTGTTGTCCCGTACTTACTCATTAAAACTAGAAGCACACGGGGCCTCGTTTCACTTGTTCTTCGGCATTGTCTAACGCGTCTGCGGTCCTTAGTGGTGCTGATTCAGCAATAAAGCCCTCGGTCATAACTCACTTTCTGCAGAATATACGACGAGCATCTGTTATTTTCAAGAAAATATGCACGATGCTCCGCTTGGTAAGTATTTCTTTTGTAACATTTGATGGATGTAAATTATAAATTTGATAATGTCTCTTAGATACTTATATCTTAATATCTATCTTATGCGTGATCCTGATACAGATGTCGTTAAGACTTTTGACTTAATTGGCATTATATTATCTCACAAATTGTCACACGGCGAAATGAAGATAGATATACTCTATGGAATGATAGAATATGCAAGTTGGATCATTAGTTACACATTTTATATCTGTAGTGTTGTATTATTTCGGGAGTTTTTCACCAAATTATCATACTACATGCGGTGTTTTAAAACTCCAAGTGGCATCGATGATATATCCGTCCATCAAGGTCTTACCAATTTACTAATCTCGGCGAGATATCTCATCATTACAAAGTTGTTGATGTTTTTGTGATGAGGACATATATATCTGGTCAGTTTTCTTCTAATTACGAGATATCTCGTCCACATCAAGATCTGGTCAATTTTGCTAGTTACCAGATATATTGTCACGACAACCAAGAGGAGGGTTAAGATAAAAATAAATATATTTGTTCGAATTGGACAGATAAAGTTTCAAAACAAAAATGGTTTCTCGCGATTTACAGAATAGCTCATGTCTAGTAAACAAAATAATCCCGATAGCTAGTTCCATGATTCAACACCTCGTGGAAGAGGGTGTTGTAGTCGTGCAGTGGGTATGTACTAAGCCAACAACCTGTGAATAGTTAGCGGTGCAGAATCGATTCCTTCCTGTATGTGTGTATTTCTGTCTTCTATGCATATAAATACTTTCCTGATGTGTGTATGTCCACTACTTAATATTGTCTATTTTGTAACTTCCTGAAAATAGCCAAATTTTTCCTTCGCGCCATAAAACCAAAAGCCTACTTAACTCATCAGCTCGTTGTGTTTTGTCAGAGCCTTTCTCTAAAAGTAGCTCGTGGTGGTGTTTTTATGGTGGAAAGGTCTTCTGTACGTATTCCGAACGTGACGTCATTTTGTAAAATGTGATTTCAGCACGTTAGTAGTAGAATTTCCAATAAATGAATTCTGAATTAATGTATGGGAGTTAAGGTGTATGTAACACTAAAAATCATGAAAATCGACCAGAATATCAATATTTTTTTAAATTCCAAATAGTGTTCAATTTCTTAGCTTTCAAACGATGCTAAGATCTTACAAATATTCGAAATAGGTTTTTAGTTACAAGGGTTTTCGTTAGAATCTGTCACCGTGAATAGCCATGTTTCCAAAACTTTAAACTCGATTTCAAAAGAACTGCGTTTTTGTAATAGGACGCTTTGTTCAAAACGTGATAACTCCACAATGAATTCAGGGGGTAGGGTCACGAACCAGAATCCCTATCTCAGTAATGTTAAAAACAGACATTTTTAAGGAACATTTGAAAAATTTATATTGATTATATGTCTCTAAATTTTTTACTGTATATTCCCTGGACTATAATACATACTTTAACCAAGGCTTTTATGATTTTAATGTCCCGTTATTTTTTTTTTATCTGGAACTATGAATGTTTTTTCTGAAAAACACTGAAATTTCAACACATTTAATATTATAAATTTACTCTGAATTAATTTTTTTGAAATCCCATTGGTTAAAATATGTAACAAAGTATCTTTATGGAGTATGCAAAGTTTTAAGTTGCTAAGTTCAGTGGTTTTTGAGAAAATGTTCCTTATATGGCGAAAAACATGGTTTTGAGAAAAACAGTTTTAAAAGAAACACTTTTTGTATATAATTAACACCAGCACCATAGCTTGGATTTTTTGTTTCGTCTTATAGGTTATCTTCCGATCTATAATTCTGTTGCCTCCTTTTTACTCTTGCAACTTTAATATTTTTTTAAATGTCACGTTCTCCTTTACGTAATCTATTCTGATCTGCTGCCTTCATCGCCCGAGTTGTGTAGTCCAGGAGAAATGCCTAGTGTCGAAAGAACGTTACAATTGGTAATGTTCTCCTGATTATATGAGGCAATAGTTTTATTTTCCCACTTTTTAATGTTTATAATTGTAAAAAAAAAAACATTTTTCGGTAACCGGGACCAGATAATGCTACTTACACTCTCATTGCAGTTTTGAGTTTTGCCGTGTAAGTATTTGGCAAACAGATCAGGATCTGCCAAGTCTCTATAAATATATTTAAAGTAACATAATATCTGCTGGTAATGTATTTTTATGGTTATAATTTTCACCTAATGCAGTTGCTAGATTGTAACCACAACAAGTGTCTTCGTTTGTTGGGCAAAGACCATGCTGTGGGTTTTCATCTGTTGATGCCTTATGAAATAAAGCCCATGCAGCTTGTTTCATGGACTTTATGCTATCGGTATTGTTTCTTATGGCATCAGTTAACCTTCCACGTCCACCCAATGATTTTTTATCACATAATTTGTTTCCCTTTCATCTTGAGTTTTAAATTTCTTAGTCGTGTTCCCATTCGCTTTTCAATGTACCTAACACATTCCAACTTTTCAACTTGCAAATCTCCGTACGGCTTTAAATCTTTTACAGCTTTATAGTCCCTAGAATTCCCGTCATCTAAAACTTTCGAGTACCGCAGACCATACAAAATTTGTGAGAGCTGAAAAATTTTAATCACACCAGAAACTTCCATACTACCGCTATTTCCAAAATAGTTGGCACTACAACGATTACTAAAACGTGGCATTGTTTATTTACTTAAAATACTATACATTAAACAAAAAATAACACAATAAGCTAAACTAAAATGATATTCAAACAACAATCGCCGAAATAAAATCAAAGTTACAAACAAATACTTGAAACTAGCATGAAAACAGCATGCTTTAAAATAAACTCAGCATTTGACGGATCGTAAACAAATTTAAAAAAAATATTTAAAAATACTTCTGTTATAGCGAGAGAAATAATATTGACACCATTAGAAGCACTAAAGTTCATAGTATTCAAAAATGCAAAAATTGAAAAATGGGTTTTTTTGGTCGAAAAGTGTGACACTACCCCCTTCACCTACTATAATTATTTTTGCATCCTTATGATTTTTATCATACAGTAAATGATTTGAATCTCAATCGGAGTATTTAGTCAAGAAATGTATTCTCATTGGATTTTAAAAAATTCAAATTTCCAAGAAAACGTTAATTTTTAAACACTTTCTTGATTAAAAAATTACAGAAAAAAAACTATTTTTTCTAGCAGCTTGATGGAGGTTCAAAACAAGAATAATAATATTAAAAATAATTTCCTACAAGAATCGTCTTTCTGAACAAATTTGAATTTGAGATATCACGTTTCAAAGAACATGCTAATTTGCTAATTATATCTTAATTAAATAATTAATTATTTGCACGGTCTGATTTTTCTCTCTTAAATAATTTTAAGAATACTGTGGTAATAAAACTGGATTTTTAAAGTCAAATCAAAGAAAAATCTTCTAGTGTATGCTTACACCTTAATCGGTCAAAATCAATTCGATAAAACACCAAACGTCACCAAAAAGACGATAAACTAAATTTTAAGGTAACTCCAATAACGTATCACGCGAGAACGTTTCAGTAACTGGAAGTAAGATCTCTGTCTGTAGTCTGGTTTGTTTGTTTACACTGAGAAAATCCCTCTCAAGTATTTAGCGAAATTCAAACAGCCCATTTTCCACGATTTGGTAATCCAGACACACCGTTTGGTACAGCTACACTCTACGTTTATGAGAGATGGCAACGGCTTGGCGATTTTTTTTGGCGCACTTCTATTAGCGAGTTACGATAAATTAAGGCAACCCATCTTTCGTTGTTGTTGTTGTGGTTTTCACGGCAACCTCGACAAACGGAAACTTTCAATTTTCATTTTGAATATTCTAGAAAGTTCTTCCAAAATCCGTTAAAATCGTTTGATTTCATTGATTCGTTTGAAATTTTTTCTTTCCTCCCATTGGTTATTTTGTTTTTAAAATATCCTTTTATTGCATTGATCCTTTTAAATCGTTTTCTGTGATACCATTGGTCCATTTATTTGTATTTTGACAGTTGTGGAATTTTTATTTTGTTGTAATAGTTTTCACGACAGGATTAAGAGTTTTGTTTTTTTTTTCGTTTTCATTATTTTTTTACGAGAGAATTCTGACGTTATCAGGTATTATTTCTTGCTTTTTTTCTTTTGTAAATCTTTTTCTTTTTCAACATGCTCACTGTATTTAGTGTAATTGATAATTTTCAGGGTATTCTTACCATTCGTAGCTTAGTTTCTCTGCTGGTTCACAAATGCGTTTTGATATGTGATTAAGCTTACTACTTTTTGTGAAATGTTTCTTTAAATATACTTTTTAAAACGTTCTGAAATGTGCTTAAAAAGTGTGTTGTAAAAAGAAAAAAAAATTGTGACAGGAAAAGAGTTAAGAAATAATTCTTTCCTTGGCGACTTTAGAAGTGCGCCAAAAAAAATCGCCAAGCCGTTGCCATCAGTCATAAACGTAGAGTGTAGCTGTACCTTCGTTTTCGACCAGTCTATTCATTAAAATAAGGTGAAAGGTTGGAACGTAAGCAAATTGTTTCTACAACTATTGGCTTTCGCGCTGATTCAAGTTTCGTTTGTCGTTCGGTACTGTGAGCAATAACAGTAGTAGTGAGCTGTCGGATGCAAAATTTCATGTTCTTGCTTGTAGCAGCCCTCTTACTAACGACCTTTCTACCTACTCAAAAATTCACTGACCCAAGGTCGATTGTTTTCTCGTCGGAACCGCACTGTACATCGAATCCCTTATGAAATAGATGCGATCGAATGGGCGCATCTTCGTGTTATTACTTCCGATTACTCGGCTCGAATAATTGTCACGTGGTGTTGGGAAAAAGCACGAATCCTGTGTATAGATTAGTATTCGGGATCCTCCTATTTTCGTGAGTTATTTGCCATTTTTGTCATATCATTGCAATACAATTGAAGGATAAGAGTTAGTGAAGGATACCCATTTCATGAGTATTAATTTGATTCTTAAATGTCATTGTGATACAATTCTACACTGCAATATTTAACCAATTAGTTCATACTTACTCCACTTCCATACGTTGTGTTAAAGAAAATTGTACGGGCATCACAATCCTTATGTACCCGAGTGGTATTTTCTCTCTTTCATTTTTAATCTCCACACACTCGCTTCTCAAACTCATCGAGAGACCTTGCGCCATAAAACCCCAAAATCCAATCCAATCCAATCCGACTTATCAAGAGCCAACCAACCGGTCTGGTAGTTAATGTGTTTGCTACTAGATCAGATGGTTCCTAGTTGGAATTAGGGATGCGACATCGATACCAAACATCGATGTTTTGAAACATCGATGTTCAAAATTAAAACATCGATGTTGATAATACATCGACCCAAAAACATCGAGGTTTTTAAACAACGATGTTTTTAAAATTCAGTGTATTTAAACTTGTTTCCCCATTTCTTAAAACTGGTTTAGCAACTAGTGATGGGACATCGGATCCAATACATCAATGTTTTTTTCTAAAACATCAATGTTGTGAAAGCATCGATATCGATGTCGCATCCCTACTTTTCAGACCCTTCACACTTGGCCATTTTGGTCTAAAAGTATGTTCGATTTGCTGAATTTAAAAATTATGCTACTTGGTTAGTTTTTAAATTTTTAAAACGGTATTTTTTTTATTCAAAAATAAAACATCGACAACGTTAAAACATCGACAAGTATAACATCGATGTTACAAAAACATCGACTCCAATACATCGATGTTAAATACATCGATGTTTTGTAAAAAACATCGATGTTTCGAAAACATCGACATCGATGTCGCATCCCTAGTTGGAATCCGGGTCAGTGCATGAATGTTTGTTTGTAAACGTATGGTGTAGAGGAAGCTGGTGCACCTTACATCTGTCGCGGCCGAAAGTCCTCACGTTGGGTAGGTGTGGAAGTTTGGAGTGTAGGGTGCCAGGTCAGGTGTTGCCTCGTCATATGACCGTGCTTCAAAATTACGTGGTCATGTCCTCGGAATTTCCCCTTGAGGGATTGTTCCCGGACGTTGACAATAGCCCGTTGTGTTGATCTAGTAAGACGTTAATGTTTTATAAAAATTACCGACTCACCAAAACGTTGTAGAGCCTAGGCTCATTTTTACCCTCGTGTACCTTTTTGCTTCTCCTTCGACACTCATTGTGTCGTCTATCTTGCGGTTGTCTCAGTTTAGGAAAATATGCGGCTTGCTTCCGTACGTCATAAAAACCCGAAAACAATCCACTCAGACTAGAACTCTTTGGGAAAAATTGTAATGGTCAGTAAAACTAAAACTGGTTTGAAATCATGCATGGGCAGACCTCAGGTTTCAAGGTCGGATCATGGGTGTTAACCTTTACGCTGCGGCAGGTAGACGATTGTTACCACTACAATTTCGTTTACACCGACGGCATGGTATAGATCTGTGTACTGTGAATGTTACCCCCCTTTCCAGTGACCGCTGGCATCGATCACCATTTACGAGCTGACAGCGACAGACCTTCTAGATGTAAGGTAAGGTTATTTTAATTAACGTCGTACTAGAGCAACACAACGCGCTACTGACGACGGTCCGGGATCAATCACCTAGGGGAAAGATCCGAGGACAACACCTCGTAATTTTGAACCACAGTCAGATGACGAGACAACACCTAAGCTGGCACACCACTCTCCAAACTTCCACAACAACCCAACCTGAGGACTTTTGGCCACGACAGATTTAAGGTGCAGCAGCCGCTTCTTCACCATACGCTTACAAACATTCACGCCCGCACCCGGATTTGAAACAGGAACCTTCCGATATAGAGACTAACTCCTTAACCACTATTCCGGGTCGGCCAGACCTTCAACAGGATCTCTCCTTTTGTTCGGACTACCCTACCCTATCGACCGTGAGGTGTTAACGCTTTGGGAGAATAACCACACTCGCTCGCCACATAATACTATGAAAGGAAAGTGTCAGTGGTAAATGTGCCACCCAAGGCTCTATCGCTGAAGTTAGGTAATTAGGTAAGGGGGAGGGGGGTTGGATATGCAGGCGAAAGGGCCGTTCCTGGAGACGATTAAAAAAATCTAAGCGCCGCAGATACCCTCAAAGGGTTAAATTATACGAAATTATAAGTGCGAGTTTCATTCTCTTTGAACTCACCATCGATGATGAAGTTCCGACAACCACCACTTCCACAGGATGAATAATTCAAACCGAAACAAAGAAATCCTTACCTCGCATTCGCACCCTCCGGCCCGGGCTTTATTTTTAAACTCCCCGCCGCCTCGAGGTATTTTCGAACCATCGAACACTCACCCCTCCCCTCCCGTACCCCCACCAGACGATCACACGCGTCACGTGGTCTTCTTCCCCTTCCCTTCCCGGCCGAGACGGTTTTTCTTTTCCCGTCAGTCATCGCGCAAGCTCCCGAACGAACGATCCCCGTCCGGCCACCCCGAGAGAACGAACGCGGGTAAGGAACGAACGGGGTTAAAAAGAAAACAAAACAAAAAAAGAGAGTTCGAATGTTCGGCGCGGAGGGGCGGCGGGAGGCGTTGTCACAACAAGCCGCTCTCTATGGCGACGCGGCCGGATGAGCCGGAGAGCATGCGGCGGCCGGGCGATCATGTCGTCGAGGTCCGGTGGCGAGATCCGCGTAGCGTTCATCGAGCTGTTCGACCTGGGGGGCCGGTTCGACGGGCGGAGGCAGGAGCAGGAGGCGGCGGCCGACCGCAGGAACTCCTGCTCCTCGGCCCAAGTGAGCCTACTCGACGGCAGCAGCAGCGGCAGGAGGAAGAGCCAGAAGGAGAAGGCGTGCAGGAAGAAGCAGCAGTACGTGAATAACTTCCTGGAGAGGCCGAGGGGTTGGAAGGCCCTCACCTATCACCTGTCGCTGTAAGTAGGCATGTTCACCTATTCAAACACCCCACTACTACTCCTTGGAAAGACGTCGTTGGTACCGCATGTGTATGTTTTCACCCCAATGCACCTGACAGAACTTGGTATTTTATATTGACCCTTTCAAACGACTTACACTAGATCTCTCTTTCATCATTGTCTAACCACCAAGTCATCGGATCAATTTTGCTATTGCTTGTGATATCTCTTCCATCAAGATACTGCCGATCATTTTTATGATGACGAGATAAATATATAGTCAGTTTTCTTTTTGATGGCGGGATATCTCCTGAATAGGGATCTCACCCATTTTGCTGATGACGAGATATCTCGTCCAACACCGTTGGTACCGCACGATCCGCATGTGTCTGTTTTCACCCCAATGCACCTGACAGAACTTGGTATTTTATATTGACCCTTTCAAACGACTTACACTAGATCTCTCTTTCATCATTGTCTAACCACCAAGTCATCGGATCAATTTTGCTATTGCTTGTGATATCTCTTCCATCAAGATACTGCCGATCATTTTTATGATGACGAGATAAATATATAGTCAGTTTTCTTTTTGATGGCGGGATATCTCCTGAATCGGGATCTCACCCATTTTGCTGATGACGAGATATCTCGTCCAACACCGTTGGTACCGCACGATCCGCATGTGTCTGTTTTCACCCCAATGCTCCTGACAGAACTTGGTATTTTATATTGACCCTTTCAAACGACTTACACTAGATCTCTCTTTCATCATTGTTTAACCACCAGGTGATCGGATCAATTTTGCTATTGCTTGTGATATCTCGTCCATCAAGATACTACCGATCTTTTTTATGATGTCGAGATAAATATCTAGTCAGTTTTCTTTTTGATGGCGCGATACCTTCTACATTGGGATCTCACCCATTTTGTTAATGACGAGATATTTCGTCATCACCGTTGGTACCGCAAGATCGGCATGTCTGTCTGTTTTCAGCCCAAAGCTCCTGATAGAACTTGATATTTTATATTAACCCTTTCAAACGAATTACACGAGATCTCTCTTTCATCATTGTCTAACCACCAGGTAATCGGACCAATTTTGCTAATGGTTCTGATACCTCGTCCATCAAGATATTGCCGATTTTTTTTTGTGATGGCGAGATAAATATCTGGTCAGTTTTCTTTTGATGGTGGGATATCTCTTACATCGGGATCTTACCAATTTTGCCACTGCTGAGATTCCATCGAAGTATTGTCAAATAAATTTTTGATGATGCGAGATCAAGATCTGGTCAGTTTTCTTCTAATGACGAGATAGCTCGTCCATCAGGATCTGGCAAATTTTGCTAAAGACATGATATTTTGTCATCACGATCTTTTCAATTTCTTATGATAACGATATCAAGTTCTGGTCTGTTTTATTCCACACACACACACACACACAATGACAAGAAATCTCGTCCTTAAAAACCTAATCAGTCTTGCGCTAAAGGTAAGAATTCCGATTTCTAACATAAATAACCATAAGTGGGCATCTCGATTAATTGTTCCAAATGCACCGTTTAATACTACAGATTTTTGCACTAAGGCTTGTTTCCTTGGCTTTCAATGAAGAGGCGTTTTCTTGAAAATTTTACTACGCGTTGTCGGCACCAAAAGTGTGGGTTTTCAGGTTGAAATATTATTCCAGACCATTATTTGGTATTTCATAAAATGCCGAAGACAGGAATTCCGATTCATAACACAAATAACCTTAACTGTATTCACACTCCGTTAATACTACAAGTTTTTATTATTAAAAAATTAATTGCTGTTTTTCTTCAGAAAATATCCAATCGAAGAGTGCAAAAAAATATTATTATCTAAACACTTCAAAAAAGACGCACAAATACAGTAATAAAATCGATAAAACAAACACTTGATTGAAGCAGATTACTTATTTGTGTTGCGATAGTCAAAAATATAACAAGATCCAAGTAAGAATTATAAATTAAAAAACTCTACTTGTAGCAACAAAATTGTTGATTACATTTTTTTCAAAGTTTAACATAAAATAATTCAGTTTTCAGCTGATACCTGTGGACATTATAATTAATGTAAGAAATTAAAAAGTGCGAATCAATTTTGCTATGTATAAGGTTGTAAAACATCTTGAAAAATCACTAATAAATATTAAAAAATCTATGAAAAACAACGTCAATGCATGTTTAGGCGAAGTAAACTGTTCACACACACACACATTTTTTTTCCCCTGATTATGGTAAACTTTATGCTACACCAAATGGCCGCTGACGGTTTTTAATCTCTTGGTTAAACTTATTTTACAGACCTTTTTATGATTAAAATCTGTGGGTTACTCATATCCAACTGGTTATTCGAAATCGTAGTGGCCTTATTTTGAATTATTATATTCACACACCTTGTTACTGCCCGGAGTTTTACCAATAAGACTTAGTTCGTGGATTTAGAAGAAAAGTATGTTAAAGTTTAAATATATTATATATACCGCTACCTTGCCAGAGACACGAATTTGAATTTTCTATGTATGCAACGAAATTCCTTTTTTCACTGCTGCTCAGCGTTTTATATTTTGCCAAAGGCACGATCCCTGATACGTAAGCTAATCAACCAGAACTTATTTCACCTACACATACATTTTACAGAGCGGAAACTTTAAACGTCTTTTCCACTATACTGCGATTCTCTGTTTGGCGTGGTAAAGACGACATACGGAATTAATCATTTGAAAAGTTTAAAGGTTTTTGTTCTGTGTATAGGGGGCAAAGAATTTTAAGTTTCTTAATAGTTCCTTAACACAAAGTCCTGGTTAAGAGCTAGAATAATAAAAAGAGTGAGTCATTATTCCCGTTTTGTCTACTTGTGCTTTTGTTTGCCTGATTTAATGTTTTAAAATGAAAACATGTCTTAAATAAAAATAGTCTATTCAGGAAAATGTTTTATGTTTCTTTCAGTTTCATGTGGAAATATTAAAAATATTTTTGAAACAGTTATGAAATATTTTGTAATTGTAACTTCTCCATTTTCACTCTTTAATACTACACCTCACGTATTATCAGATATGACAAAACTAAGATCATTTATTTATTTAAAAACTGTCATTTTGAATTTATGACCTCTGTTTTCGAAGCCCACGGTTTGTTTGGGGGTGCTGTTCGATGTGATTAAAAACTTTTATTTCATACGAAATCTGAACTTTTTATATTTTACCACATGTTAATCCTGAAATGACCTAACTGTTATATAAAAATACATCTAAACTTACGATATTCTCTGAATAATATGTTTCGTTTTAAATCTTTAAAACTTTTTTCACTCCAAACATACAATCTCCCATTATGCAATTAAAAAAATTTATTAATTCGTAGTAAGTTTCTAACTTTTTTAGTTTGTTTTGACTAGTATTTGAAAATACTTCGAAACTCATATATATTTCCCTTTCATTTTAATGATGGTTTGGGAAGTTGGTAGAGCTTTATTCAAAGAATTCTGGCTAATTAGTTCCTAATATATTTTATTTCTTGATCATATTTGGAAAATTCTTACGTCATTGGAAGTTTGAGAATAATTACACAGAAAATGTCCAGTAAAAAAGTAAATTAGAAAGTTTCAGTTATGGAAAGCTTGAACAGTCGTTTAAAGCATTTACCTAGTTTTCAAAATAGTAATTTGTTTTTGCAAATTACTTTAATTAATTACTTTAATTTTTTGCAAATTATTTCAGAGACATTCCAATGAGTTTTTTTTTTTTTTTTTGTAAAGAACAAAAGATAAATGATAATTATTTTTGTCAGCAGGAATTCCATCATATCTTACAAATTGTCTTCAAAAGTGCAGAAATCGTACTATAAATTCTTTGAAAAGTTATTGTAATTGACAGCATTGCTTAGCTTTTTGTTTCTATTTTCTTGAAAATTTTCGTGTATTGTACTTTTTTGAAGCATAAATATGCTGATTGTAGTTTAAGAAAAACTGCTATTTTAAACTATTAAAATCTTGTTTAATCACATTCTTCGTATCAAATCCTCACAAAACTAATCTAACATAGTACAAGTTCAGAACTATCTTTAGTTTCCTTCTTCAGTGTTACTTAATTTTTTTTTAATTTTGTAATTGTTTTCTAAGGACAAATTTGATTGCAAATATTCGAAGGAAGTTGGCGCTCAAAGTTCTTTTTATCTCAAATATTGCTCAGAAATATGGTCAATACCCCCTTCCGAAATGCTGCAAAATTTTAATTTTTTAAAATAAAGAGAATTCGGTTTAAGCTTATAAATGTGATAATTAATGCATAACAAATATGATTAATTTCCACCAGAAATTGAAAATTTAATTATTTTTTCATCTTAGATTGATAATTTCCCAACTTTACACAAACATTTAAAATTTCAACATCATTGATTCGACATCCTTTTCTGCAATGAAACTGCGGCTAAGTTAAAAGGGAATACATAAAAAGACCAGGAGCGAAGTCTTATGCACCCTTAATTGATTGAATATTTATTTAGTGGATTTAATTCCGAGTTTTCTCGTTCCTAAACGAGTCTTCTTATGAAAGCAACTGATAAAATAAAGATCGATTTCGAGGGAGACCTAACCGTGTCAAGCGGTAAGCAGTCTCTGGATGAAGAATGTACTTAACTCGACTACTAAATTAAAATATCCTTCATTCCTTGCTCCGAATGGAATTTATCACTAATAGACCGTAATCAGTACCAAGTGAATGCGAAAATTAATAACTTTCTTCGCTGTGAGTGGGGGCTGTATAAAAATTGCGGAGATTGTGACAGTTCTTGCAAGGGTGTGACATTAGTTTGTTCAACATAGTGTTTATTTACGTCAATTAAAAACCACAATGCAAACATGTCAGATTTGTTCATCTCTGAAAAATCTAATAAAATTTGAAATTTCAACTCGATGAGTAATTTAGAAAACAAGAGCACGACAGGTTATTAAACAGTGTATAGCATCGGGCGCATTCAATTCAACCTACACCATGCAAGTCCGCTCCTCAATATAAATTCAAATAAACAAACAGTAAAAATTGTCACGATTCCCAGTCTTTCTTCACGTCGATAACGAAGCAGATGCACCCAACAGAGAGTTATAAACACAGATCGGTTACAAGAACAATTGTTCTTGTGTTTTAGTTGCTACTTGTTCTAGTTCAGGGGTGGCCAACATTTTTGGAAAGAGTGCAAATATCTATTTAAAAAAATATGCTTGCCACTTCCAACTTTTCCAACATATTAAAAAATATAAAAAGAGGAAAAAATGTTATTTATAGGCTGAGATTATTGGATTTTGTTACGCAAATAGTACCTTTTTTTATGTAAGTCTGAGTAGTGGAGATTTAAAAAATATAACAAACAAAACAAAAGTACAAACATAGGTTTTATTGTTAAGAAATATTTTAAAGGTTCAGTCAGTTAGGTTATGTATAAAACAAAAATGAATAACTTGAAACATTTCATTCTAAATAATTATTAAACAGTCAGTAACTTAATTGAAGTGGCTTTTGTATTTGTAGGTATTTTTTTGCCGTCATCTACATTAGAATTAGTTCTTGAAGAGATGTGAACAAAATTAGATTTTTTAGGTGCATATCAGTCTGGTTGTCTGGTCGCACTCGATCTCACTCGAGAAGGGACAACCATAGCAAGACACAACGGCGTCAAATCAAAACATTGGGCTCGTCCATGACCACGCTGTCTTACCGTACCGTTGTACTGGTGTCAAGCAGTGCCGCTTTCAGGCGCTGTTGCATTTAGTAGTGTATGAGTAGAGGTTTTACGGATTTTGACAAGTTCCTGAAGACAACATTATTTTTTCAAGTGTTTTAATTTTTCAATAAGTTTTCGCGTGCTACTCTTAAAACTTCACCTTGCCATACTGTGGCACGCGTTCAGCGGGTTGGTCATCCCTGTTCTAGTTGATGAACATCGATGGATGCCAGGTCATGGGTTCTGGTGCGATTACTGAAAAATAACATGAATACGAATAGAATTCTTTTATAATTCGGAGGTTATTTTAATAATTTTTTTATTAACGTCGTACTATAGAAACACAACGGGCTTCTCACGACGGTCCAGGATCAATCACCGAAGGGAAAGATCCGATACAATTCGAAGGAGTCAGACGTTTTTTGCACAACACGGTGAGGCGTGTATTTTGAAACTTTATATTGTATAGTAAATAAATGTCCCTGTCCAATTTAGGTGTGCATCGGCCCTCTATTCTAACACACACACTGTCAATCAAAATAGACATTGCTCGGTCACTGACAAAAACTTTTGAGGGTTGTCTGTAGTTAATAACGAATCCCTTCAAACTAATATACACTTCCCTACAGAAATAAACCCGATGCCAGCGGATTTAATAAAATACGACTACTTGTTTGGGGGGGGGGGTTCGTGGAATGGCCTGGTACCTTTGCATGTTGTTGCATTTCGGACCATCAGGTTCTTCCTACGCTCTCGCAATTTTATGGAATGGACGAATGTAACTTCCAGGACAACGACGCTCCATGTCCTGTTGCGACCTCTGTTAAGCAGTGATATCAAGATATGGATGTAAAACGTCTTCCTTGGTCTGCTCAGAGTCCCGACCTAAACCCTATAGAATATTTGTGGGAAGCGTTAGAGCAACGTTTACGGACCAGGGAACCACGTCCGAAATCTACAGCTGAGCTGGCGACATTCTTACAGCAGGAATGGACACCAATAGTCATAACTGGGTATCAAAACCTTGTTGAAAGTATGTCCAGAAGGGTTGCTAGTGTAATTGCTGCTCGTAGGGGACCATCCCCCATTTAAAGCATGTATTATTTCCCTTATGCCATTTCACCTTGCTGTCGGTTCACTATTGTAGGATAGTGTACTTATTTCATTATCCACATACGGGACCTCGACTCTTTCGCCTAAAAAATAATCTTTCTGAAAAAATTGGTATTTAAGAACTTGGGTAGTGTAGAACATTTTACTATTCCATTATTATTCTATTATTCATTTTACTATTCCATTATTGTTCTATTATTCATTCTACTATTCCATTGTTCATTCTACTATTCCATTATTATTCCATTATTCATTCTACTATTCCATTATTGTTCTATTACTCATTCTACTATTCCATTATTGTTCTATTATTCATTCTACTATTCTACTGTTCCATTCCTGCTACAAGAATGTGTAGAACATTAGTTAACAACAAGCTAGTGTAGAACATTCTACTATTCCATTATTATTCTATTATTCATTCTACTATTCCATTGTTCATTCTACTATTCCATTATTATTCTATTATTCATTCTACTATTCCATTGTTCATTCTACTATTCCATTATTATTCTATTATTCATTCTACTATTCCATTATTGTTCTATTATTCATTCTACTATTCTACTGTTCCATTCCTGCTGCAAGAATGTCGCCATTTTTGCAGCAGGATTGGACACAAATACCCATAGAAGTGTATCAAAACCTTGTTGAAAGTAAGACCAGAAGGGTTGCTAGTGGTATTACAGCACGTGGGGGGACCATTCCCCCTATTAAAGCATACATTCTTCCCTTATAACATCACATCTTGCTGTTCAGTCCATTATTGCAGGGTAGTTAATTAACGTCGAACAAGGGCAACACTACGGGCTATTAGCAACGGTCCGGCATCCATCCTGAAGGAAAAGATCCAATAGAAACGCCTCGTCAAGAATAGAACCACAGTCAGAACACCTGAAACGGGACCTCCTCCCCAAACATCCACACCACCTCATCGTGAGGTCATTTGGAGCAATACCAGATTTAACGAGCATCAACTCTACTTACGCGACGGTATTTGAGTGGACCAAGTTTCGAACACGCAACCCTTCGGTTGCTAATACGTTGCTCTTTCTACAGGGTTACCTTAAAACTAATACAATTCATCCATACTCACTGCTGTCTGAAAATCAAGTTTCACGTGCGTTTCTTTACCATAAAACTGAGTAATACACTACTGTGCTATTTTTATCCATTATTTGTAACATTTCTCTATGAATTTATTAGCTAGGGCCTTTAAACACAAGAAATAGTCACGAAAGTATATAACGCGATTCCGTCTTCAACCATGAGTTCGAGATTGATAAGGTTCTACATTCCTACTAGAGATGTAAGCCAAAATTGTTTCCGTTCTATTTTCGATCATGTACAGTAGAACAATACCCCGCCCCTGACTCTGTGTTCGAAAACCATGTACCATATATATCTATGGCTTGTAATTTGATATTGGCTCAAATAAAGATCACGAGGTTTACATTCAGAACTTCATGTGGATAGAAATGTTTTATGATTTATGGATTAATCCATATAGGCGTGTCCTTCTAGTAATGCCTGTGAACGATAGATATCGTAGGATTCGTGCCATGAACATATTTTATTACGGAATTCCCAAATTTAACTTTTTGTTCTGCGCATTTTTATTGAGTTTCTGTTTTTAGAATAATATACTTCAATGCATATTCTTCAATGCATTTAACTATATGTATATTCCCCTATGTATTTACCTATATTCATATTCTCCAATGCGTTAAATGTGTTCCGTCGAAATCCTTAGACTCCTGTAAAAAAACGCCATGAGGTTTGTAAAAATTTGAAAATCAGTGTTATCCAATACTTAGAGTTCATAAGATAGTACTTAACTCTAAAGATGTTGGATTTTATTGAACTCTCTTTACGCAACTTGGCCAAATATGGCTCTTGCGCCATAAAATTCAACCAAAGAAATTGGGATCTCAGTGTGTTTGCCCATTGTAGGAGGTGTCGTTCGGATTACTGTAGCTTACTTTCTTCTGTGTCATTAAAGCTTTCCTTGTCCGTACGTCCATTATTTATCTGTCTGACTCATGCACCATAAGGATTGCAACCAAACCAACCGAAGAAATTAGGGAAGGTGTTCTAAATATCGCCTGTCCTAACTATTTATCTGTATCTCAGCCTCCTGTGTTTGTTTTTTTAAGCTGGAAACTAAATAAATATCACTAGGAATTATTCTCTTATGGTTTTCAGAGATCCTATACCTTCTTTACTTATGTCAGTTTAAATTAACTAGTTAAACTGCTGAAAGTTTCCCTAGATCATTTTCAAGTGCGGGTTTCTAATATCACCTACCCCTGTTCCTATTGCCACCCACCAGACGAAATGAGGAGCTACTATTAAAACGAGTTGCTAGTAGAGCATACATACCTGCATTTAGAATTTAATGTACTTTCAAGTCATATTAACGAAATTATCATTTGGACACACTTACCTAGATATTCCCTGAATGGATTGGAGACAAAAAATGCGTTGATCACAGCCTCAAATACTTCAGATGCAATCGTGTTATTGATATAACTGATAGGATACTTGCCGGTGGCACTACGTGTGGCAAAACCCTAGACTGTCAAGGTAACTACATAAATTCATAGATGTCGCGTATAGTAGCATGAAAACACGAGTAGGCGGTATTAAGCACAGGGACGATATTTGGAACACCTACCCTAATATTTGGTACAGTTTTGTAGCAAAATGACCATGGAACAAACTAAACTAAAACAGTTAATATGACACTCTAGCCGAGTGATTTGTGCTCGAATCTTCTCTCAACATGCTCTGGATTCATATCCCTGTTTGGGCATGAATATTTAATGGTTTGAAAAGCCCACTAAGCCGTAAGTCTCGTACCACATCAAAATATCAACCAAACAGAAGAAATTGTCTATAAATAAGTGAATAAAGGATTATATCCTGATACTTCCAATGTGTTAAAGTATGTGTGTAAAAAGAGCATCCGCTGTTTTAGCAAGGATAATTACAATTTGGAAAAATAATTTTTCCGAAAACCCACGCAGATTAAAAGTAAATAATCTTAGGTTTGAAATGTTATTAAGAAATCTAACTCATTCCTTGTGTAAATATTCGGAAATGTTAGTAGCTAAATTACTTAAATTTACTCTGAGCGAACTTTAAATACAAAATAATAAAAATTTAAGAACACTAAATTATGTATAAAAATAAATTATGAAACTTGTTTGTTCTTTGTTATAATTTAAATGCTGCACTATAAATTAAAATTTAAAATTTTTGTTAAATGATTCATCGAAATGAAAAAGGAATTCTGAGTTGTGTACTGTTTGTATCGTTTCCTAAGAGTATAGAATCTTGGGACACTGCTTTTAAATATTAAATTTACCGTGTTCAAACTTACATGCGCTTTAAGATTCAATATTACATTTATTATTTTAATGTTTAAGTACTTAATTATTTCAAATTTTTTCAATTTTAAGTACATTTAAAAAAAAGTTTTTCAATACAAAGATCTTGTCTAAAATGACTGATGTTTCTTGTTAGGATACAGATTGAACAAATTTAGTGTTGTTGATACTTTTACAACTAACTTAAGTTTCATTTAATCGTAAATGGTTTGGTTGGTAGAAATTAACGTAATACTTGAGCTACAACAACACCTCGTAATGTTGAGACGTAATGACGAGAACACCTGAGCTGGCAGACCACTCTCGGTCAACTTCCACACCAAGCTAACGTGAAGACTATTGAGGCTACGACATATTTAACGTGCACCAGCCCTCACATAGACGACGGTCTTCAGTTGGTTCGAGTTTCGAACTCAACCTCCACCGGTTGCTAATACTCTTACCAGACAACTGAGGCCCCGCAATTATTTGGGATAATTCAGAAAAAGTATTATTTACTCTCGCAGGTGTAAATTTTAAATCTCCTCTGTATCTCAATTTTAAAATTTTCTAAAATGAATACCTTTATCGTGTGTACATGCAAACAGCAAGGCTCAAGAATCTATTCATAATGTCCCCCCAACTACCTTTCAGCAAAACTATTGAAGTTACACACGGGGCTCCAATTTTTATATAACCCCTTCGCGGCATCCATAATATTTTTGTTCGGAACTTGGGGGGAAGGAGAACAACCTAGTTTCCTGACAATTTTTCTGCCTTTATTGAGCCTAGAGTATTTATTTACTCTTATGAGGCGATTTGAGATCTCAATCTTGAAGATGAAAGACGGAGATCCTTTCCTATTAGACAGAAAATTGGATGTTTATCGCAGACTCGAGCTTATTCGTTTTTATTGAAAATAATAATATTACAAAGTAAGAAGGTCGACTTCGTTTAGTCGTGCAAAGCAATTTAATGTTGATTTTTTATCCATTTTAATGCCTTGTTTAGCAGTGTATAAAATGAAACAAATACGTGTTAATAGAGGGACCGACTTCGTATATAAATTGTTTGGTCGATGAAAATCTTAGACGTACCTTTAATAATATCTGAAAAATTGCCATTACTCTAAAAAAGTTGTTTTTGGGATTTTGAATGTTTGTGACTCGATATATTAAGTCCATCCGCTGAAATTTTTTTAACACAAATCATGAATGCCAAATTTATGGCAACTAACTGTCTAGAATTCGGGGTGTTTTCGTTGGCTTCAAAAAAAAAACAAATTCTTCATCAGTAAAAAGGTACTTTTTGAGTTGAATTTTTGTAGGCGAGAGTGCGATACATGTATATTTGCACATAAAATCGTTCGAAATCAATATCCAATTGACTGCGTCCGCATGAATAACAACAGTTAATATGTGAAAGTTGCATTCATACAGGTAATAAACAACAGAGAAAGTAACAAAAAAATTGGTTTGAACACACATAATGAAAAAAGTTATTGCTGTCTTTTTGGCATGGGTTCAATTTTTCCCCAATATTTATCTGATAACTGTCATCAATACGTGAGGAAAAGTAACAATTTATTTGTCTGATAAAGATTTCAGGCTTAGAAAGTTTTTAATACGAAAATGGCAAAAAATAGTCAAGAAATGTCTAAAATGTTCGATGCAACTATCACTGATATTCATCAGAATTTCTACTAGGATAAGTGTTCCAAATATCGCCTACCCTAACTATGTATCTCTACCTCAGCATCCTGGGTTGGAAAATCATGCTGAAAACTAAATTAATAATAATAGGACCCATTCTCCTTTGGTTTCCAGAGATCCTAAACCTTCTTTACTTATGTCAGTTTAAGTTGACTAGTAAAACTTCAAAAAGATCACCAAGATAGTTTTCAAGAGTGGGTTCCTAATATTGCCTACCCCGTTCATATTACCACCCACCAGGCGAAATTAGGAGCTACTATTCAAAACGAGTTGCTAGCAGAGCATGCATACCTACCTTCAAGTTCTATAAACGAAATTATGATTTGAAAACACTTAGCTTGATGTTCCCTGAATGGATCGGAGACAAAAATATCGTTGATGAGAGCCTCAAATATTTCATATGCAATAGTGTTGTTGATATAACTGATAGGAAACTTGCCGGTCGCGTTACATGTGGCAAAACCCTAGACCGTCAAGGTCACTACATAAAATTGTAGATGTCGCGCATAGTAGCTTGCAAATACGAGTTGGCGATATTAAGCACAGGGGCGATATTTAGAACACCTACTCCACCCTTTGGCATTCAATTCAATCCAAGGTTTCCAATCAGTTTTGTGGATCAGAATAACTTTGCTCTAGTCTAAGCTCAGTTTTGTGATATACTATGCATAAGGTAATATGAAGGGGGGAAAATTTTCCCTTGGGATAGAAAAACTGATGCGGTAATATCTCCAAACGTTTAATTTATCCCTATGGACCAGAACATTCGGATTTAGTTGAACAGGTTGTTTGGGTTTTTAAGCACAAGGGCCATAGTTTTGTTACATTTTGTCAAACACAAGACAGGCAATTTCAAGAAAAGAAAATACACACATAAATGAAGTTTCCCTGACATAGAAAACAGAAATATACTCAGGTTAAGTCCGTAAGCTTAGTTATATATCACAGAGGAAATATAAAGAAGTGTGAGCAATAGTACGCTTATATTGTACTTGGGTGGCCAAATCGTGTAACATCACCCTTTCACTACTTTCATCTGTTCGTTGGAAACAAATATTTGTCACCTGATTCAGGGTGGCCAACCTGTGACGCACTGGATGATTACAAGTGGCCATTGGACGATTACATGTGACACACTGGACGATTACAAGTGGCACACTGGATGATTACAAGTGGCGCACTGCATCCTTGTACCTACTTATTCGTTTGAAGTAGGTGCCATAACTGAATTCTTCATATTTTCTTCATATATATAACATTTTCATATTTTGAACACCAGGGTGCTCTCAGTGCAATTATTCAGAATTCAGAAATTGTAAAGCCCTGTCTCTAAATATTTGCACGCCATCTTGGTTATAAAAGTATTGAAAGGAAAGAAGACTAAATTGCTATAAAAAGGCAGACGGCTACCAGATGTATCGAGGAATTATCTCGGGATGTATCTCAGCAACTGGAAGTCCTTGTCCATTCTTGTACTTTCTTTTCTCTAGCCTTGGATGAATCAACGAACATGTGATGTAGTCCAGTTAAGAATTTTTATAAGAGAAATTGATTATAATTTTAATGTCTTCAAAAACTTGCCAGTCTGGAGTCATTGCATGGTAAAACAAGAGGATCAGACATACTTGAAAAAGTAAAAAAGCATGCCTAAAAAATCTAAAATTAGATTATAGTTAACTCAGCATCCTAAGGCGTATCTGAACTCGTATGTGGCAACAAGTGATGCATGGCATGTTAAAGGTTGGCCACCCGTTTTATGATTGTTACACGGGACGAATACAAAGGACATCCATTAATCCATCACTTGATTGGTTCACACAACATTGCAGTAAACTTTGACGATTTCCCCATATTTGTCGCCACTCTTATAGAAGTGCACGTTCGTGCATTTATCCTCTCATCATGTTGTACCACCAAATGAGGTAATAAGATGCCAAATTGGCCATCCATGTCAGTTTTTCAGAGTGATCACATGATTGATAGTCGACATGTTGGCCACACTTTTGAAGCTCTTCTCAACAGCAACATCTAATCTGTTTTAGCTTGAAGCATGTGCCCGATATGGCTCCTACGCAAATAAACTACCATCCAACCGTCATAGCACGTTACGATTCAAACCAAAAACCTTTGTGCACAAACGGGACTGGTGCACGTTAAATATTTTCATGCCTCAAATGTCCTCACGTTGGCGTGGTGTAGAAGTTTGGAGAGTGGGACACCAGCTCAGGTGTGACCTCGTCATCTGACCGTGGTTCAAAATTGCGTAGTGTCTTCGGATCTTTCTGGTTTGATCCAGGACCGTCGCCAATAGCCCGATGCGTTGTTCTAGTTTGGCGTTAATTAAAATACCTAAATACCTTAGCTCATTATATCAAGGTTTCCAAACTGTCCAGGACCGACCTAACGGTCTGGTGGTTAAGGTGTTAGTCTTAAGATCGGAATATTCCTGGTTCGAATCCGGGTCAGTGCATGAATGTTTGTAAACTTATGGTGTAGAGGCGGCTGGTGCATCTTAAATCTGTCGTGGCCGAGTCCTCACGTTGGGTTGGTGTGGAAGTGTGGAGAGTAGGGTGCCCTCTCAAGTGTTGTCTCGTCATCTTACCGTGGTCCAAAATTACGTGGTGCTATTCTCGTATCTTTCCCTTCGGGTGTTGATCCCGGACCGTCGTCAATAGCCCGTTGTGTTGCTGTAGTACGATGTTAATTGAAATTACTTTACCTTTCCTTGCCGAACTGTCGAGGTTTCCTTAAACTGCTATCTCTTAATCTCTGCTTTGAGATATGTTATGAGTTCTTTTATAAAACAAAACGAATCGTAAATATTTAGCTGTTGTGAGTACTGTGTAAAAAAACTGCTATTCCCAAAGGATAACATTTAGTTTCAAAACGTAGATAACAGGAAATAATGAGCATGCCTCAAAATTTCGAGAGCAAAAAAGTTACCCTTTTAATGTACCGATACGGGCACTTCATAAATGAAGAGCTTAATCTCACCATGGAAAAGTAAAGCACACATAATCACGCCACTTCTACAGCCAAATGAAATTTTAATTAGTTTTATTCAGCGGAACTGCCGACGCCGCGACTTGAACGTGCGACTTAAATCTGACGTGACTGTTCTGTTTGTTGAAAAGGAGATCTGCAGCTGACACAAAAGCCTCGCGCAGATTATTTATCTTTCAGCAGATAAGTTTAGGTGGACTTATGCGGAGGAAATTATTTTTAACTGTCATATCCAAGCTGTGGAGGAGAAGGATTTTGACATGAAGAATCGGGAATTGGTGAGTGAGGATATTCTTAGCGGCGACTCTGAGAAAAGGGAAAGATGATAAACAAAGTTCTATTTTGTGTCTGCAGGTGTGGAGGAATGGGCAATTATTTACACTTAAATTGCACCTCTTTAGCTAGCCACACACTGGACTGACAAGTGATACACAACAGACTGACAGAATTGCATGTCTTCGTGTTTTTGTGCGCAGGTGTAATGCGCATGCGCGTGTCGGATTTACGTGCAGCTTTCTGCTTCATGCGTTGCTAGACATGCCTTTATTCAGGTTAGGTTTGGTGTCTCTCTCCACTGTTATTTTTTGCTGCACGACGTCGGATTAGACATGGACCTACAACTTGGGTTCCTAAAAGCAGCTAATATCCGTGCCCATAATGGTGTTCGAACTCAGTCTGTTTAATTGAGGGCAGAAGAGTTAACTTCTCAGAGCTATCTGGCCGGCACGTTGATTTAGATTGGTTAGTTGGGTCAGATGTTGGTAAACTGGGTACCCTATTACATGCAATTTCACATGAACTTGTTCATATTGCACTGTAGGTTTATTTTTGATTGAATATAATATCACCACGGGAATGAATTTCTAATGAACAGATTTTTCATGTTTCTTTACCAGTTAAACACTGTTTTGAGTTTAATTCATGGTTGTAATTATAGAAATAATTTGAATGCTTAAAAACACAAAAGAATATTAAAACACGTAAGGAAGTGTTCGTACTATTTTAACCATTATAATTTTACGCATACTATCTCTGTCCCAAAACGAGTGTCACATTTAACCCTTGAGGTTTTGTCCGAAATAGTTGTCACATTTATACAAAAGATGTAAATGAAAAACATTTTATCGTAAATCAAAAGGTTTACTTTCTAACATTGTTAAACATTACGTATTAAGACTTTGGCTATTAATATAGATTTAAGATTGCAACTGACATAAAAAGACGGCGATTTTCCCGCATGAGTATTTATTGCTGGATACAATTTTGTAGACATTACTTCCAGATTACCCCATTATGGTTTCCATACATGTTTGTAATGTTAAGAAAAGGTTTTCTGACTTTTTCTCGAATAGCGAACGCGATTTTTTTCTAATTTTACCAGACTTCAATTTACAATAAAAAAGATCATTGAATGGTAATATTAGGCTGCCTCATATTGTTAACAAATATTGACCTCATTGGTGCAGTTAACTTCAAATATGAGGAAAGCTATCACACAGTCTACTATGTTTTCCTTATACTATTAATCTGCTCGTTTTTAAACAGATATTTTGCGCTTTATTAGCAATTGCTAAACTTTTATCTAATTTCATATCTCATGGTAAAGGAACATATTGTATGGCGGAGAGTGTGGTACCATCTGAGGCGCTAATTTCAGCATTTGAACCTGGTCCAAAAGTACGATGTGTTATCTTCCTATCTTTTCCTTGCCGACCAACCGTTCTGGTGGTTAAGTTGTTAGCCTCCGGATCTGAAGGTTCCTGGTTCGAATTAGGGATCGACATCGATGTCAATGTTTTCAAAACATCGATGTATGGGGGTCGATGTTTTTGTAACATTGATGTTTATACTTGTCGATGTTTTATTTTTAAATCAAAAAAGTACTTTTATAAATATTTAAAAAATAACCAAGTAGCATAATTTTCATAATCAGCAAATTGAACATACTTTTAGACCAAAGTGACCAAAGGTGAAGTGTCTGAAAAGTAGGGATGCGACATTGATGTCAATGTTTTATAAAAAACATCGATGTATTGGAGCCGATGTCGCATCAAAAGTTGCTAAACCAGTTTTCACAAATGGGAGAAAAAGTTTGAATACACTGAATTTAATAAACATCGATGTTTTTGGGACGATGTATTATCAACATCGATGTTTTAATTATGAACATCGATGTTTTGCTGTCGATGTCGCATCCCTAGTTCGAATCCGGGTCAGTACATCAATATTTGTAAGCGTAGAGGCAGCTGGTGTACCTTAAATCTGTCGTGGCCGAAAGTCCTCACGTCGGGTTGGTGTGGATGTATGAAGAGTCGAATGCCCGCTCAAGTGTTGCCTCGTCATCTGACCGTGGTCTAAAATTACGTGGTGCTATCCTCTGATCATTCCCTTAGGGGATTTATCCCGTTGTGTTGCTCTAGTACGACGTTAATTAAAATTACCTTATCCTTTTGAATAAGAACTTTTAATTTTGTATCTATTGTTTTTATTAGCGTGGGTCACACGAAAGTAGTGAAAAAACTTAACGTCATAGTCAACCTAATCAGGGAATAATATAAGATACTCTCCATAATCCGACGTCTTTTTCAGGTGTTGCCTCGTCATCTGACCGTGGTTCAAAATGACGTGGTGTCGTCCTGGGATCTTTCACTTAGGGGATTGATCCCGGACCGTCTTCAATAGCCCGTTGTGTTTCTCCAGTACGACGTTAGTTAAAAAATTAACAATTACTTTCCATTTGGGAATGATCCCGGACTATCTTCAATAGCCTGTGGTGGTGAATCTGGTCTCGTCTTTTGGCACACTCGATGGCATTGCATCGTAAATGCAAAGTGTTATCAACTACACACGTGTAAAGTGCCAATTGTTTGAAGGAAGGAATTTCATCGAGTACTTGGGAAGAAATTGTGTTATTGTGTTGTGTTTCTTAAATTTTGTTAAGCATTCAAAATGGCAGAAAATGATGATATAGTATGCTTTTTTATTACCGAGAAGGCAAGAATGCTTAGCAGACGCAAAATAAGATACCTGTTCTGTAGTGTTATGGTGTCGTTGACGATTCCACGTACCGTAAGGGGTTCAAAAAGTTTCGTGGGTCTGTTATTTAGCTAGAAACCTCGTAACTTCTATGATCGTGGGATGATGCAGCTACCAGAGACGTCATCGAATAGAACGGCACTTACTATACTGATCAAATGTGTAATTTTTAGTCAATAAAATAATTTTTAATCCTAAAAACGGAATGAACTTTAACGTCAACCCAATAGTAATGGAAATAGCTTTGTGCGCCTTTAATGTTTTTAACTCTCAATCCTTAAAAGCAGACTTTACTTTTATAACTTTCGGTACAGCTACAGTCTACGTTTGTAGCGGTGGCAACAGCCTTGGCGATTTTTTTTTTTGGCTCACTTCTAGTAGCGAGTTACGGTAGGTTGAGGCAACCCATCTGTATTTATGTTTATTGTGGTTTTCATGGCAAACTTGTCAAACGAAAATTTTTAATTTTCAGTTTAATTATATCGGTTTGTTTAATTTTCAGTTTGATTCAAAATCAGCTAAAGTATTTTGATTTTATTAGTTCATTTGAATTTTTTTCTTTGATTCCATTGGTTAGTTTAATTTTAAAATACGCTTTGATTGCATTGGTCCTTTTAATTTTTTGTTATATTATTTGATTGGTTCATTTAATGTTTTTTTTTCCATTTGTAGAATTTTTATTTTACTATAATTTTTTTCACGGGAGAGTTTCGACATTTGTGGAATTTTCTTTTTTAATAATTTTTTTCCCGGAACAGTTCTGCCGTATCAGGTTGAATTATTTCTTGCTTTTTACCTTTAAAGATCTTTTTTTTTCAACAAACCCACTGTATTTAGTGTAATTGATAAGTTTCAGGGTATTCTCTTACCCAACATTCGCAGCTTAGTTTTTCTGCTGGTTCACAAATGTGTTTTGAAATGTGTTTAAGCTTATTCCTTTTTGTGAAAATATTTTTTAAATATACTTTCAAAACGTTCTTCAAATGTGTTTTCTAGCTTTCAGTTTCCGTTGTAAAAAGAAAAATATTTTTGAAAGAAAAAGATTTTAAAATAATTATTTACTTGGCGACTTTAGAAGTGTGCCACAAAAATCGCCAAGGCTGTTGCCATCGCTATAATCGTAGACTGTAACTGTACCAAACTTTCTACGTAAACTGATATGAAAATATTGTAGAGTTACTGACTTTGAATGTCCCCATTTGCCTCCAGTTTCTTCTATTTGTTGTTATTAAACCTTAATTGAGTAACTTAGGCTTTATTTGCTTTTTATTGCTTTACTTTCCACGTCTCGGAAAAAGAGTTTGTCTAAATTTTAATGGGTTCGTATGAGTCAAGTGCACAATTAATTTAAGGAATAATATAATGCGATTAAACTCAAAACTTTGTTCATGTACGAATTTAAATTACAATTATTTATGTTATGGCATGCTTCCTTTTCTTCCTAGATATTTAAAAATGAATGAAATATTCAGCTTAAGATTCCGAGTAGTGGCCATTTTAACTTAAACCCTATTGCCCACAAAAGTTATAAGTACACATTTTTGTCAAGCAACTTTTACAAGCATTAAATATTTCTGAGTTGGCAGTTTATAATTGAATGTAATGAGAGTTCTTTTTATGATTAAAATCTAGGAACGAAAATAGGATTTTTTGGAAACATTCTCGACACCAAGGTTTTATGGTACTAAAGATGAAGTATAAAAGATTTTGCAAAGCATGCAGAACATCATTTATCCAGACCCATTAGCTTCTTACAACATTTTTCTTACCAACTCAAATACGGCGATGATAGCATCGACATATATCTCCCATCGTATCTTTTTTACTGCTCGCATGATAACGATACATAAATTCCATATTTCTGATACCATCAGTTATTAATGTACCCATTAAAATACACCGTAAGTGCTCATGTGTATCGTAAGGGCTCATGGATGCATTACTATAAAATAACATGCGGCAGAAATTGCTGAGTAAGGTTAACGTATTGTGATCGAATCGAGGTTATCAATCGTTCCGCTTTGAAAGAAGTGTCCCGATCAGTTGGTCATTTTGTCTTGGTCAAAAGAAAAACATCGAGGCCTCGTTCTATTAGAAGCATCGGTCATTGCTTTCAGTAATAAGAGAAAGTGAAGATATGAGATTTTGTTTTTACCAGCTACACTTATCCTTTGAAAGTATTGTAAAAGTTTTGTTGTCTGAACATTTTCAAAACTATTACAGGGTTTGCGATGGCTGGGTTGCCATATTTGGCCAAGTTGCTCTATTCAACGTCAAACAAGTAGGGATGCGACATCGATGTCGATGTTTTAGATAAAACATCGATGTATTTAACATCGATGTATTGGAGTCGATGTTTTTGTAACATCGATGTTTATACGTGTCGATGTATTCACGTTGTCGATGTTTTATTTTTAAATGAAAAAAGTACAGTTTTAAAAAATTTTTAAATATCCTAGTAGCATAATTTTTATAATCGGCAAATTGAACATACTTTTAGACCAAAGTGGCCGAGGTTGAAGGGTCTGAAAAGTAGGGATGCGACATCGAAGTCGATGTTTTCAAAACATTAATGTTCTATAAAAGAAACATCGATGTATTGGAGCCGATGTCGCATCACTAGTTGCTAAACCAGTTTTAAGAAATGGAGCAAAAAGTTTAAATACACTGAATTTTAAAAACATCGATGATTTTGGTGCGATGCATTATCAACATCGATGTTTTAATTTTGAACATCGATGTTTTGCTGTCGATGTAGCGTCACTAGTTGCTAAACCAGTTTTAAGAAATGGGGGGAAATGTTTAAATACACTGAATTTTAAAAACATCGATGTTTTTGGGGCGATGTATTATCAACATCGATGTTTTAATTTTGAACATCGATGTTTTGCTATCGATATCGCATCCCTACAAACAAGTCAACATGTACAGGGTGACCCAGCGGGTGATGTTTGAAACGAATCAAAATTTAAAACACATAAGAGTGATGAAAAGATTTTAATTATGTATATTGAAATTAAATAGTAAGCAATTAATGAGGTTCGAAGTGACCGCCTTCTTTAACAAGGAAAGCAGTGAGGCTGTTCAGGAATGCATCCATCCCGTGTGAGCAGACTTCGATGTCGTGTCGACTGCAGTGGCTAGTATTACTGTATAATATTATATATTATATCCAGTTCAGTAGTCCTCTACTGCCGTGTTTAGAAATAGAAGTATCTGTTTGAAAATTGATGATGCCGATGATAATTCTACGATAGATTGCTTGAAGGGGCAATTTCGAAAGCAGCATGGATTTCAAGCAGTAAAACATGGAGAATTAAAACTTCAATTATATAGAAATTTGATTTTTTGCTCTACGGCCATCTATTATAACATGAAGTCAAATTATATAGAGACATCGAGTTTAGTTCTAGATCCCATAGTTAATTGAAATCAGGGCAACAATACTCACTGATCACACCACTGTTTAAAAGTGTCTCGGTTAGAGCAAACAAATATGGTAAGGTTACTTAAAATATCTCGGTTTGGACAAATAAATGTAATAAACTTGCTTAAAATTGTCTCGGTTGGATAAAATAATCTGGTTCAGAATACTTATGTACAAGTTAGAACAAACTAGATTATCCTGCTTAAAATTATTTCCTGAAGAACAATTTATTGTTCAGAATATTAACTTCTGATATTTATACTAGTTAGAACAAACAAATATGGTAAGCATGCTTAAAACTATCCCAATTAGAACAATCAGTATTGTTCAGAACACTGAATACTGGCAATTGTACAGTCAGGAACAAACTTGGTTTGCCTGCTTAAAATTGTCCAGGTTAGAACACATTATATTATTTGGAATACTAACTGATATTTGTACAGGTTAGAAAACAATTGACAAGCCTGCATAAAACTGTCCCATATAGAACAACAATATTGTTAAGAATACCGATTACTGATATTTGTTCTAGTAAAAAATAATAATATGGTAAGCCTGCTTAATATTTGTTCTAGTTAGAAGAAATAAATATTGTACGTCTGTTTTATTTTTCTTTGGTTAGAAAGAATAATGTTGTTCAGAATGACTATTGATATTTGTACAGGTTAGAACAAACTAATTTGGTAGTCATGGTTAAAATTATCCCGGTTAAAATAATGACTGACAATATTTGTACAGGTTAGAACAAACTAATTTAGTAGACCTGGTTAAAATTATCCCGGTTAGAATAATGACTACTACTATTTGTACAGGTTAAAACAATTGGTAAGCTTGCATAAAATTGTCCCTGTTAGATCAAATAATATTGTCATGAATACATACATATTTGTACAATACTAAACATATTGAACAGGTAAGAACAAACTTGATAAGCCTGCTTAAAACTGTCCCAATAAGAAGAAACAATATTATTCAGAATACTGACTCTAATGATATTTGAACAAATTAAAACAAACTTATATGGTAAGCCTACTTTACAGTATTCCAGTTTGAAAGAAAAGAAAATGTCTATCTATCTCAGGAGACATAAGCGCAGATGTGCTGGACCTTCAACTTTTGACATTTAAGTTATTATTTTCGCAGCCTAAAATGGAAGTAGAATGTCACTGGCTTAAGCTGACTTCAGGCAATTTTCAAGTTTAACAAGTTCTCCCAAACAATTGCATTAATTGTTAAAGCTTCAAATTATCATCGAATGCCAAGGTGCATCGTTTGACATGCTTTTAGAAGGAAACCTCTGAAATTTCTTAATCATTAAAACCTATTCATAAAAGTTTCGACTAAGCTGGAAGCGATGGAATATAAATGTGATTTCTATCTCAGAAGATAAGAGAAAATATAATCCATACATGGTTTTGAATTTTTTTTTTGTAATTTGATCCTTATGGATCCTTTGTGAGAAACGTATTTAGTTTATGAACCGGAGATGTTCTAAAAGCTATATGCAACCGATGGAAGAGCTTTCGGTTTACTTGTTAATGGATGCAATCAACGTATAAAACGAGTAATTTTTAAACAATAATCAAAACTTATGTAATCATTTTGATAAATCTGATTTTAATGGGCAAGCATTCAGTTTCTAATAATGTGTTCAGTTTAGATTGAATGGTTTTGATGAAGTCGTCATTTCATGTAAGCTTAGAATTTCGGTTTCCACGCATCGTTACAGCTACGAATGCGTATTTTATTAAAAGATAAAGGTAAAAGAACATAAAGCTCCTGCGATTATTCTAAAAGAATATCGTGATGGAAAATTAAGGTTTCAAATAGAAAAGATCAGCAACAATTTCTACACGAGCTGTTCTTTCACGGAAGATTTAAGACAACTTTTAATAGACTGTTACTCACTTTTCTTATTTCTGTATTTGTTTGCTAAGTACTTATTAAGATTTTTAAGAACTTCATAGGTACTTATTTTTTGTACAAGAAAAGCATCATTAAGTTTTATACACTTCGTAAATGCGATTATAAATTATATACTTTGGGAAAGTTGTTTTCATAATTGATAAAAAAAAAAATTTAATTGAGTAATGCCACGCGAATGTTAATTTTAACAATATATTTTACAATCGGTGCTTTTTCTTAACTGAACAAAAAATTACTTGCAATGAATTAATCCCTATGAGAGGTTTACAAGCATAACTACACCGTTCAACCTGAGATCAACCCTGCATGACAACAAACCATTTTTGACCTTAACCAATAGAATCTGTAGTACAGTTCTTTCATCCAAGACATGTGGTTGTTTTGATGTTTTGTGTGTTATGAGGAAAACTCAATTATGCACACGACTCAAAAATATCGTGACACATAGTGGATGAGTGTTGAGTAGGGTAAAAGTATGTTCCAGCTAAGTGTCGCATGAGTTGAGATGTTTGAATCTTGCTGTTGAAAGTGACACGAGCCACCACACCACTACTGGAACCCTCCTACTCAACAGACTCAATGTGTTAAATCTACTCAAAGTGCTAAATCTACTCAAAGTAACACGCATCTCTTTATTTACTTAAAAGTAATTTGTAAAATTATACTTAATCAATTTTATTTTAAAGCTAAGAAAATGGCTTAAAATTTTATCTCTCCAAGTGGTTTCGACGAGATAATCTAGACCATGATCTGGTCAATTTTATTAACGAAGAGGTTGATCGTCATCAAGGTATTGCTGATTTTTTATGACAAGATTAAGACCTGGTCAGTTTGTTTCCCATGACCAGATATCTGGACCATCAAGGTCTGGTCAGTTTTGCTAATGACGAGATAACTCGTTGAGATAACAACGAGGTAATTTAAATATGAGCCGATATTTATTAAACTGGTATAAGTCCACTTTGAAAAAAAAAGTTTATTTTCTTTATTAATTTTAATAATTATTATTGCATGGTAAAATATCACAAGTTTACTGTGTTAAAAATATCATCCGAATTGAGTAACGTTTGCCAATATTTTAAAATAATTAATTTAAACGCTAACCCTTAAATATCTCGATGTATGAAAAAATGGACTTATACCAATTTCAAAAATAACGGCGCATATAATAATTGGCTTCTATAATTCCCAACTCAAGCTTACTGGATTGCTAATGTTTGTAATTTAATAAATGTGTTCCCAAAAGCCTGATTTTGGTTGGTCTCTCTTTGAAATACATGGGCTAAATACATCGGGATATACCTCGGAAGTTTGGAATGCTCTGATGTAAGCAAAGATTCCAAACTCTAATGACTCGTATTCTCATATGGCCAGTTCTATTGGATCTAGACACCTGTTTCAAGACAAATGTGGCTCTAATTCTGCACGTTTTCTTTCTTAACCACTACAACATAAATTAAATATTGATGAACGGCGCAAATGAGATGAAAGGTTGACAGTATAGAGAGTACTGCATGTTGCAGACAGTTAAAGAGACTTGCAGGCTGGCTGCAATGGCAAAACGATTGAAAAAGGGTTGTTTCGTAAGACCATTTTAAAAATTAATACGCTGCCATCACCATTATAGGTCACTTTTTCTCCGTCATTTGCAGCAGATGCTTTTATGTATGTATAGAAAAGTTAGCGCTAATGAAATAAAAATACAATAATCAAAGAAAGCGGCAGAAGGATGAGAAAATATATGTCGTGCGTGATACAATTTGCAGGTAAGAGTGTTGGAAAGCGATAAAAATAGAATTTAGCACCTGGGTTTCAAGAGTCGCTGCTTTCAAATATTCAATAAATGGTGTGGGTTTATTTTTTGCAATGGCTGTATCGTTGGAAACATCAATTGCGGCATTGAATGATCTGTAGAGTTTACGGGAATAAAGCAGTTGGGATCTATTAGAATGTTCTTTGAATGGTACAAATATTGACTTAAACTCTCTTAAGTTAGAGGTGCAAAATATTGGATTTCTGAACAGACATTTTTACTTTTGACATTTTCAATTTCCTTTTATGAGTATCGAAACCTAACCATCAGCAAAACTCATAACTTCCATTAAATGCTGGTTGTTTTTAATGTCAAACTATTACATATGGGTCTTAGGTCCCACCGGTTTACATCTGATTTCACGTTTTTTATTATCACGTTTTATATTTTGCAAAGGTTGTATGGTTAGAAACATCAATTGCTGCACTTTACTGTTCTGTAGTTTACGGAAATAAAGCAGTTGGGGTCTATCATTTCTTACATTTTTTTTGACATTCTTATTTTTCGATTATGTGTAACAAAACCTAACTTTTATCAGAATTCGTAACTTCCATTTATTGCTGGTTGTTTTTAACATCAGAACTATTTGAGAGTGGTATTAGATTCTGTAGATTTACATCTGATTTCAAATATTTATTAGAGACTTTTGGTTTATTTTTCAAAGGTTGTATGAACATCAATTACTGTATTGAATATTTTGTAGAGTTTATGGGAACAAAGCATCTGGGTTTTATCATAATGTAGTTTGAATGGCACTATATTGACATAATCTCTCTTAGGTTGCTACAGATGCAAAATATTGGATTACTAAGCAGACATTTTTATTATTTGACATTCTTAAATTCTTTTTATGAGCAACGAAACCTAACTACTATCATAATCATAACTTCCATTTTAAGCTGATTGTTTTTACTAACAAAACTATTTCGGAGGGCCTTTGGTCCCACAGGCCTGCATCTGAAATTTGTGTCAACTTGTTTTTGTACAAGATGTGGCAGAATGTAACTCAAACGTAACGTAACAATTTGAATTTTAACGTAATAATTCCGAAATCTAGAACAAACCTTCTAGTACTAGCTATGTCATAATCGACACTTTTCACTTGCACTCTTTGTTGAAAGTGAATAGAACATGGGCAATGCATTTTTATAGACTTCTATTTCTTTGTTTATTGGATAAGTAAATTATTTTCATTCGTCCGTCTTGTGTTTACAGGTTTTCCGTAAGATAATATTATGTAACAGATTTTATAAGATTGTTAAATACAAATTATCATTGATTGACAGCTCTATTGCAGCGAAGTTCTCAATGGAATTCGAGTCAAAACTTCCATTGTACGTGTCAACACCACCACACAAAATGCTTTTACGCATCTAATTGTACCTGGTCATGGTCCTTTATTGAATTATCTTCTTTGTTATTTTACACTCAAAATAAAGAACTAGGCGACGCATATCATTAGCTATCACAACGTCATTTTGAGCCATAGTCAGATAACGAGGCAGCATCTGATGTGGCACCATTCTCCAAACTTCCACACCAACCCAACGTGAGGACATTCGGCTACGACATATTTAAGGTGCACCAGCCGCCTCTGCACCATAGGCTTACCAATCGATACATGCGCTGACCCGAATTCGAACCAAGAACTTTCCCATCTAGAAGTTAATATCTTAACCACCAGACCGTTTGATTAGCACTCCTTCAAACATAATAGAATGGCTGACAAACATTAGACGAAATCCAACTTGTTTATATGCAGTACAAAGTCCCAAATCCGGAAGTCCGATATCCAGAATTGTCTAAAATCCGGACGTTTTGCTAAACGGCGTTTTATTATCTCACTTTTTTAAATCTTGTCGACAATTTTTTAAGAACAAGTAGTTAAACCTAAACCTAATTGATGAAACAACGCAAAATAACGGACATGTTCAAAATAAATACCACACAGAAAAATTAGAATATTTGCAAATGTAAAAATTGTTTCATTGTATTAAAAAAAAATTCCTGTTTTGAAAATTATTTCTATTTTTTATCTGCTATTTTACTATTGCAAACGCAAAATTCCGCGGGGTGGGTGGGGGTTATATTACTTTTTTTTTTACAAACTGAGAAAAAATTTAAATAATCCGGAAATGGCCGAAATCCGGAATGTCCGAGGTCCGGAGGATACCAGATTTCTGACTTTGTACTGTAATACTAAAAATCCCCATTACTTCTTCAGAATTGCGGACACCATGGACAAAATAGAATCATGTAATCTTTTTTTCCCCGCATATTCACGTGGTACGCAAATTTGCCAGTATTGCTGCTTTACAGGTAATGCCTTGTATCATCATTTTAATAATCATATTTACAAAGTATATGTTGACTTGGTTGGGGTACTGTTAGTGTTATGGTCCTCGGTTGAACAAGCTCTGGATTGGAATCTCGGCCATGGCCTGAATCTTAGTAGCGTTCCAGACAGCAAATTTAAGCCGAAATCATCAAAATAGTTTGGCATGTGGGTGGTTAAAATGACCCAAATGGTTGACTGCTTGAGAATATTGCCGTTAACTTCCATTGATACCGTTACGGAAAAGGCAATGCCAGTAATAATGGGAAGGAATTAACGTTTCGCGTGGGCACAATCTCAGTCGAAAGTTTTCCCGAGTGCTGGTTGATCGTGAGTGCTCGCTTGGTTCCTAATAACAACGGTATTAACGCCTCTAATACCCATCATATTGCTAGGATTTGCCTTTCAATATTCTGTCCGCCTTTGTCCTTGCGTCCAGGGAAGCCCCGCTAATAGCCCCACGAAAGACGTATTGGGGCGCCGAAACAAAGCGAAAAATTAATTAACCAGGTAGGCGTTACGAATCGATTCCACGAATAGCAAGTCTTACTGACAGAAAACTTTGTTTACGGAAAGCAATTTCTGTTGATAGGTAGATGATGTACGTTTCCGTTATTTTACAACCGTCTCCGAGAAATTATACGTTTGCCAAGCCACTTCACAAAGATGAAAAGAAGTGTATCCTGAATATGAACAAAGTTGAAAATAAGACAAGAAGATGTGCACATGAGCATGATAACAGTTAAAAGATAATCTCGCGTAAGTATATGCCTGGGTGAGAATAATATTTAAAAAAGGGTAACATAAAAATACACTTTGGTATGAAAAAAATTGAAAAAAAAAATGCTCATTTATCTAAATATATCTGGGTCAGAACAAAGTTGAAAAGGGTCATGGAAAAGTATACCTAGGTAATAATTGGTAATTTTTAATTAACGTAGTACTAGAGCAACACAACGAGCTATTAACGACGGTCAGGGATCAATCCCCTAAGGGGAAGATCCGAGAACAACACCACGTCATTTTGAACCAAGGTCAGATGACGTGGCAACACCTGAGCCGACACCCTACTCTCCAAACTTCCACATCAACCCAGCGTGAGGACATTAGGCCACGATGGATTTAAGGAGCACCAGCCGCCTCTACACCATGCGTTTACAAACATCCATGCACTGACCAGGATTCGAACCAGGAATCTTCCGATCTGGATACAGTCTTTGGTTGAATTGAGTTTCTAAATTGCAACCTTCCGTTTGATAATCCTTGACTCTTGCAAATAGGCTACCGTGGCCCATAAAAGAAGAGTACGATTTACATTTTCTATCTGATCAAACTTAATAAAAATTTGATAACAATTTTCTGTAATCCAAATGCTTCCGGTGATACATTTCCTTTGATACCTTAAAATGTAGTTGCCGCTTTGGTAACATTGTGCGTTTTATTCACTATACATTTTGCAATTATTGATTGCACACCTCAATACAGAATTTATTATTTGGAATTAATGTTGGTTAAGAACTGAAATCGCATTCTGAAAAAAGCCAAGTGACGCTACGTCCGGTACACATACAGGTAGTGCGTTGCCCAATAATGGCACCCTTTGCACTATACGCATGAAATATAAGCAGACTGAGCATTGCAATGGAGAGAAGCTTCAAAATGCGTGACTAGTAATCACGTGACAGACCTTTGAAAAATGCACTTGGTTGTGCGATTTGGTATCCTATCGCCTCGTTTGGCGATGCAACATCGTATAACGTAGGTGTATGAATATGCATTTTTGCAGTTGCAAGAAAAGTGGTGAATTCGCTTAAGTCTACTGCTATCACATGATCTGTGAATAAACCAGTCAGATGATGGATCTGAAGCGAGCTTAGCCACAACTACAAAAATCAACTTAAGAGGCAGTAGTATAGTGTAACCCCATTCTACCAAGAAGTACGTTTTGGCAGACAAAGTTGTACTGTTTCATTTTGGCTTGCTAAATGGGTGACCCGGACGTGATTTAAACACACAAAAATTTAAACTTCGATGGATGGTCTACGAGGGATCGTTTAATTGCCAATGTGGTGCTAATCACTTTCAGCAACCACCTAATGCTCTATGATAGCAGACACTGCCCATTTACAATCACGGCTTCACTCCATTCATTGCTACTCAGCCTTCACTTCACAATGGCATTCACACTCGGCTGCAAAAGGCAACACAAGACAATTACAACTGATCCTAATACAGCTATCACAGTCTCACGCAGATGGCAATCATTCTACTAGTGGCAATATCTATCGCTACCGCTAAATTCTGGAGTAGAAGTATTGTAGCGTGCTTATCCACCACTGCAAAAATTAACTTACGATATAGTAGTATATATAACAGTGTAAACCAACTCTACCAAGAAGTACTTTATGGTAGACAAAATTGTACTGGTTCATTTCGGCTTGCTAAATTCTGGAGAGGAAGTATTGTAACGTGCTTATCCACCACTACAAAAATTAACTTACGTTGCATTAGTACATACAACGGTAACCCAACTCTACGAAGTACTTTTTGGTAGCCAAAGTTGCAGTATTTCATTCCTGCTTGCTAACGATCAATGGATGAGCGTCTTCTAAAATGAAGTGGACGATCAGTAAATCAGTCCCACCCAGTTGACGTAAGCAGTCTGTGTCACGTTACTACCAGGTTTTATCATATGATCGTAGGCAAATAAAAAATACTAGGGGGCCTGCCCCTGCTCGCTAACGCTCGCCAACCCCCGGAGGATTGCTTCGCAATCCTTATTGGTTCGCTGCGCGAACATATGCTCGCTTCGCTCGCCTCAATGAAGACATGTGTCCTAGCAGAAGGGATTGTTTACAAAATTTTGTACCAAAAAAAATGTTTTTCAAATCTAAATTTACTGTATTACAAAAAATATATATACAGTAACTCTAAAATCAGAATTCAAATAAAAACTTTGTGCAAATTTTGACTCGAAATGTGAGCGTTGCTTTGGAAATTGAATACCCAGCATGTTGTTTGTGTGTACATTTTCCCAGCACTCAAACGACTCACACTTTTTCATTGAGTTTGTTGCCGAAAGTTGTAGTGCAAGCGTCTTGTTGAACTATAATTGTTGGTCCTGAAAAGGACCGTTTTTTAAATGGCCCTGAAAAGATCCTCCGCTTTCTTTGATTTCTATTATAAACTAACTGCAACAGCTCATTAAAATGTCCTTTTTTTTTTCAATAAAATTTCATCCGATAACGCTATAAATTCAATCGATGCGCGAGACTTCGCGATAAACAAATAATCGTACAGTATTGCCAAAACGCGATTACAAATAACGTATTTTTTGCGTGCCACGTAAGAGAATTATATATATAGACAGCATTGCTCACTCTTATATTTCCTCTAACCTTTGCGCTAGAAAATCCGAACAACAAACCGCCAGAAAACCCTATATCTACCAATACTTACATTTACCATGACAGAAAACTCCACATGTTTACATGCATGAGCATTCGAATTCAACATTAAACACAATATCAAAGAGTTAATAACATTAAAGATGTATTCTATTATCTCATTTTCATTTTGAACTTTATGTTCCCGTCTTTTACGATTCCAACTTAGTATTATATACGACTGTTTCATTTTCCCTATCATTAAACTCTCAACGAGTTTCAAACTTCTAAGAGACTTATCACGTGCACTTAAGAACACAAATACCCCTTCAATCGGGGCGAAATCTCGATTCATCACCTCTTTCCTTCCAGCCCCATTTACCTGAATGCCTAGAAAACAATCAGTGTCACCCATACCTCAATAAATAATCCGCATCGATCCTTCCCTGCATGATTTATGCAAGAACACACACGGGAAACTTACCAGATTTGAGGGAAGAAAATTACGAAGTTGGTAACATTTTTTATCTTGCCCATTCTTCCAGAAGAACCATTGATATGAAAAAAAGAATCGATTCTGTTCAGTTAATCGACTCACGGGATAAAAGTTTTTTATTCGTTATTATATTATCACATTCCTATGGCGTGTGCCATCGAGGTTCTGTCAAGATGTACGAACTGGATGAAATGGATTGAATAATCAGTATGTCATTTTCGAATATTCGATTTTTTTTCGTTCGTGTTCTGTGGGTTTTTGCTGCACTACCCCCTTCCTCCCTTGTGCTCTTGCTCTACTTTTTTTTACTTTTCGTTGTCTCAGTAGATAATAGTGCCGTACGTGTTTCCGAGTAGTTCGGGTTCGTTTTCTGGAATTCTGGCTTTGTCGTGCCGTTGCTATTTGTGAACGCTAGTTCGTTGGGTTTTCCTCTGACATCAGATCCTCCGCCGGTAACGTTAGGACAATAGTAAATGAAATTGCGTAAACTGGTTGCATCTAACTGTCAACAATACTCTATTTCATTTTAATTTACTTTAAGCTAATTCCGCAATACTTTCATTAGCTTGTGGCGGTTTATGCCACTAAACGGTACATTCAATCGATTGTTGTTCATAAAAATAAAGCCATAAAACTGAAAAAAACAATGATAAGGTTGTGTCGAGAATGCAAACCACAGTTTTAAAGTGAATACTTGAGAGATGTTGGATTGTGAAATGAATGAAACAAATACGAAGTTTGAATAATTGTTTATTGTATGTGTGGATATTCAACAATTCGTTTTTTTCGGTTTGAACGATTAAATTACAGTTTGATATTAATAGTGAAGGATAATTTTATTGATTATATTCCTATAATTGTAGCGTTGTTCGGAAGCTTTCGAATAACCACTTGCAAAGTCTTTATTCCACACAAGCCAAAGTTACACTAACCCAAAGCTCACTCAGCACCGCACAATTGGACCCCCTCCCTGCGCCCCTGGTCATGTCAGGCACGGTCATCCTTTGTCTACACGCCGTCCATATTTATGTTCTGGCTGTTCCTTCTAGCTTTCAAATAGTAACACAAAAATCTTTGGGAAGTCTCGATTTTGCATGCATGCCCCAGTTCTGCTCTGAATTTAAAGGCATGGAACTATACTATGTTTGCTAAACAGTCAACTAATTAATAAAATATGTAAAGTTAATAAAACAAATACTCGTACTCCGGAAAAAATTATATTTGTCTCATTAAAGCCGCGTTTACACCGGAGTTGCAGACATGCGTTGACGACAAATGTCTACGACATTTCGAGAAACGGCACTAGTTTTTTTTCCAACAGATGTGTCGTGTCTGCAACACATAGTATTTCTTCGTATTAGTCGGTTAGTGTTAAAGTACAACGACAATTTTCGGCGTTAAAAATTGGGGCGCATTTTTGCTGTTGCAGACATTTCCCACTACCCTCTGCCCTTCAGTGCCCCGTGGATACTCACGCCTTCATTTGTTTTCTTTCTGCATATATTTTGTTCGCTTAGAGTGCTGACTCCATTTGCGTTGTCGACAAAAGTTGCAAGAACCCACTAGTATTTTGTCTTCAACAAAATCTATGTGCTTGCTTTTTTATATAGTGAGAAGAGTGCTCAATCCATTTGCGTCGTCTGCAAAAGTGGCAAGATCCCAGTTGTATTTTGTCTGCTATCAAAAGTTGTCTAGAAATGTCTTTGACACAAAAATTGCATACAAATGTCTGCAACAATTGGTGTAAGCATGGCTTAAATTAAACACGCGTTGATTGGTGACTATTCCGGTTTCAGTTAACATACTAAACAACGTCACATCGTGAGAATACTACACACACAACTTATTTAAAATTGATACAATCTATGAGAGAAAATTCTTCTATGATTAAAATATTCTATGTCTATTTTTACCGTACGAAATCTATTTAGACCAGGAAATTTGCCTGGTTTTGAAGACACCGTTAAAATAAACTCAGCTGCCGAATTATTCTAAATTAAGATACACTGAAGAAATGTTTACTAGGTGCTTATCCAGTGAAATGGGCAAACCTCACAACAAATTGCATTAGGTTAGAAAGATACATACCCGCTAAGGTGTCAAAGTAACACCAATAGACTTTCTAGTGTTAAGTTTGTTATGTGCCATGAATTCCTCTCAGATATGTATTCTAGAAACGGTAAAATTAGGCTTTAGAAACTTGATCCAGGGTCCTATATCCATGTATACACATGTCATAATAACATAAATTATAAAGCCTGTAGTCGACAAGAGTGGTACAAAGCAACAGGGGAAAATGATTCATTGATATTTAAGGTAGTGTTGGTTCCATAAATGGAGAGACGTAAATTTCAATAACAAATACTTTATTCAATTGCATACAGGAGGTAACATCATAAGGCGTCGAGGGTGTTGAGAGTAGGGTGTAGTTGATGTAATAATGTTGTAGATGATGTTATAATGAATAGTTTACAATCAACTCGCGAGAGGGATAAGGATTAAGAAAATATTTATAGTCCAGGGGATCTATCAAGAAAGTTCATTGGTAGAAGTCGGAGGTTTAACGTAATATGATCTTACACGGATAATTCGAAAAGAAAAAGATCCGTTAGAAGTTAATGAGATCACTTGTTCAAAGGTTAAAGGGGTTGGAAAGATATATTTACCACATGGACAGAGAGACAGACTGGGGAAAAAAGGAATGTTAAGGGATATTAGAAACATCTGTGATGATAATTGCGCTTGATTTTCCATTTGCTAGGTTTTCTTTATTTAACTCACAACTTGTTACACACTAAATAAAGATCTAATTGCGTCCATTGAAGTGATAGCCGTACCTTACTTTTTTGTTAAAGCTGTCGTATATCTATAGCTTATTACTATTAGTTTTTAAATTTGAAAACATCACAGGAAACCTTGGAATCTACTCTTTCTCATGGTAAAAATATCTTTCGAAATTGGTTAATAAATAAATTTGGTGGGATTAAAAATTCGTCGTACAAATTTCAAAATTTAAAATTTCGTTATTTTTTAAACTGTAATATCTATAGCTTAATACTATTAGTTTTTAAAATTAAAAACATCAATAAAAACAATAGAATGTACTATTTCTTATTGTATGATTATTTTTGAAGTTGGTTAAGAAATAAATTCGATGCGATTAAGAGTTGGTCACACAAATTTCGTATTTTTTAGAACTTAATTTCCAATACAAAACTAAAACTGTCACATCTATAGCTGAAGATTATATATATATATATATATATATATATATATATATATATATAACGCTTATGCGTGGCGGAAAAAGGGTCTTTATTTCTTTCTTCCCGTTGGCAACGATCAGTTTATTTACGAATCCATATTTATAATGGTATCCATACCACGTGTCTCATTCCTTTGTTGCTATGCTCCTCTTATAATACATTTACTGACCTTGCTATGGTAACAATGTCTTTCTTATGATTTTAAATTGAAAATAAAGGGGCTTATTATCGAAGGGGGGGGGCTCTGATTTTTACATATTGTTCCCGAACCGCCTTTTCTAATGATTGACACCTTTGATTTGTTTTTAACATTTTTCCCATTGACTTTTTCGCACTTTTGGGGAGCGTTGGCGAGCAGAGGCCGGAGCCCCTAGTGCGGGGATCAAACCCCGAAATAAAAGACCCGAGGACAACACATAATTTTGAACCACGGTCAGATGACGAGAATAATATCTGAGCTGGCATCCCACTCCAAGCTTCTGCGCCACTCGAATATGAGGACACTTGGGGACAGATCCCCTATGTACACGACGGTCTTTCATTAGATTCGAGCTCGTAGCAGGTTTCGAGATATAGAAAACAAATGCCTCAATAACATGTGCGTGTAATTTAAATGTGAGTGAAAAAAAAGCTCAAAATGAAATCTCAAACAAAATGCACCTCTGGGATTGAATCCGCATTATTTTGTCCCAAAAGATTATTACTTTCATTAGTTCAATTGCATTTTCCCTACTGTTAGCGAACATTTGAATAATTTTAAATCAGATCACGAAAAACTAACGAATCCGCAGACCTCTTTCAACGTTGAACATGCTGGAACTCTAGGCACGGATGGACGATACCTAATCCATTAGTTCCCCATTAGTTAAATTGTGTTTTACCAACGAGTCGGTAAAACTTGAGCTACTTGAAATCTGGACATAAAAACGAACCAAACCAAAAAGAATATTCCATTGTTGAGGAATGGAAATCAAGGCACCCTATTTTCAGGGTACTCGGCCATTTTCTTTCACGCATTTACAAAGCAGAATATCATAAGCAGCAAGAGAATAGACGAGAATTTCAATAGCGTGAAATGGCGCGATCACAATTGGATACTGAATAGTACAGAAGAAAAATCGATACCACCTTCATCAAGGAAAAATAGCTACGGCACTAACGATTACGGCTACTAACTATCATAATCCTGTCCTCGAATCGCTGGAGGGTGTGTTCGGACACGAGTGTTTTTTTTTCTTTCCATGGGATTCCACGTTGCTTCGGTAAAAAACGAAGAAATATTTCGAGTGCCATCGGGTTCCGTGTTGACAATCGCTTGTGTTTGGACGTTCCACGCAAAAGGAGGTGTTACGAGTGGGTACGCTTTCAATTGTATTTTTTGTGCTTTTAACATAATTGCTTCTGTTGTTGAAAATATAGGATGAGAGTGGGGGTATGCCCTTGACAACTGGACTTGTTGAGCGTTTCAGAAACGTCGCGGTGGTCCGGTTGGAAAAGAAGCGAATTAACAACCGGCGAGTTCGAAACTTGGTTAACCAAAGACTGGCTGACCAACCGGTCTGGTGGTTAAGGTGTTAGGTTCTAGATCGGAAAGTTCCTGGTTCGAATCCGGGTCAGTGCATGTATGTTTGTAAGCATATGGTGTAGAGGCGGCTGACGCATCTTAGATATATCGTGGCCGAAAGACCTCACGTTGGTTTGTTGTAGAAGTTTGGAGAGGGGATACCATCTCTTTTGTTGCCTCGTCATCTGATCGTGGTTCAAAATGACGTGGTGTTGTCCTCGGTTCTTTTCCCTTAGGGCAGTGTTTCCCAAAGTGTGGTACGTGTATACCCAGGGATACGGGAAGAGTTTGGTGGGGGTACGCGCTGCACCGGAGTTTGGAGGGGATACTGCACTGTGCTTAGCTGCACCTAATTCTACGTTCTCATGAGTCAAGTGAAGACAGTCTTGTGAGGCGTGAGATGGTCCGGAGTGACGGAAATATACCACACTTCGTTACAGAAACCACTTACTTCGTTCACCCTCCATCGGACGCAACCGTTCCTCTCGTAGAAGGGGTAGAAATCTGCTTATTCTAGTAGTCTCTTATCTTTACCGGATGTTTGGACCCAACCTTTTAATTTTATTCGTGGACAGCTGTAAGCGTCATTTTATCTCTCAGGCACATTGCGCCTGAATGCGTTACACATATAAAGTTACAAGGCAAAGACATTTCATTGTTTCACGTTCAAGATAAAGTGAACGCTACTATCGCAAAACTAAAGTTACGGCAAAAGAGAGTTAGTAATGGAGAAGTAGACTCGTTTCCCTCTTTTTATGAGTTAATAACAAGTTCGACTCCTAAAATGGATGCTGATACTCTGAAATGCATAACACGGCATTTGGAGAGTTTGCAAGTGGGCTTGGAAAAACTATTTCCCTGATTGAACCAAAAATATTGAAGGGATAAGATATCCGTTTAACATTAACACAACATCCATACCAGAAGATTTGTCGCATGCGGAAGAAGAGCAATTGTTGGAATTGGCTTCAGACGGATTCTTGAAAAATAAACAGAAGGAGAGTACTTTAACATCATTCTGGTTACAAATGCAACTTGTGTATCCGGTTTTGACAGAAAAAGTTCTAAAATATATCTTGCCTTTTCCAACTTCATATTGATGAGAAGTAGCTTTTTTAGCATTTGTAGACACTAATCGAAAAAAAAGGAACAGACTATTGGACGTGGAACCACATCTCAGATTAAAATGAACAACCAGGGAACCAAATTATGACGATCTGTTATCTCAGCACAAACAATTTCATCCTTCTCATGGATCCAAATAAACGTTATTTATAATATAACTTTTATTTATATTTTATTATGAATAATTTTATTTCTCTTTTCTTATTATTTTGTGTATGTCACAAAAAAAGAAGAAAAAAAAACCCATTTTTTTGACGAGGGGTACTCAGCGTTACGAAAATTATAGAAGGGGTACACATACGTCAAAAGTTTGGGAAACACTGCCTTAGGGGATTGATACCGGACGTTGTCAAAAGCCCGTTGCTAGAAACTTTGAAGAAGATGTTGACTATCGGTTTTTATACCATGGAATAAGCATCTGCGATTGTGCTTTCAAAATCTCTTTAAATGGATTTGTACTTATTTTGCTGCTACTATTAAATTACTTGAATATATATTACTAAAAACCCTTGCCCGTGTCAATATCAGTACTGTTACCCTAGGAAGTCAGCTTTAAATAGATTTTAAAGTAATTATTTGTATTTATATGAAAATAAAAATATTTTTTCAAAGAAATGAATTGTGTGGACATCGTTTCTAATTTATTTTTCTCCAAACAAAGAGTGATGTTGACAAATTTGCATAAGTTATGGCATTTAAATACAGTGAAATCTGGATTTCCCGAGGTAAAGAGAAAAACACCTCCAATTACACGAAACTCGTGTAATAAGAGCGCAGCAACACAAAACAGTCGATAAGAAATAGAGAAAAATGTGTTGTACTCTTACAACTGCTATGAATACCAAAAATACTAATTTAATATGTCCACAGCTCACACGGATTTGTGTCAGTATGTATTTATTGAGATGATTTTGCAATTAATCTGGACGTACGTTATTTGTCTTTTAAACTCTCATGACTCCTACTTGATAAATTTGGAGCTTGGGGTAGTATGTACCCGCGTGACAGTTACTTTTGACCTCGAATTCAAGAAAGGAAGTTTAAGACAAGAAATTAGGTGATTCATTAATCCTCTTTAGTAAATTCAGATCCGGGAGTACGACATATCCGATGCTACAGTTATGTTTTGTCTCGAAGAACGCAGTTCACCGAGAGTATAAATTTGGTGCTTTAAGACAAAAAACTGGGTACTTTATCATGATAAAAATTTTATAATTTTTCATGATGAAATTATGATAATATCATGATAAAATTTGATGACCAAACGTCCACACCACGCCAGCGTGAGGACTTAAGGTCACTATAGATTGAAGGTGCACCAGCCGCCTCTGTACCATACTCTTACAAACATCCACGCACTGACTTAATTATCTACCTGGAGCCTTTCGATCTAGATTCTAACACCTTAACCACCAGACCGGTTGATCGGATTTAAAACAAAAAATTTGTATTTTATGACAAGAAATTAGGTACTTTATTTAGCCTAAGTAGATTTAGAACTTGGTGTAGGAAATATCCTACGCTACTATTGCGTTCAGGCTCGAAGCACACCCATCGCCAAGACTAAAAATCGGCAACTTTTTTAATTAACGTCGTCCTTGAGCAACACAACGTTCTGTTGACGACGGTCTGGTATCAGTCCCCCAAGAGAAGGATCTGAGGACAACACCACATAAGCTTGTACCACGGTCATATGACGAAGCAACACCTGAACTGGCATCCCACTCTCCAAACTTCCTCACCAACCCAACGCGAGGACATTCGGCCACGACAGATTGAAGGTACACCAGTGGCCTCTACACCATACTCTTACAAACATCTATGCACTGACTCGGTTTCGAACCAGGAACCTTTCGGTCTAGAATCTAACACCTTAACCACCAGACAGGTTGGTCGGCTTTAAGACAAGCAATTTTGTATTTTATAACAAGAATTAGGTACTTTATTTAGCCTAAGTGCCGACCAACCGGTATAGTGGTTAAGGTGTTAGCCTCTAGATCGGAAGGTCCCCGGTTCGAATCCGGGTTCGGGCATAGATGTTTGTAAGCGTATACCAGCTCAGGTGTTGCTTCGTCATCTGAACATGGTTCAAAATTACGAAGTATAAATTGTTAGGGGCAATGATGGTATTCCCACTGGGTGCTCCTTCACAAGTGGCCATCACTTCCGGCCTTGTAGTGGCCAATGACTTAGGTCAAATGTGCCCGCCATTAGAAAAAAAAATTTAGCCTAAGTAGATTTAGAACTTAGTGTAGGAAATATTCCACTCGCACGCGACTATCGCGTTCGGCCTCGAATAACGCCCATAACCGAGATTAAAAATCTGGAATTATACCACACAAGAAATGGAATACTTTAATTTGCTTTGTAGATTTAGAACTTGTGGTAGAAGATATCCTGCTGGAGCACTTACATTCGGTCTCGATTCGTGCCCTGTACCGAGTTAAGCCAACTTTAGAATTTATTTTTATAAAGTCAGGAACATTTTGGGCACTGAATTACACTAAGCTCCACTCCAAGAGCCACTTGGGGAAATCAATCTTTGTAAGAAGAACACGGTTTCAAATCTCGCTCTCCCCCGCCTCATCCACAATGCTACTTCTCCGATCTAAAGCTCCTTTTCATAGCATCGTTACTAATGCATCGATATTCCTTCCGAATGCATCCGATTCCATCTCCACCCCTTCGAAGAAGCGGTCGAGGTGTAAGGTCCGGGAACTCGAGTAAACAGGCCCGAACATGTCTGTCCCCATTTCCTCCACAGTTATCAGAGAGGAATACTTTAAGAGCTTACATCGTGGATACGTCTGTTTGCAGATATCTCAGCGAGAACCGATTATAATCTCAATTGGACACCTCTAAAGCAAAGGTTGTCACGTTCAGACTTAGCTGAACTCTTGTCGTCATTGCCAGGTTTTCGAGGGCTATGGTACATGCCACGTCAAGTTCCTCTGCTTCCAAAAGTGATAACTTTTAAAGGATTATTCTGGTGCTCTTTTTCTATCGGGGGCCTGTATTCGGATCTTTCAGTTTTTAAATGCCATTGAATATTTTAAATCGGGTAGAGTATTTTAATCAACCTGACTTATACACAATTCATCGTACTTTTTATATCATGCATCATTTGTTGGTCAACTTGCTTCAAATCATCAATTTTTTGGTTTCATGTTGCTACTTAACTACGCATTTATTTTCATGTTGTTGACCATAAGTTGATAAGCTCAGATGGCAAAATGTTACAAGTCACTTTTTTTAATGATTCAAGATTCAACATGTGGTTCTGTGGTTTTTTGACTTATTACAATTTTTTACTTTTTTTTACTCATAAACTGAATTGGTAATTGGTAATTTTTAGTTAACGTCGCACTAGAGCAACACAACGGGCTATTGACGACGGTCCGGGATCAGTCCCTTAAAGGAAAAATCCGAGGACAACACTTCGTAATTTTGAACCACGGTCAGATAACGAAGCAACGCATGAGCTGGCACCCCACTCTCCAAACTTCCACATCAACCCAACGTGAAGACTTTCGGCCACGACAGATTTAAGGTCCACCAGCCGCCTCCACACCATACGCTTACAAGCATCCATGCCCGGACCCGGATTCGAACCAGGGACCTTCCGATCTAGAGGCTAACTCCTTAACCACTATACCGGTTGGTCGGCCCTCATAAACTGAAAGAAAAAGACTTACGACATTTTGCCACCTTCTAAACATTAACAATCCAGACTCCAAGATGGTACTTACTCAATTTTTTGGGAAAATGACTTATGACATTTTGCCATCCGAGCATAAAGTTTATGCCCGGTATTAACTGTTTTGATGTTAAGTAAAATGGTTTCAATGTATTTGCTCTTTGTGCTATGTTTTAGATATTTTATTTGGTATTAAAGATCATTCTTCCGCTTAACACTTTTTAATTTGTATTAGTATTAGGACTATATTTTTTATGTTTGGGCTGCTTTTAATACTTAGCCTTCCGTTTGATGTCCTTTTTTAGATCTTGTGTCATTAACAGCCTGAGAGTCATGCATGCATTTTTCATCACATGAGGAAGATTATCTAGCTTGACTTCGAAACAGTTTTAGACATCAAGACTTATAGATTCCTTTCTAAAGTTCTTATTAACAATAGAGAGAGAGAGTCATGTTGGCGGGGTATGGAAGTTTGGAGAGTGGGGTGTAAGCTCAGGTGCTGACTTCGTCATCTGTCCGTGGTTCAAAATTACGAGGAGTTGTCAAAGGAACCTTCCCTTCGGGGTTGATCGCGGACCGTTGACGATAGCCTTTTGCTTCAGTGCAACAATAATTCACTTAGATCCCGACCTATTATCAAACAATAGAATGTGGTCTTTTAGTTATTATGAGTGTGGGATAAAAGTAATAGCCCATTACAATCAATGATAATTATTGTGGACTGTTTTGGTAAGGAATGCTTTTCAATTATCACTCTTTCGTGTTCTATTGAATATAAATTGTTACACAAATTTATTAATTTTCTCTATACGCTTAAGAAGTTTTCTTTAATGTTATTGATGAATATAATTATCTGTTCATAAATGTGCATGGTAGTGATGATAAATAAGGTTTCATCATTAACTGAATGAAATAAATGTAAATAATTTGTAGTCAAAATACTGAGACTTGAGCGTATTGGAAAAGTAATAATAGATGTTATTTCACAATGATTCACAGTGAAATTGTGTGGAGCCAAGTTATATAAAATAATAAAAACGCAATAGAGATGGCATTTCGGAAAGTAAAACTAATGATTTAGAACCAAAACTCAGATTTTTTTCTGCGTTTCCTTAAAATCTATCAATTTGATCGCACTTATTTTTCTTTCAATTTTCAAAAAGGAAAAACTCTTTTAGTTAACTGAGGAATGTTTGTTTTCCTAGTTGGAAGTAAGGGGGAAAATAGAACGCTTATTAGTTTCGTTATTTTTTCTTTTGAAATATTTCTTCACACTGGAAAAATTGGAGTTTTTTTTCTGCTAGTTCAAAAGGCTTAAAATCGTATCCATACAACGTTCGTGATTACATTTCTTGCACTGAATGTTTTAAATAAGACATTTCTTCTAGAGTACGTTATCTCAACATTTTGGGTGTGGCCATTTCCTAAAAGTAGTAGGGTCATTAAATATCAACTAGTGTGTGTAAAGGCAACATAAAAATTTCGCATCAAATATTAAACTGTATAATCTTGTTTGAACTAGCAATACTTATACAAGGTTTACAGATTAACTATCAAATAACTGTTTTGATGAAACATTCATCAAGTATTACTTCGCAGAAAACATACTAAATACAGTAACCTCGATTGTATCCTGGCTTGATAAATCGCATATTTGGTTATATCTCTTTATTTGACACCCAATTAATTTTCTTTTTGGGAGCAGCAAACGAAATCAATGTAGTTCTTTAGAAGTCCAATAGTTTCTTTGTTCAATCAGAGAGAGAGAGAGAGAGAGAGAGAGAGAGAGAGAGAGAGAGAGAGTTGTCTTGAGTTGAATTGGAACAACAATTTGGGAGTCTTGGAAAAGTATGGCGTGATGGAATTTGGTTTTTAAAATATTTTACCAAGTATAATACTATAAAATGTTTTAGAATCGTTTGCCCCCCCCCACCTTTTAACTTCTAGTTTTACATAATTTCAAAAGCGCGTAATTAATGCATAATTTGCACTTCTTACAAGCAAGATTATCTCGATTATCGCTGAATTTCGGTTTTTTTCTTGTTCCTAGAAAAAACAGATGCATCCAGGGGCTATTTCATATAACTTAAATTATGTTTTTTCCCAAATGATTTTGTATTTCCGTCTGCTGTATGCAGCTTTAAGAACTAAAGTACAAAGAAATCTCTAATTCACGGGTCTTCAACCATCCACAGCCTTTGGAACCCTTCAAGTTAACAATATTCTTCAGGAAATCCTAAATTTAGATAACAGTTTGAGACAGTGTGTTTCAAACTTGTGTTATCTACACAAGTTCCACCTAAACATGCTTTTACCTATCACGAAAAATCATGGGGTAGACTACCCCCGGAAAAAAATATAGTCGCAGACCATTCTTTGAGAAACACTATTTTAGAAAGTGGGAAATAAATAAAACTTTATTTTCTACGAAACACGTAAATACAAAACAAATTACTACACACAAGGACAAAATAATACAAAACAATACTAAGCAACACAAATAAAATTTAATATAAAAATCATTAATGTAGACTAGGTTGGGCTTGTTTTTTTTTATTGCAAAGCCTATTTATATCCAGAGTAATGGATGAGATTTTCAAACGAATTTCATCATCTCCTTTTTCTGTATTTGGTCTTTGATATGCTGCGTATAGACAGAAAGATCTTTCACAGATATACGTTGATGCAAACGACATAAAATATTTTACAGCTCGTTTATCAATCTCAGTATATTCATTCATAATTTGAAGTATGTATATATCAATGAAATGAAATGTATAATATCAAATTGAGTAAATGTTGTTCTTAAGGTATCCGGACACGTTCGACACCCCTCTTTTTAAATGTAGTAAAGAAACATTTGAATGATATTTTTATGTTTAGTGTTATTAAACGATATCTTTGGGCCCTATAAATATTTGAAATGCATAAAAATAATTTTATAAAATGATAACTACGTGTGAAATTTTAAATAAAGTTGTCAAAAACTTCAAAGGTTCTACAAGAAAATCTATTCAGCCAATTTAAAAATAGATGCTACCAAAATAAACTACATGCATTTTTCTACGGAATGAACTAGAATCAAATCGATATTTAAATAAACAAAAATTTTACAAGCGATCGAAAAATGAATACAAAACTTTTGATAGTTTTACAGTTCTATTTCTTAAATAAATGACCAAAACTTTTCAACTCAGCATAATTATTCTAGCTCATTCTCTAGACAACATTATAAAGAGCAAGTTCTCAAAATTTTACGAGAATCCATCCATAACTTTTTGTGTTATAACATATGAAGTAAGAAAATAATGCTTAAAAATTCATTTAGAATAAAAAATAGTTTGAAGTGTATCGTTTGCTCTCTCTTGCTTTTACTGTTTGTGTAAACAATCTTGTTCCTCACTTTTCCTTAAAAATGTTCGTAATATTTCCAAAAGAGAAACCATTTAAACATTTGAGAAACCTTTCTAAAAGTGTATTTGCAAGAAAAGGAAGTTTTTAAATTTAGATTTTGACAGGTTTTGGGGTATTTTAGTAGCCACTTCCGGTATTTTCCATATCTAATTCCTATTTTTCCTTCTTGTTTCAAACCTTAATATCTCTGCAACTAATTAACTTGGAGAAAAATAAAATATATTTTGGAAAGTCAAATAAATATATCAAATAAGATCAAAAACGTATTTTGTTCAGAAGTGACAATTTCAATGTGTTCAATGTGTGTAATAAATTAAGTTTCTTAACTCTTTAAATGTTTACAAAACAAGGCGGTCATACTTTTAATATGGTGACTGTTTAAAGGAAGTAGCACAACCCCTTCAATTTTCATCAGTAGGAAGTTGGATTTGCGTCGCACTGGAGCAACAGAATGGGATATTGACGACGTTCCGGGATCAATCCCGAAAGGAAATATCCAAGAACGATGCCTCGTAATTTCAAACTAAGCTAAGATGATGACATCACCTGAGTCGGCACTCCACCCTCTAAACTTCCACGCCACATCAAAGTGAGGAAATTGAGAATGCGATAGATTTAACATACACCATCCCTCATGTACTCGACGATCTTCGGTCAAATGGAGTTTGAAACTCGAACTGGTCGAACCTCTGGTTGCTATTCCACGACACTGCTAACTGTTTATCACCACCCCATACAACTACTATGAAATTGGGAAAGTTAGACGTATACAAAAGTCTTCTTCATGGATCTAATGTCTCCTATTTGTGCTACACACTCTTTAGTTCTTCCAGGAAGTTGTTTCGGACCTATATCCCAATACGAATACGCCATAATTTATGCTCTTTACTTCCCCTCAAAACAAAGATTTGGAACACCCCTCCCCTCTGCTCTTCGGCGCCCCGTCATTTGTTCGCTCTCTGACATTTCCCCCTCATCGCTAGTATTTTGTCTACAACAAAAAGGGGTGATCACTCTATTTTTCATACGGGTAAGAGTACTCTATTATTCATACGAGTCCTCACCCCTTGGTGTTTTCGACGAAGCGTTTACACCAAAAGAGATCGGAACAAGTCTTCGACGCAAAAAGGGGAGAAAAATATTATTGTAACACCCTCCGGGTGTAAAAGCGGCTTACTCTTACAAGCGGGCAATCGTGGCTGCTATATAAATATTAAAACTTTTTTAGAAAACTTTCATATTCAGTAAGAAAGTTTTAAATTGTCTTTCTATGCTTAAAAATTATTGGTCCCGGAAACCCAGACAATGATTTTGAATCCCCTTGAAGTAACGACTTAGCCCGTGTCCAAGTAACAGCGCGCTGTCGTCCCCAATGCGAATGAAACATCGCTGTCGTACGTGACCGATTCGACAACTCTATCTGTGAAAAGTTTCCTCTGGATCCTATAACATTTCCTATCGAGGGAAATTACTTCATCCCTTATCAAAATGCGTATTAAAAAAGTATCAAATCGAGTTCCTATATAGAAGACTGCAAGACAGCAGATGACAAAAGAGAACCCGAGACCACATCATTTCATCGTACCGTATAGAACTGTCAGAGAAAGACAGTGCGAGAGAGAGAGAAAAAAAGAAATTGCAGTAATTTACAGCCGCGTTGCCAAAAATGGAAAAATAATACTCTTTGTCTGTCATTTTATATATGGCTGGGAGTTTTGTGGTCGGAGCAAAAATCTAAGTCAATTAAATCCTCTGGCGAAAGTCCAAGCGCACTTAGGAATTTTTTTCATTGCTCATGTACAAGAGTGAAAAGTTTAGAACCTATAATTTTACCCTGTGGTATTGATCCAAACGCGTTGCAAACTCGGTGCTGTAAGTAGTGTGGTATAATTGCTGCGGCATAATTGAGGCAAAACACCGGCGCCCCCGTTTCGAGATGATTTTTTGAAGAAGAATTCCTCCACGATCTCAGCATCAACTTTTTGTGCTGTTTCTTTTGTTAGAGTTTTCTTTCCGATTTCTAGAACTAGTTTGGAACATACCTTTGACAAACTATGTGATTATCAATGAGGCTCATTGAAGCAACCAGTTGATTATGTATGAGGCGATTGACGCACATTGATAGAAATTTTGATTGATGGACATTGATCACTTGACCACTTTGGTCTAAAACTATGTTCAATTTACTGATTAAAAATATTATGCTTCTTGGTTATTGTTTTAATTTTTACAGTGGTACTTTTTTTTATTTAATAATAAAACATCGACAACGTAAAAACATCGACAAGTGCAAACATCGATGGTAAAAAACATCGGCTTAAATAAATCAATGTGTTTTATAGTACATCGATGCTTAGAAAACATCGACATCGATGTTGCATACCTAGATAAGACCTTCTGTGATCTGCCCGGGCTGCGCAGATAGTCTTCGATAGCCGTCCTGTTGGTTTTGAGGGCAGGTGATTTTTAACAATTCCTTCCTTGAAAATCTGTCGACACAAAGGGATCTGGGATTCAAATCTCTATTATAATACAGCATAAATATAGTTTTTTTTTTAATCAAAGCAAGCTAATTGTAAATAAGGCGAGCCCCACGCGAAGTGATTGTGTCTGGTAACGGGAGTTAGTGAAGGTTTTAATTACTTTGTATAGTGATTATCCTGAGTTATGGAAAGTTAAGAGAATATGTTAAAAAAAATAATTATTGCTTTGCAAAAAAATTTTAATGTGTTAAAACAAAATAAATCAGATTATACCGAAGAAAAATAAAAACTGAAAATTAATATAATGCGTACGATTCAGTATCTCGCAGAAAGTTTAGTAAATGTTAATGAGTAAAGCGGCTTCTCAGTTTATACCACTCTTTGGACCAGCGTCTTTTCCTATTTTTTTTCTATCGATTACAAACAACCAAAATGAAAGCAAGAAGGCCCAAATCTGAATTTGAAACCATTTAAAAACTCCAAAAATGAAACACGTCACGCTCTTTCGAAAGACATTGACCGAACGAGATTGACGGGTTGATTGAAGCTATATTGAAGCATCTATCAATCGAAACCGTCAATCACATCGACAATAAAATTGATCGCCTAGGGAGCCCTTTAGGAATGCGAATCTAATTTACTTCCTAAGTGTATACATGAACTCAATAATTATTTATTATTTTATCTTAAGGGGGTCCGGACCCAAAATTTCGAAAAAAAAATTTTTATTTTTAAGATTTTTATTGTTTATAAAAATTTGAGTTGTTCTCTTTATAACGATACCTTATTTGTAGAAATCCGCTATTTGGAAATATTTTTTAATATTTTTTCAAGTGGATGCACTATTACCGAGGACGACGTCTCAGAACATACTTTTTCATTTGTGGGTGCACCTTACTCAAACACTACTTGAGATACATTCTTGAAACGTTTTATGATTGTTTGGGAAGCACTTTCAAACAATTTAACACAGGTAATAAGACATAAAATGAATACTTTTTTTTTAATTTTTAAAATTTTGTGACTTTTTAAAAAGTATATAATTTTGTGAATTTTCTAAAAAATCAAAACTCCTGCGTTAAAGTCTTTAAAAGTATTCAAAAAATACACTGTTAAAATTTAAGAATAATGCAGTAATGTATGAATTAATGAGGTGCCTCCAAAGTATGTGTGAATTTAACATGGGTGCCTATGGAGATGCCGGACCCCTTTAATGGCGTCAAAGGTTACTATCTGATAAATGTAAGTTACAATTGTTAAAGGAGTAATCACAAACTGATTTTGATATTAAAATTTGAGCTTTGGTCAATGGTTTTCATTAACCATTACTATTTTCTTTTCCAGATAGTTACATCTTATTTATTCATTGTTTATTAGTATGGCATATTATGTTTTTCGCAGTGTATCTTGATTAAACTGGACGAAGATTTTCATGTACAAGAAGTTTTTCTAAAAAGGTTTCATGATTGAAAATTGGGGGTCGCGTTCGCCCATTAAGAAGAGCAACGGATTATCAGGCAGAGGGTTGCGAGTTCAAAACTAGATCTAGCCAAAGCCCGTTGTGTGGATACGGAAGCTAGTGCATGTTAAATCGGTCGTGGCCTCAAATGTCTTCATATTGGCGTGATGTGGACGTTGGGAGAGTTGGATGACAGTTCAGGTGTTGCTCTCGTCATCTGACCGTGGTTCAAAATTATGAGACGTTGTCCTTGGCTCTTTTCCTTCCGGGTTGCTCCAGAACCGTCACTAATAGACCGTAGTGTTGCTCCAGTTGACGTTAGTTAAATACCTACTTTCCTTATGGTTTGTTGGGTTTTTATGTCCAAAATACTATATTTGGTAAAGCTGCTACAAGCACAAAACATACAACGTCAAATAATGGACATAGAACATAAAGAAAGTTTTATGTACAAAGAAATATACTCAGAACAAATTACAGGAATCGAACCTATGGCAACTACAATACATAGGTTGACAGAGTGGTTGACAAAACCACCTTACGGAACATGTCTGGTACAGACTGTTTAGTGATGCATGGAATATTGTTCCATTTATTCCCTAAGTTTCAAGTGTCGCCATTAGAGCGTTGTGTGGTGCCAGTGCGACGTTAATTAACTACATACCTTCCATAAATATCGAACTTTAATGCATTGGATTCTTAATTCTCCCATCCATTTGTATCAAATCATTTCTTCGGAACGCATAAACAACCACACCAGAGTTACCTGTTTAGAACCTGAACCTACTTTTCCCTCCCTGGTATAATCATATCAAGTAACAGATCAGTCAGATTTCATCTACGGAAGATCAAAAATGCAACACCTGCATCCATCTTTCCCCTAAATCCTCAGAACCTTCCACGTTCGAAACAACCGACTTTTTCCTGTCCCCAACTTCTTTCCATCTGCAGCCATTACCCGAAACGCATAAAAGTTGAAAGTGCGATGAAAACAACCCTTGGAGCTGTCAGAAATCCAGGCCTAGTAAATAAATATTTACTGTCCGACATTCTTCAAGACTTGCGAAAATGGCGAACCTCGCTTCTGCGAAAGACGTCTTTTTTCCTTCTCGCCTGAAGTTCTGCCGGGGAACGAATTTATACGCATATTTATCTGTTTATTTGCACCTCATCATGCGATTACGGAAACTCCGCGTCCTGGTGCGGTAAAAACTTCTTTGAATCGGAAAGACGCGTGTGCCATTTTATGGCAAAAACAGGGATGAAGGAATGTGAGCGTGAATTCGGCATAGGAAATGTATTTCCAGAATTCAGCCTTTCTTTGTGGATTTTGACGTGGTTATAGTTATGAAGAGGATTTCTAAAAGAACGTTCTGCACTTGAAACGAATGCAAATATAGTGAAGTAGTTTTTCATTTGTTGTAAGTGTCTTTGTAAAGCAATAGGGATAAAACTTCTTAAAACTACTAATATACACTCGGTAACAAAAAAAAATTGACGCACCAAGAAATTGCAGAATTACAGTGTTGCCGGGCTATATTAACTTCGAACGGCGCTGACTGGGTGAGTGACGAGTCTCGTTTCGATCTGTGTCCTGACGACAACCGCTGACGATTCTGGAGACGTCCAGAGCAGCGTGGGGATACTGCCCTATCGCGCGCCACACATGCCCACAACAGGGCGTTTAGGGTCATGGATGTCATCTTCTTTGATAGCCCCTTTGGTAGTTATTTCTGGCACACTTCCAGCACAGCGATACTTAGACAACATTCTACGATCGGTTGTGTTACCGTTCCTTTTGCAACAACAAGGACTTACTTTTCAACAAGATAATACCGCACACTATGTTGCTATGAACTGTCTTCAAGCTTTCTCAACACTTCCTTGGCCAGCTAGGTCTCCTAATCTCTCCCCCATGGAGCAAATTTGGGAAGTTATGAGAAGGCGATTGCAACCATCCCGGAATGTTGATTCTTTGTCCTGACAGTTGGAGACAATTTGGCAAGAAATTCCATCCGGGAACTTTTTCGGTCTATACCAAGCCAGGTGACAGCTTGTATCCAGGCCAGAGTTGGACCAACGCCTTATTGACGTCCTTCCTTTGTAACGGTCAAACTCTGAAAAAAAATCATTCAATTGTTCTGAAATTTGAATCGATTGTTTTTCGATACTTCTTCACATTCACCAATTTTTATCGCAATCAGACTACTCTTTCGCATTTACACCTAACTCAAAGAAATAGATAAGAACTGTGCTCTCTTCTGCCATTTTCTTTATCTTTGTCTGAAGGTTCGATTCCTTCCTGCGTGTTCTCTCTTCTGTATTGATAAAGCTTTCTTTGAGTTATGTCCGTTTACTTGACATTGTCTTGTGTATGGCACAACTTGATCCTCTGGAGTTTTTATTTTGTGAGAGATCCGACAGCATCCTTCAAGTAAAACAAAAAAAGTATCGCGAATGGATACATTCGAACTATTTACTTGCTTCACACCACAGATTGTATTAAAAAAGTGCAGACCACCAATCCAAATAAAACAAGTTTACATCTTTCAAATTATATCCATCATTTCATTAACAACGTCAAAATGTAGCAGTTCCGCCTATTTCTTCTCCACTGCCTGCAGTATAAATACGCCTCAACCCAACCTTCTTCATCGATTCATGCCTTTTAAGTGGGATGAAGCAGTTCCTTAATTGACGATAACTCAGGGAATCTGCCAAAACAAAACTTTCTATCCCCCTGCCTCATTAAAATTAACCATTCCTTTAATTACTAATCGGGCGCTTGTAATGAAGAAATGGGGGAGAAGGGATTTTTGAAAGGAATTATTTTGAGGCGCAAATAAGGTTATAGGCGTCAACATAATTGAGTGATATACGTTCGCCATTTGAGATCAGCCATCGGTGAAGTGCCCATTTTATCAAATAAGGTAATTTTTAGTGCTTTAGGCGTTCGTAAAGCCGTTTTATTTTCAATGAAGCTTCATTTTTATGGGGTATTAATTGATATTTTAATTTTCTGGATAATTTAACTTCCAGATGAGATTGAGAGGGATATTTCCATTTTGTGTGGCTATTTCAAAATTTGAAAATATTGTCTTTTGTTCTTTTTGATTGTGGTTCAAAGCGATGGCCATTTTTGTTTTCTCTTAACTGTACTTTGAAGCTCGATCTTTCTGCGTTTGGCATGCCATGAATGCTGCCTTATTAGGTTGTAAGATTTAAAATCTGTCCAAAGCATGTGCGTAGTCCATTAGGCAATATACGGTTAAGCGCACGCTTTCGATTACTAAAATCAGGGAATTCGATTAATCGAATAAAAAAATCGATTTCCAAAAACTCGACTATATTAGAGAGTAGAACTCGATCTATTTTTTTTTATGGAATGTCTAATGGAGTTAAGGGTTGTATGTTAAAGAGAACACAATGTGGCATATTTTAGATTATTCGATATCGGAAAAGTATTTCCAAGCTTTTACTTAAGATTTTTAAAAATATGAAGGAGAGATATATGTCCACTTAGTTCCTTTTGATTGATATCTTGTGTTGTATGAACTCTTGAAATTTTATTGTGATGGAAATATTAAAGGATCTACCACATAATGTACTTCGCTTATAGTCATCCGATTTTACTGCTGCCCTCAGGGCACATCTTCAAATGTGTACGGGCTTCACGATCAAGAGGTACCGACAAATCTTTTAATTTTCCCATGGGGTAAAATGTCTTTAAAAACATGGTTGCTGTGCACCCGGAGAACACTCAAGCCATCTTTATCTGCTTTCATCCGATTACTCAGTTCCCAATCCCTCTTTTTCTTTCCATGACACTTCATGCTTACTATTTGTATAAATAATTTGGTTTCATTCGTGCTATTCTTTTTTAATGTTGGTCTGGTAATTATTCTGATATCTTAAATCTATTTTATAAATTTTATTTTCCTGCATTTGGCGCAGATTGTCAATTTCTGGACCTTGCACTATTAAACCCAACTAACCTTACACGACATTCTTTTGCTTGACGTTGTTCTGTGTTTAGCGCAACTTTGCCAAATAGTATGTCCTTTGGGCCATAAAATCCCAAACCCACCAAATAGCCACTTGTGTTGCTCAAGTACGACGTTAATTAAAAATTTACCAATCACCCAAACCAGCCAACCTTTTAACTTTTTTTATTCTGTGAATATTATATAACATTTATTTTGTTAAATTACAATTGTAACAATAGTTTTACTATCTTAAAAAGTATTTGATCAATTTTGTATAGGCGTTGTTTTTGTTTTGTATGTTAAGCGCCAATAAATATTACTCACCCAACCTTTTGCTTGTGAAGGGATTGGTCACTTCAATGAAACGTCAAGGTTAGCAGAGCTAACCCTTCTATAAATACCAGAAACTTACGAGGTGCATTTGGTGAATAAAGAAACAAGTTGTAAAATTTAACATCGCTCATTTAAACGACTTTCTACACAAGTATAACAAATATCATTACACCAAACTGGAATTAAACATCCAAAAACAAAGCCTGAACAGTGAGTGGCTTTAAGGAAACTAGAAGTAAACAGGGATGTTTGCACGTCATCCTCTGACGCGAAGAAATAATAAGTGAAAAGAGTTATAAAGACCTAGTATTTATATACTCTGACTTGAACATCACTACACCTGCTGATCGGAAACTGATACATGTAGTGGCTAAAATTTGCATTCGATTACGAAACAGACGCTGCCACACTTATTGACAGCATAAAATTTTGGTAAACTAATGCATCTCACTTGTTTTTATTTTCGACCTTGACATTTTCTATGCGATAACGCCGAAGTTGTCGTCTGATCATTCCTTGTTATAACCAGCAATGAACCTGATATAGACGTCATTTTTTTTCTGTTTGGAGATGAATATTTCGAAATGCTTTTGATAGAATTCGCTGATTTGAACTTCAGGTCACCTGCCGATCGGAAACTGAAATTTGTAGTAGCTAAAATTTGAATACGATTACGATACATACGCCGCCATAATTGCTGACACCACCAAATGTTGGTAAACAAATGCAAATAATTTTTTTTCTTTTTTGGCCTTAGCATCTTCTATGCGATAACGTCGAAGTTGTGTCGTCATATCATTCCTTGTTATAGCCAGCAATGAGCCTGATGTTGACGTCATTTTTTTTCTGTTTGGAGATGAATATTTCGAAATGCTTTTGATAGGATTCGCTGACATTTCCAAGATGCTTTTGAATGATATGACCTGATTTGTTTCAATGAATCAGAAACGTACAAGTATTACCGAGCAAAGGAAACTGCGTGTCATTTAGTTGCCCGTATGTAAGGAATCATCATAATCAATCCAGACGGAATGTGACTGTTCTTCTCCTACCGAAATGATACGTATCTGGGTTATCTTAAAATGTAGTTTAATACCATTTTCACGACGTTTCGAGTTAAATTGGCGTTTATCATTCAATTCAGAAGTTTTTCGTCAACGTGCTGATTATCGTATTCGTAAAACCAGCCAAGGAATGTCACATTCGAATTGCGTACAGAAAATACGTTCCATAGCAGAAATACCATCACCACCTACATTAACTTTGACACAAAAGAATCTAAATTTATGTGGCAATCGCCCGTTCTATTGCTCCAGTGTGACGTTCGTACCTACTATGTGATTCTTTCCATGGAAGCATAGGGTAGTTATACCTTGTATTGCAAAACGTTAACATACAGCTAATAGCCAACGAATCAAACCCTAGAAACAGTAGTAAATGGAGTGCAATTTAAGTGTTGCGGATACAAAGAGCGAACTCAACATTGAACGAAAATAAAAAAATTCTCCATATTTTGGTTTTGCAGACATTAGTGAATAATGATATTAACTGTTAACGTTTTTTTTTAGTTATCTCTTTCTAACTCTATAAAACTAGGGCTGAAAGTAGCTCTTCTATGTACTAATAGCTGTAGAGCTCCGCTTTTAACTGCATTTTTCTGGAAACCAGCATTTGTTGAGTTCGCCCTTCGTATCCGCAACGCCTCAAATAAATAAAATTCTACATTCTGAAAAAGGGTCTAATCTAAAAGCTAATGAACCAAACCCTAGGAAAGAAAATGCAATTAAATAAGGTTCTACATTCTGAAATAGGCCTGCGTCTAAAAGCCAGTGAATCAAACCCTAGGAACCGTTGGAAAGGAAGTTCAATTAAATAAAGTTCTACATTTTAAAAAGGGCCGGGTCTAAAAGCTGATAAATCAAAACCTAGAAACCGTAGGAAAGGAAGTTCAATTAAAAAAAGTTCTACTTTCTGAAAAAGGGCCGGGTCTAAAAGCCAATGAATCAAACCCTAGGAACCGAAGGAAAGGAAGTGCAATTAAATAGAGTTCTACATTTTGAAAAAAAGCCGCGTAAGTCTGATTGGTTGTGTCGCGGAATGGCAACCGCAAGGCCGCGAGTTCGAAACTTGATCCAACCACGGACTGGTTAGGTAGGTAGATAGGTAGACAATTAACGTAGCTCTGAAGCACAACACAACGGACCGACGGTTTGGAATCAATTCCAAAAGGAAAAGACGGTGGTTACACAAGAAATGATTCTCATTAAATCTCCCGTGGTTTTCAAATGTCCCTGCAGTGGTGTTGAAGTTTTGAGAGGGGGTGCCAGCTCAGGTGTTAACGTTGGTTCAAAACGACGAGGTCCTCGGATATTTTTCTTCGGGATTGGTCCCGGACCGTTATCAATAGCCCTTTTTCCCCGTGCGACGTAAGTTCAACTACCTTACCTCGTATGTAAAAATAGGATATTCAATTTTAACAAATGCTTTCTAACTTTTACTTGTGTGTAAAACACCCTTGTACATATATTATAGTACATATATATGGTAGTCAGTGGTCAGGTTTGGGAAAAGAAATTTTTACTTGTATTTTTTCCAATTGTACTTTTAAAACTAACTTTTTACATGTTACCATTCATCAAAATGCAAATTACAAGCAATTTCCTTTTCTGTTCAGTAGGCGTTAATTAAGCATATTCCCTTGGTGTGTCATGAATCAAATATATATAAAAATGTCCCATCATTAAATTTATCAACCTGAATCTTCATTTTTGCTATCTCATACTCTGGAGGGCCAAAAATAAATGTTCATCAAAAAACTCCACTAGCAGTTTCAAACATCAGCTATCATCTAATTACTTGCCTTTGGTATAAAGCATGCACTTTTACCTGCAGAAAGCTCGAACCATTTCCCCTATCCTCTACTAAATTATCCGTGAGTTTTGCATTAAAATCTCTAATTGAATAATTTTTGCCTTATGACGTAACATAATCCATCATTGATTCTTTTTGTGAGTTGGGGCCTTTTCCCCTTCCCTTGGGTTGTAAAATGGAAAAAGTGCAACACTTTTCCCCTCCCTTCCCTTGTATAATCGACAATCTTCTACGAGCGATAGGTTGAGGGAAATTCCCACGTGATTCTCTTACACGATTTTTCCATCACATCAATCAGGACACGCGCTTGATAAGTTGAGTGCCGGAGAACTTTTGAAATCATCTTCTCGATCAAACTTTTTTTATTCGGCCTTTAGCGGCTCGAAAATGCTTAGCGCTCAGCGTTGTGGAGGGCGCACTTCGTGGCAGTTTATGGACGACGTGTCCTACTCGCTGTAAATAAGAAATGTCTCCGTGTTATGTGAGTGCAATGTGTGAGTCTTGCTAGTCTAGGAGACAGCGGAGTTATCATTTTTTACATCGGTAGATGGTCATTTATGTGCTGTTTCAAGTGGCGCTGGAGTGGTTTGCTTCGAACCATCGAAAGTTATAAATCTTGTATGGATCGCTTTGAAGCTTCTTTCTCTCTACTTTGAATCTCTTTTTGAAAAAGGTATTTCTTTATCATCTACCGCAGCTTTTATTTTCAACACTATCTCTTAAAATATTTCCAAGAACACCCTTAAAGGAATGCTAAATTAATGCAAGCAGAGAATAGGAAGTAGGCCTGTCGGGAATTAACGTCACACTGCATCATCACAATAGTATATAAGGGACGGTATGTGATCAAGGTAAATATTCGAGGACAGCACCTTGTAATTTTCAACCACGGTAAGATGACGAGATCAATATCTGAGTTGGCAGCCCCCCTCCCTCCAACTCTTGAAACGTCCGCACTAACCGACTTGAGAACATTTGAAAACATGTCATACTTAACATATGCACAATACCCCGCAATGAAATTTATTGCACATTGGCCCTATCATTGCTAAACTATCTATTTTTTGCTAATTCATCAAAAGTTTTTACGACGTTTTTATGTAATAACTTCCGAAGTACTTAATATTTTTGAACCATGCATTTTACACAATAACTTTTTATTAGCAAAGTGTCTGCTTGTTTCATAACAATTGAATAACTGCAAAAATTAGTTTTGAAAGCCCACCGTCCCTATTATAGGTTATTGTTAAAGGGAAAAAAATCGTATCATTGCTTTGTGTTACCTCAGTTTTATAGTAAAATTCCGCGTTATTTCCGCGTTTCATCATTAGTCAAACAAGAATACAATGTGAGTGAAATATGCGAACACAATTATCCTCGAAAAACATTAGAGATTCACTCAATTACACATTCACTCAATGATGTATCTGTACCAGCAACACGCTTTTTCTCTTCCACGTGGCATGTGTGAATTACACCCGTGCATTTACTAATGAAGGCCCTTTTTATCGGAAACCCGCTGAAAGCACTTAGGATCGAATTGCTCCCAGCAACAGATAACCGCTCTGTCCCGATTAAAATTAAGCAGTGTGGCCGTTGTTTGTATTCAGGGTAGGAACTCATTATTCCGGAGCCTGGCTGACCTTTGACAGCCTACCTGGACTATTAGGCGTAATTGAATTTTGCTACAGCAGACGAATGGGTATTTATTTACTGCCCTATCTACATTTGCATAAGTCTGTTCCGGATCGCTTTTAATTATGCTAATGGCTCGTCTTGCGGAAAAGCTGGACAATGAGCGACGCGAATATGGCAGGAGAGCCTTGGTCTATTTATTATGTTAGGTTTCGCCTTCACTAGGGCACTAGGTCTTGGTTTGTTTCTTAAATCTGAAAGAAATGGTTGGGAGTGAATGAAACTTATTGGGGGTTGAGAGTTGTCTAATGACTCAGTTTAAACTCTCAGTATCGTGAGAGTATAACCGGAAAGAATGCCGATTAAAGTGAACCATTTGGTTTCAGATAATGCATCCTACCACTGTGCCTTTCCTTCTGTGGATTTAAGGCTCTGGTGATCTTTCTTGGGGCGGTTGTTTTGGATTTTTTGGATCAAGACCCAAAGACGGACCAACTGCGCCACGGTCTTTTTTTTGGGTGTGATCGGTTTCTGAAACGCACGGACTCACTGCTGGCTTTTCTTGTTGGACATGTGATAGTTATTTGGGAGTTGTGTTTATGCTGTTGATATAATGTCCCGTCTTGAGGCCAGACTATCGTTTCCTTGGTGGTTTATCATAGCCTCAAAAACTGCCCTGAAGCGTTCATCCTCTGGGATTAACACCTGTTCCAAACGTCACCAAATCTGAGAAGAGGGCAATCTGTTTTCCCACTCGGATCTTCATTCCCTTGGAGTAATTGGGTAGTTTTGTCTTGACGATTTATCTTGTCCTTAGCAAAATTGACTAAAACATAACTACACTATCTACCAACAAATAATTGGACACTTGTGATAGCAAAGGAAAACGAAGTTTATTCACCTTCGATAGTTTTCGGAACCACAACGCGCAGTTATTACAGATTTGACCCTCCGGGGCATACACACAATCAGTCGTTGTACGACGTCTCGCGGTGTGTTCCTCCACTCGGTTTGGAGAAGACAGGTCAGTTCTATAGATTATATTCGAGTTCGAATTCAACGAAAGACCGTCGTGTACAAAGAGTGGGTTGTGCACCTTAAATCTGTCAATAGTCTCAAATGTTCTCACGTTGGCGTGGTGTGAAATGTTTGAGATGGGGTGTCAGCTTCAGGTGTTGACTTCGCTATGTAACCGTTCTTCAAAATTACGAGGTGTTGTCCTGGAATCTTTCCCTCCTGAAATGATTCCAGACCTTCGCCAATTCCCTGATGAGTTGCTCCAGTGCGACGTTAATTATACACCTACCTACCAGTTATGCTTTACACGTACAAGTGTGTAAGAGTCGGTTGTGTTCTTCTCCAGTGGGACTTAAGCCGACCAAACGGTATAGTGGTTAAGGTGTTAGCCTCTAGATCGGAAGGTTCCTGGTTCGAATCCGGGTACGGGCATGGATCTTTGTAAGCGTATGGTGTAGAGGCGGCTGGTGCACCTTAAATCTGTCGTGGCCGAAAGTCCTCACGTTGGGTTGGCGTGGAAGTTTGGAGAGTGGGGTGCCAGCTCAGGTGTTGCTTCGTCATCTGACCGTGGTTCAAAATTACGAGGTGTTGTCCTCGGATCTTTCCCTTAAGGGACTGATCCCGGACCGTCGTCAATAGCCCGTTGTGTTGCTCTAGTACGACGTTAACTAAAAATTACCATTACCAGTGGGACTTAAATTCAATTACCATCCTTCCATGATATGGTTTTGAGCGTCTACCAAAATGGCGACATTTCCTCGTAAAACCATATTCTTTGATTACAATCAGAAGCGAATTGGGTTAGTTGGTAGTTGAATTGACTTTGCACTGGATCGACTTAACGGGCTATTGGGGTAACGGTGCGGGATCAACCACGATGGGAAAGATACGAGGACAACACTACGTCATTTTGAGCCACAGTTCATATGACGAATTCAACACCTGAGCTGACACCCCTCTCTAAAAATGCAAACTGTAAGCAAGATGCTATGCTAAAGGAGCCAATGTGTGAATGTATTGTATGCCATTTAACCTGCCTCCCTAATATTACGAATAGACTCGTCGGAAATTATGTGACTCATCTGCCAACTCCACGGAGCCGGACTATACGTAATAGAAGACTTAAGTAGCAGTTTAATAACTTAAGCAAGTTGAGCACCACATTGTTGAAACACGTTCAAACACAGCATCTCATTACTGAAGATGAGTAATTATAACTCAGAAGATATCTGATTTCACTATTCAATGAATGAATAAAGAATTTTAAGTTAGATATTATTTCTGCATTGGTTTATATAAGTTTGAGCAATTATGCTGTGTTTGAAATAGTAGTTTACTAGAATATTCGATTCTGCAAACCGTCATTATAATCTGAGTATAAACTAACACTTGCGTCGTTCCTTAAATTGTAATTTGAACAATGACACAATACCCTGTTGCTTGGAGCTGAAGTTTTCTACGGTTTTGGCCTTGTTACATTGTAAGGATCAATACTGTCAAAGAACATTGGCACATTTGCGTTTGTGTCATTGTCTTTTCGAAAAAGCGATAAAAAATAATGCACATACATTGCATTTAACTTGCCTGTAACACTTTCCTGTTGCAATTGGGTCCTCAGTGGCACATGGGTACGGGCTATACAAACCCAAGGTTCTCTCGTAACCTTTTCATTCCCCATTGGGTTTACTGCCTTTAGTAAACACCGGGTCGTGTACTCTTTTTTGACATTTTTTACTTAAGTTGTCTGTATTGTGTTTGGCGCATCTTTGACGAATATAACTCCGGCGCCATAAAACTCCAAAACACTCAAACAGCCTGTAATATTTGGATTATCCACAAATTTCACTAACCGCGTTTCTACCGATTCACACTACCATGAATAATCCGTAGTCGACTGTTTTCTTGTTTTTATCCATGAACTAACTACTTCACTCTACAGTCACCGTAAGTATTTGCGATCAGCGATTGTGTATTGATGAAGTCTCATCTCATGGCTCTTCTTGAAAGCTTCTTCATTAATTTGATTAGAAAGCGCCTCAGCGATTGATTACAAAGACGACGGAAATTTCCGACTGGGTGATCTGATTTGTCTCCGATTTGGACCATTTTTATGTCTTGGCCCAGATCGAAGGCTTTTTAACGAATTACATTCCAAACAGCATCGAAAAGGGGTTCTGAAGGAATTGTCCTGCGTGACCAGAATCTTTCCTGGACCCACCCTTACATTAGAGCGTATTTCCCACTGGATTTCTCACGTCCTCTGCCCATTGCCTGATGACTGCTCAAGGAAAATCACTTTACCATTCGAGTGATTTCGTCGAATCTACAGAATCGAATGATCTTCCGGTCCGTGTCTCTGATGTTAAGCACCGATTCGCAAATCTTTTAATCAGGTCATGTTTTCGGATCGAAGCTGGATCGTAATTAAAAATCTACATGAGTAGAAGCATTTTGCTTGGATCTCAAATTCTAAGCGTCTTTTTTCTGTAATTGGGAGACTGCTAATAAAATCGCGAAGGCATACCTGTTGGTCAAAGCAACGTAATTATGACCCAATTATTACCAAGTCTATAGTACTTGATACAGGACAAGTAGCATCCATGAATGCCACAAGCAACAAAGGTAAACGCACAATAGTCCACATCGTACGGACTTCACGCATCGTACGGACTTCATGCATCGTACGGATCGAATTATATAATAATAATTACAGTGTTTTGAATGAGACTGCATACACCTATCCGCATCTTAGGCACGCACACATTTGCGAACCGATCCGTTCGACAGCTGCTCGTGAACCGTCCGTTGAAATTGATTCCACAACGAACTTCCAGTGATCCATGGGAAAGGTAATAGTAATTTTAGTTAACGTCGTACTAGAGCAACACAACGGGTTATTGACGACGGACCGGGATCAATCCCTTAAGGGAAAGATCCGAGGACAACATCTCGTAATTTTGAACCACGGTCAAATGACGAAGCAACACCTGAGCTGGCACCCTACTCTCCAAACTTCCACACCAACCCAACGTGAGGACTTTCGGCCACGACAGATTTAAGGTGCACCAGTAGCCTCTACATCATACGCTTACAAATACCCATACCCGGACCCGGATTCGAACCAGGAACCTTCCGATCTAGAGGATAACACCTTAACGACTATACCGGTTGGTCGGCTCCATGGGAAAGGAAGGAAACAACCACGAACTACCAGGCAGTCATTTGGGAGCCACTGTAGAGGACGATGGAGACTGCAGGTTCGCGAGCAGAAAGAAAAGCAACGAACAACGCACGACGCCGTCCCAATCTGAACCGAGAACGTCTTTGCGTTCGTCGAAAAACCGACAGGAAGCGGATCTCCACGAACGGTTCATGATCCGGTCGTTTGGCTCCCAAAACCCCGTCCCAATCATGAGAACTAGAGGCTCGCGAACGGTTCGGCTCTAAAATGTATACTTGCCTTAACAAGGATACCAGCTAACCTTCACGGACTTACAAACCTAGATTCGAACCCGGGACCTAAGGTGGTAGAAACATGACATGGCCTTTGTATCATTTAGGCTGCTCTTACATTTTAATTGAAGATGTATAAAACTGAAAAAATACATCCTTCATACGAAAAGAGAAAAAGACATTCATTATAAATTCGATTTTTCTAGTCGATAGAAAGTTTCACATAACATAATCCTCAAGAGATTGATTTTTTAACTTGTTTTCAGTATTTCATTTGGGTCGCCGTAGCCCAGTTGGTAAGAGTTCGAAACTCAATCCAAACAAAAAATCTTCGTGTGCGAATCTAGATTTGTAAGTCCGTGAAGGTTGGCTGGTATCCTTGTTAAGGCGCGTATACGTTTGCGAACCGAACCGTTCGCGAGCCTCTAGTTCTCGTGATTGGGACGTGGTTTTGGGCTCCAAACGAACGGCTTGTGAGCCGCTCGTGGCGATCCCTTTCCTGTCGGTTTTACGACGAACACAAAGGCGTTCTCGGTTCAGATCGGGACAGTGTCGTGAGTAGTTCGTTGCTTTTCTTTCTGCTCGCGAACCTCCAGGCTCCATCGTCATCACCGGTGGCTGACAAATGACTGACTGGTGGTTCGTGGCTGGTTCCTTCCTTTCCCATGGATCGCTGGAAGTTCGTTGTGGAAATAATTTCAACGAACGGTTCACGAGAGGCTCGCCAACGGTTCGGCTCGCAATATACACGTGCCTTTACGTATCGAATGTCGGCAATTCCGGCGATGATTCTGGATAGATATTAAACCCACCAGAATTTGGTTGACTCATCCGAAATCTCAGAGTAGTGTGATCATCGGATTATGACGTTATGCATTAAATTGCGTTTTTTATTCCCTAATTGTTCCCCATTCTTATCTTTGCGATGGTTCCAAGATAGAGTAAATATTTCAAAGTACTTCAAATCTGCGTAAAATTTTACATAGGATCGAAACCAAAAACATGATTTTCTCTACAGAATCGTTATTTTTTTCAATGTTGACTAATCTCTTTGCACATTATTTTATACTAAACAAAAACCGAAGTATTGCCTACAAGGAAATGTCGACGTGGCCGTCAGTTTTAATGTGAAATGTCAATGCTACCAATGCAGTGTGCGAGTACACTAAATGAATCGGACTCGTGCAATGTTTGCCGTCCGTGAAAATCCCTCCATTCTTTGAAATCACTCGGAGGAATAAAATGAGTGGTCCAAAAATGTCCAAAACAAGAAGCGTCCAGAAAAGTGACAGAGATGAGGAAAACGTTTCCAGACTCCGAAAAACTGTACTCGGCGGATCCCTGCTTCAATGATAGGCCCAATAAACATCCCATTCTGTGACAGAAGCGTGTTTGCCGGTGCAGCATTTCAATAGCTTCCCTTTTCCCCACTCTGAATAAGTAAGTGGAGCTCGTTTCTGTGTTTATGACCGGGTGGGGATCGAAAAACGCACACGCCCAAAAACACTGCACACTGGTCGATGTACCTGCGTGACGTCATTATGATGAAGGTGACCCATTACTCCTCTAATAACTCTTCGGCTTAATTAGTTCCAATTAGGTGTGAGTACGACTCCCACATTGGCACGACTTTATCGGTCTTCCGTATCCGAGTGTGTACACATCGAGATGAGATGCGAAAGAGTGCATGCATTTGTAATGGAACTGGTGCTGATGGATGCTGGTGACGCACAAGGACAATGAAAGTAAGGAGGATCGAACCGATACCACCAAATGGGGCTCCACACACTCTAGGGCATGAACGTGACTGAGGAAAGATGCACTCGTTAATAAATAATGTTATCCCTAAATTATTTAGCGACACGTTTAAACAATTGTTTTCAATTTAAGGGGGTCCGGGACACACTGAAAATTTTTTTTATTAATTAATTTAGAATTTTTAATTTTTTTTGTACTGATTACCCATTTAACTAATAAAAAAAATCACTACACAAAATTTTTCCAGAATTAAAAAAATAAATTTTAATTAACATTTTTTGAAAAAAAGAGGGGTCATTTTAAATTGCTGAAACACAAAATATTCTTGATCAATTTTCTAAATTCTTGCTGTAAATTATTCAGAAATTTATAAACTTTATAATTTAGATTCAGCAATTTTAAAAATATGAATTTAATAAAAATTAAAAAATATTTGAATGAAAATTTTTGAAAATTTTAAGGTACTTTTTTTTAAGTCATATTTTTAAAAGTAAATATTTGTTTCAAATTTGCTGTATGTAAATTAAAGTATATTGTTTGAAAAATATATTTTCCAAATTTCAACCCTTAAACTTTATCGGTTTTCGACTTATAGCAATTTGAATACAGGAAATCTTGAAAAAATGTATCATGGAGAAAAACGCATTTAAAGTTTTAAAGACAGATGTTGTTGCCATGACAACAGCTGTCAAGAGTGTTAGATTTTCAAAACAACGCACCTCAAAAGTTATTATATCTCTAGTTCTAATTAAGATAGAAACATGATTTAAACTTCATTTTAAGCAGAAAAACACAGAGAATTTCTTAAAATAATAATAAAAAAAATTCGAAAAATTAACGATTTTTGTGTTCCGGACCCCCTTAAGAATGTTTTCTACTGTCGCCTACTCAATTGTCTTCAGTTCAAGAAACGTCATTTAATGAATTACTTCATTTTAAACCAAGTGATTTCGGCAAGATATTTTGTTCATCAAGGTTCGGAAAATTTTGTTAATAATGACATATCTCATCATCAAGATATTACCGATTTTTTTATAATGTTGCTCAGTTTCCTTCGTATGACGAGATATCTCGTTCATTGAGATCTGGTCATTTTTGCTAATGACGAGGTACCTAGTCAAAACCACCAACAAGGGGGTTAATGTTTTGTGGGGTCCTCTCAGAGATTAATCAAAGTGAGTCTCGCACTTCGTAAGGACGGCCATGAAGGACCGCGACTGGATATGAGACTTTTCGGTCAAGCTAAATGTAGGTGGCGGTAACGTTTTTGCGACATTTGGTTGGAGTTTTGGGGGGTTTATCACACAATGTCCATGTCTGGTCAAGCTCCGTCACACGACATACAACATCAAGTAAGTATGAATCATTGAAAAATCGGAGCAATATCTTGATGAAGAGGTATTTGTATTATAACTCTATAATTAATCTAAGCATATAATTCCACCTTGCAATTTCCAGTCTTTGCTGTATGACTTCTAAGCAATTTTAACCTTCTTATAAGCAAAGGAATCAATCCGAATGACTCTATTCTATGGTCAGGACCAGTAACACATTTCCATAGTATTCAATTCTATGGAAAGGATGAGTATAATCTTTCCAAAGGATTCTATTCTAAGAAAGAAAGCAACATAATAATTTTTCAAAGGGTTCTATTCTAAGAAAGAAAGCAACATAATATTTTCAAAGGATTTTATTCTAATGCAGAAAGTATTATAATATTTCCAAAGGATTCTAAGGAAGAAAGCAACATATATTTATAAGGAATTTTATTCCTTGCAAAGGATCAATATAATATTTTGAAAGGATTCTATTCTAAAGATAGAACATGCAGAATCTCTTCCAAAAAATATTTCATTTTAATCAAAGTCCCAAAAGAATCGTTTCAATTGATTCTATTCTGAGGAAAGGATCTATTGAATCGTTCCAAAGGATTTTATTAAAAAATAAAATGAGCTTTAGAATAGTTCTATAGGATTAATTCTAAAGTAAAATCAGCTATATAATATTTTCAAAGGATTCTGTTTCAGGGAAGAATAATTTCAAACGATTATATTTGAAGTAAGCTATAGTACAATCTTTCCAAAGTATTTATTTTAAGTAATTTAAAATATAATCTTGCTAAGGGAGTATATTCTAACGAAATGTCCAATATAATCTTTCTAAAGGATTCCATTTTAAAGAAATAATCAAAAGAATCGTTTGAAAGGATTTAATTCTAAGGAAAGGATCAATAAAATATATCTCTCTATTTTTAAATGTTAGAGCTTCTTATAGTCATATGGTTACTTAGTCATGAAGTGTGCTGTGGGTAAAAGCAGATCCTGTGACTTTCATTGGGTTAAGAAAGAGAACACATGCCCCCTAGCTTAATAGTTTACAAATTCGCAATGTTTCCATGTCTCTTTTGTAAGTTAACTCAAACTCAAATTCCCTCCAGTTACAATGAGAATTTGAAAGTTGTTTGCACCATATCGTTTCGCTTCCAAACCATATTATTTATTCATGCATTCTATTATCAAATTAAATGGATATACATATATTATCCTTCTGGCATATTCTCCGTGATACATTTTGGTCCTGCATATAAGTTATTTAGAATTAAGTTAACGTGTGGAAACGATTGAGAAAGCTTGAATTCAATAAAACAGCAAGTTCCATAGTAACAAACAACATGTAACTAACAACTAATCTGCATATATATTATGCAGATTTCCATTTCGCTCGTCGCTAGACTCGATCCTTTAATGAAAACAAATGAATAAGTGTTTAGTTTAAAGGAATGAAATTATAAATTCAGTGTTAAATATTATATTGGCGTTTGTTTATGAGAAGATAACATTCATGAAATTCAGAAATGTGTAACTTATTTCCAATTTCACCAATATTTTCTGGCATCTGAATTTCATCCTATTGATACACAAAGAATGATATGAGATGGTCCTCTGATACTTACAAGATTTTTAAATCAGTGTTTTTAATTTATCTAGAATAGAATTGCTGGTCCTTATAATAGTGTAGTAAACTAAGTCTTTGCATGAAGATTAGATTTCATCTAGGAAACAAATAAACAAATGAATAAATTTACATTATTTATTCTAATTATACTATATAACTAGACACTGCGTGGCCAGCACGGCGTTGCCCGTGACAGTTTTTTTGTGGTGTCAGGTATGACCACTGCACGCTAACACTCGCCAACCCCAGTGATTGCTACTCATTCCCATTTGGTTTGCTTCGCAAACGAACACCACAGGCGACGCCGTGATGCCAATAAATAAATTTAAAGTATTTTAGATTAAAATTTAATAATCGGGCTGTAGACATTAAATCTTACTGACACTGAAAACATTAAAAAGATAAAACACTAATTTTAAGAAGGAGTTCCAAGATTTTAAATCCAGTGAAATTTTCACTCTACCTTTATCGATCGCGAAGAGAGAAAACCTCAAATAGTTTTTGCCAGCGACAAAGTTGTAAAGTTGTGTGCCTACTTTCATTATTATAAATGCCATATATTCGTCAGGACACTGTGTACAGAGAGAAAACAAACACTTCCTTTTATAAAAGTAGAGATTAGAGCTATCAGAGAAATTTCAGTGTAAACAAAAAAACAGACGGTCTATGAAGATTTTACCTTTTTACAAATTCTCTCGTATGATACACGTCGTGGTTCCCTCAAAATGTTGTTTCCCTCACCACTTTGAAACTATCGTTTAATCTAATTGCAGTTGAACAATAAAATAGTTATAAATTCGGAATTCATTTGGAATTTCCAGTGGATATTCTGAAATCGTGTTTGATAAATAAGCTGTAGCGTCACGTTCGGATTAGGCACAGGAAATACGTTTCGCCGTAAAAACACTACTGCCACCGATGTTTAGCTTAACGTAAAATGGCCTCTTATCGCAATACGTAATCATAATGAAAATACTTTTTTCTCTTCTGATTAGTCGACCAACCGGTCTGGTGGACAAGGTATTAGCCTCTATATTGGAAGGTTCCTATTCGAATCTTGGTTAGTTCCTCGAATCCTGGTTAGTCCCCCTTAAGGGATTTGTCACGGAGCGTCGTCAATAGCCCGTTGCGTTGCACTAGTACGACGTTAATTAAAAATTACCAAATTATTACTCTCTACTGAATAATTCTGTACTCAAATAGCAAAATGTTATAAGTCCCTTTTCCCAAAAAATTGAGTAACTCCCATCTTGGAGTCTGATTTGTTAATGTTTAGAAGGTGGCAAAATGTCGCAAGTCTTTTTTTTTCACTTTATGAGAAAACAAAGATAGAAAATTGTAATAAGTCAAAAACCACACGTTGAATCTTAAATCTTAAATTTACTGTAATAAAATTAAAAAAAGCGACGTAACATTTTGCCATTTGAGCAGAAATTTATGGGGCCACGGTATCCTAAGTTTTAGAGTCGCGAAACAGTGACTGGATGGTTTCGAGTTCGAAACTCGATCTAACTAAACGTCGTAGTGTACTTAGAGGGGTGCACGTTAAATCTACCGAGGTCTTAGATGTCCTCACGTTGGGGTGGTGTAAGAGTGTGGAGAGTGGGGTAACCCCCAACGAGAACAACCATTTCTCAAATAGCCAATAACCTTCATCTCTGTACCTGTTTCGGATGAACCTGCTTGTATTTGAAGAGCTAATGAATCAATAAGCTCACTAAATTGACAGGTAGTAAGATAAAGGTTCTTGGAAACCGGTGTATCCTCATTTGCACAATCGATGAGCGCCAATATGAGGCAACCTAAAGTACAAGTCAAACAGGATTATAGAAGTGTTTAAACAAATATGATTTCCCAATCACAGCCTTTCGTGCTCTTCAAACTCGTCACATCACACAAGGTTCCTCAGACTTCCTTTCCGCACCAACGCTCTCAAACAAACCCGCATTGATTCGAGTCGACTCTGTTTAGATTATAATTGTTTTCCCTGTCGATACATATACACTGCCACATCTTACCACCCGTGAACTGAGAGGTTGACATACCTTTCTGGAGGTCTTTAACTATGATGTTTACCCTCATTTACTATCGTTTTGAAGATACTAGAAAACTTCAGGGAACCAACCCGGCACTATACCGGATGAAATGGTGTGATGACAGAAATAGTTGCGTTAAGAACAAGATCTTTGGTTTTCACAACTACAACATTTTTTTTAACATCCAACAGCTTTACAGATATGTACAACAATATTTACAGATATACAGGACAATATTACAGGACAAGAAGGGATCGGCAGAGGTTAGCGAGCGTGTCCTCGCTCTCAGTTCTCAATGTCTCTGGTAATTTCAGCCAGGCCACCTTCAGCTGAAAATCCCCCGTCGATGGAATTTTGAGTGTTCTCAAGAGGCTTGAGATTTAGGAGATCATATTATCAGTGTAACGTCAGATGAGGGTATATATCAAGTGCCCAGAACTTCATGACCAATAACATTCCAAATGGAATACTGTAACCGTTCTTCTAGGGTTAGTAATGGACAGTTGATCACTTCAAAAGAGTTTTATCATCTCCAATAAAGGAATTCTTCAATATGACTGCTTTATGTCGGCTTGATCAGAGAAACCGCTTTTAGTGTGACAGCAGATCCAAAATGCAAGCTCTTCAGTCTAACAGATTCTTAGTTGAATAATGAGGCTTGGAAAATCGGTAAATGCTGTTAGGTGAGTCAATATGTGCATCTACAATACAAGGAAGGGGCAGGATTATGGAAATGACTAAGCAAATAGGATTGCTCAATCACAGCCTTTCGTGTTTTTATAACTCGCAACATCACACGAGGTTCTTCAGGCTTCCTTTCCGTGTGAGCGCTCTCAAACAAACCCGCATTGATTCGATTCGGCTCTGTTTAGATTTGCTTCCAGTACCATACACATTTCAGGAGACTCCATTCACAAAGCGCGTATTTACCAACTCAGTATGGATTTGCAAAATCTGTTTCCCATCAGCTAAGAAAAGAGCCATTGGGGGACGTTTGATAACCTTTGGTATTCCGTTTTTCTGGGTTATTGCGATTTCTCTTGCCGCGTTACCACGTTGCTCGTGTAGAGTAAATATTTTCCGCTTTCCCAGTAATGAAATCCGTATGGTAATGTGTCTGGATATTTTGGGAGTTCGATTTTCTAATGTATCGTGTTGTGGACTCGTATGAATTTCTATTTCGATCCACAGCGTGCGTGTTATGTTTGTAAAGTAATGTTGGATAATGAATCAGCTAGGTCCCCAGTGTCATGTTATCGAAGCGAGGGTCATTTTAGTGGAATGTTTATGAGTCTTGGATACCTTTAACGCTCCAAGTGTTTTGACGAGATATATCGTCCACGAACGATCTGGTCATTTTTGCCAATGACGAGATATCTCGCCAAGACAGCCACCACCAGAAGGGTTGCTATATTGTGGGATCCAGCGGCTGGCATCTACATTGCCGTTTCCAACGCGAAGGTGGGTTAAAAAAATTAAAGTACGTAACTAATTACAACTTTCATACTTTGTTACATGAAATTCATAATGTAATAAAGAGTGTATAATACCCAACGGATTAGTCCACAAGGCCCGTGACTGTTCAAGCTTGTACCTCAATGTCCCATCAGTGGTTGTTAGTGGCCGCTTTGTCCCGTTTGGAAGAGTAACGAATTTGCAACCGGAGGGTTGCGACTTCAAATCCAACAAACACCGTCGTGTACAAAGGGCGCTTGTGCACGTTAAATGTGTCGTGCCCATAAATGTCCTCAAGTTGGCGTGGTGTGGAAGTTTGAAGAGTAGGGTGCCAGCTCAGGTGTTATAGGACAGTGGTTCAAAATTACGTGGTTTTGTCCTCGGATATTCCCTTGGGTGATTGAACCCGTAGCGTCATCAAAAGCCCGTCGTGTTTCTACAGTACGGCGTTAATAAAACACATACCGTGGTTGGTAAGTTACATACATGCAGTACAAACCATTCTCGTTATATTAGCGATGATTGGATACTTTCCGGACAGACCTCGAACACATAAAAACTGATTTATTGTTAAAAAGTTACTACTGGTTTAATTATTTGAATGCTCAACCACTTTCGGTGCAAGGGGCGAAAAGTGAGGGTTAACCCAGTGAGCAAAGTTCTAGTTGCTATCAACCGAAACGTGCGTTTACAAACCGAGACTCTAACTCGGGACCCACTGGGTTACGCTACCAGATAAAACGCTATGACCACTATCAGAGACTAGATACGTAGTTGAATTTTCATCGTACTGGACCATTTATTGGTGACTGTATGGTATCGATTCTGAAGGAAAAGGTCCGACGACAACACCTCGTAATTTTAAACCACAGTCAGATGATTAAGTCAATACCTGAGCTGTCACCCTACTCTCCTAACTTCCTCACCTCTACAACGTGAGAACATTTGAAGCCACGACATTTAGTACAACAGATTCCACGAACTTGACGGTCTTTGGTTGGATCGAGTTTGAATCAACCCTCCGAATACGTTAAAACACTAGCGTAACTATTTTATGTTTTTTAAATGGCAGCAAAACCGCTAAATTACGACGTCGATCAGCACATGATAACCTCAATTGAGAAAACCACAACGAATCGATGCCATCCTACGTTTACCTGAAATTGAAGAAGTCGTAATGGGTAAAACGAGTAACTGACGTAAGGGGCATGGCTACATTGTAACAGAAATGGATATAAAGTAGCACAGCTAATGATGATGGAACGGAAAATGTTCGCTGTGTCTTTTGGACGGTAAATGTCCATCTCCTGATCCATTTCGGTGCACTCTCGTTACGGCATATTTGCAATGGTTCAACTGAGTGGACGCACTGGTAATTATTTCAAGGTAATTGAATCTCGGGGAGATGGCAGCGCAAACGCCTTTCTCAAAGGACGAGGAGAAAAGCACGCGTAGTTGGGAGTCCAGAGAGTTGGAGAAGGTCATGCAAAATACACTACCCTACAATAATGGACCGGACGACAGCGGTTTTGCATAAAATCCGACTACTTATTTGGGGGTGCTTTTCGTGGCATGGAATGGGACCTTTGCATGTTGTTTCTGATCAATTGAACGCCGACGTCTACATGAAAATTTGAGACAATCAGGTTCTTCCTGCCCACTGGCAATTTTATGGAATGGACGAATGTTACTTCCAGGATGACAACGTCCCATGTCATGTTGCAGCCTCTGCCAAGCAGTGGTATTGAGATATGGATGTAAACGTCTTCCCTGGCCTGCTCAGAGTCCCAACCTAAACCCCATAGCACATTTGCGGGACGAGTTATAGCGACGCTTACGAACCACGTCCGAAATCTACAGATGAGCTGGCGACATTCTTGCAGCAGGAATGGACACAAATACTCATAGCCGTGTATCAAAACCTTGTTGAAAGTATACCGAAAAGGGTTGCTAATATGATTGCAGAAAGTGGGGGACCATTCCCCTAATAAAAGCATGTGTTCTTTCCATCACACCTAGCTGCCCGGTCCATTATTGTAGGGTGGTGTACGTGGTATGGTTTGATACAGATTATCAATTGAAATAGCACATTTTTTTGACAGATTTCAACTAGCTTAACTTTGTTGTTATCGGGAACGTGACAACAGTAATAGTATAAATGACATTTGAAGACAATTTTAAGTGGTTGGGCCGGCAGATTACTGGTAGCACGTCGAATCACATCAAAACAGGTGGTCAGTTTCTTGATCTGCACCGTGGGTATGTGTTTGGTTTCAATTCTTCAGGATTAAAGATAATTTGAATATTGATTTTGGTATTTAATTAATGTCAACGCATTAGATGAGTCGCTTAAATTGCGATATTACGTTTACAATGGTTATTGATATAAGTAGATGATAATACAAATGTATTTCATAATTATTGCTTTTGTCAAATTATTGCAAAATGATACAGAGAAATTTATTGGAAAACGCGTTGTAGCTTTTATTACTAGAGCATTAAAATGCTCGAGAATTTTATAAAATGTTTTAATTTTATCCTGTTCCTAAAATTTTTAAACTAGAGTATAAAACACAACTTTCGTCGTTTTTAATTAAACTTTTATGATGTGCGTCTCCTTTACTACTGTCTTTAGTATGTTGTCTTGATTACTATTTAACATCGCTATGCAATTATTCATTCTTTTTAGAATTATAATGAAAAATGTTTCTTCTCAAGTTCGGTTTATAAGCTTATTTTGAAAACTCAATGTACTTATCGCCATTTTGGTGGCATTTGGCGTTTATTCAAATTAAAGTTGAGTAATCTCCTAATATGCATAGTTCAAGGTTTAAATGTAACCGGCAAATACACCAGTCCCATTGGTATTTTTTAGCTCAGCTCTCTTGATTTTTCATCTTCTAGTCGAAATCTGTTTCAAATTATCACCGGTTCTGAGCAATGAACAATTGATTTTTCCTACTTGGAACTTCATTCCCCTTATAATAATAGGGCAGTTTTGTCTCGGCTCTTACTTAACAAAAACGACCAGATCTTTGAAGCGATAACTTGTCGAAGATATTGGGTGTTAAACAGTTAGCTGACTCAGGGTTCGAATACTGCTCTGAAAAAAGATGTTCTTATCGATTCGAAATACACCTTTATAAGTCCTAACTATCCATCTAACCTGCACTCGCGTATCTCAATCCTTTCGGTCAAATAGTTGAAAATTTTTATACAGTTCAACAGTCTACAGATAGATATCGAGTTACAATATTTATTAAGCCATGTGTTTTAGGCTGTCTTGAGGAAAGGTGTCTTTTTTTATGACTCAGCCTACCAACAAGGGGTGGTCCGGAGGGAGTGGGACAGCTGACTTCACAGGTGGCAGCTCTAGAATCAAAGAATCGAAGAAAAGTCTGAAATCAAAGATGTTACACAAGCATGAATATTTACAATCATCCACTCCAAGCGTGTACAGGATAGTCGATCTTATAAACTTCATAGTAAACCGGCCTCTTTCTGAAAGATAAAAAAATTGAACAATGACGAAGATAAATTTCAAAACTAGATTTATTGCTACACGTTTAAACGAGCACCTAAATGTATTGAGGAAACACGAATGCCAAAACGTAATTGCAGTATACATTTAAATCATACAAACAAAACTTTTAAAGATAGACGATCGCTATGCGAAAAAATAATATCTTAATAAAAACATTCGCAGCACTTCCGCCAGGAGTGCCGGTTCATTGATAAAGAAATACGCCAGCCGAGGAGTGCTCATCTCTATAGAGCAGAATGCAGGGGAGGGCGACTCAAGAATTGTATCTTTTCTTGGAGAAAATGTTTCCCGATGCGTCCATCTTCTGGGGATTAGAGAGGGACGGTTTTCAATTTTCTACTGACTGCACGAATTGTGGGTGAAAATGAATATATTTCTGTATCTCCCTTTCTCCAGATCCGAATATTAAAAAGGGGGAATCTGACAATCTAAAGCGAATGCACTTAGGCTCCTTTCACATCACCAGAATCCGCGTCAATCTGAATCCAGTAGAAACTGACTGACGGAGATTTGGGTGAGCCGTTTCCATAATAGCTCGCTCGTTGATTGCTTCTGGTGGCTGTCTCGGCGAGTTACCTCGTCATTAGAAGAAAACTGACACGTCTTAATATCGTCATCATGTAAAAGTAGGCGATATTTTGATGACGAAATATCTCGTCATTGACAAGATTGACCAGATCTTGATGGACGAGATACCTCGTCCAAACCACTAGGAAAGTTAAATCCTATATCTACTACTATAGAAGGAAGTGTCTGTGTACTGAACGAAGTGTCCTGACGAATCTATGGCACTTACAATAATGAAATTTGGCACAAAGGTTCTCCTAATTTCTTGCGATTTTTGTATAGCGCCGGAATTTTTAAATTTAATCTAGAACATTTTATAATTAATTATTTTTTTTTCACCGTTCATTTTTCTATTCAGAATGTAACGTCACCCCTACCTCGAAAGAAGAATGAATGGATTTTGTGATTTTCGACCGCTGACGTCACAAGCAATTTTAGTCCGAATGCCTTTGGAACCATTCCAGGTTTTCTGATGCTACCGTATTTTGATTTATGTTGTTGATAGTAGCCACTTCGACGCCCTCACGGCGTTGCCCGTGGAGATCGTTTGCGAGGCAAACCAATTGGAAATACGTAGCAATCACAGTGGGTTGCCGAGCGTCAGTGAGCAGAGGTCACACCTGACCCCACGAAAAGTACTGTCACGGGCAACGCCGTACTGACCACGTAGTGGCTAGTTTTCCATAAAGCTCGAAGCAAATCGTTCATACACCTATATCTTTACCCCCAATAAGCTTCTGAAAGTCCACTTTAATTGCATCCCTTTCAAAGCCGATTAGGTATCTGGACGTATAGACTTATTTTCTCATTAGCTCACAATTTCTTTTCTGAGCTGATTTCTATCTTATAGATTTTACTATCATTTTCATTGCATTAGTGATCTCTTCCGTGCAGTTGAACCAACAATGTGGCACTCCATAGCATGAATCAAGCGTATTTATTCTAAAATTGATGCGTGAATCTAGAGATGTTGAGTTTATAAATATACTGTCTATATCCGTTTTTTGTTACTCGCCGGTATACAAATAATGCCGATTAATGTGCCACGTACTTTTGTGAAAAGTATATAGATTTGATGTTTCTTCATTAGAAGAAATAAAATGACGTACAAAAACTGTTTTTTTAATTGCTAATCGGCTTTAAAATATCACTTTAGAACACTGCTCCAATCACTATACTTTTACTATGTAGACTTTTACTTGAATAGTCTGTTCAAAACTGGTAGATAACTTCATAGCGTTTGTGATCAATTAGAAGAAACAATTTGGAGATGTCCCCCCAGTAAATAGAAGTCAGTGAAGTTTGGACAAGTCTCCGCCGCCTTGTGTGAAGAGAACAGGACCTTGACTTTCATTTTAAGCATACGTTTCATTTTTAGATAGGGGGAGACATTGATTCCACTTTAAATCATCGTCTAAGAAATCTTTATTACTTAAAAATTACTTCGTGTTCTTACTTATATCTCACGCATTTTCACTCCAGGAATTGTATTTACTTTTTCCGTCCTTTGAATTTGTTCAAATGCTATTTGAAAGTTCAAATAGCATTAAGTTGGAAAATACGGTTAGACTCTTTAAGGCTCATTTTTTAATGATTGAAGCAATATAAATTTTTGAAGCACTTTATTTCATTATGCTTTGTATTTTACCATTTAGTACAGTAACTTTATTTGAAAGCAAATCAACGTTCTTTGCACTCTTGACGAGATATCTCGTCATTAGCAAAGCCTTTAGTAGTTCTCGGTGAACGAATAATTTCGTGATTAGAAGGAAACTGGCCAGATCTTAAAATAATCACCATCAAATCTTCGTCACCATCAAATAATCGGCAGTCTTGATGACGAAAAATTAGCAAAATTTGACACATTTTGATGGACGAGATATTTTGTCGAAACCACTTAAAGAGTTAATTTTAATATTTTTGAGGGAAGGAAAAGAACTAGAGAAGATTGCTAACAGCGTCCACATCCATGACGTATCGACCTTTCAACTAAATAGATGGGGAATGTGGGAGGAGTTACTGTCGTAAGATATCAGAACGACATCACGTGGGCTTGGTATACGTCTCGTGGGCTTGGTATACGTCTTGTGGGCTTGGTATACGTCTCGTGGGCTTGGAAAAGTCGTGGGCTTGGTATACGTCTCGTGGGCTTGGTATACGTCTCGTGGACTTGGTATACGTCCCGTGGGCTTGGGAAACGTAGGCTTGAAAAGCGTTATACGCCACGTGGGCTTGGGTTCGACTAGTACCGTTTTATGGGTTGCATTTGGACTGTATTGCGAAGGAGCCATATTTGGTCAAACTGTGCCAGGTAATAGACAAGTAACACCAAGTAAAGAACTAAGTTACAATAAAAGATTTGCTGATTCAGATGAGAGAAATACACCCAGGGAGAAATTGAATCTGCGCCACCTACAACTCACAGAGAAACCACTGGAGCCGTATTTGTATTCAATCGCAAACTGCACTCTGCTGTGACACCTACATTAAGCCGCGTTTACACCCGCGGGGGGGGGGAGTTGCAAATATTTTTCTCCCCTTTTTGTGGAGCGGACATTTTACGTTCCCCTAAGCTGACGCTTTTTCGACTTTATCGGCAACACCAAGGGGTGAGCACTCTTCTCACCCCTTTGTAGAGAAGAGTGATCACCGTTCATCACTCCATTTCAATCGAATAGGTCACTCACTGACTGTTTGGCGGGACATGGGTCAAGACAAAGCGATGAGGGCAAAATGTCACAGAAAGCGAACAAAAGTAGGCGTGAGTGACCACGTTGTGCCGAAGGGCAGAGGGGAGCGGTGATTGTCAAGCAATACCGAAAAAGGACGAAATAGGGGAACATTTTCATCCAAAATTTCGTCTCGGAGAAATGTCTCCCAAAAGTTGCAGTCCTTTGATCTTTACCGACTCCTGGTGGAAAACAAAATTGGAGTTGCAAACTCTCCAAATCGCCACCCCCGACACGAGACCTTGACGATAAAATGAATGCCGTTTCTCGGAATAGCTTCGATTTTTTTGGAGGGAGGAGAAGTTTGCAACTTCGATGTAAACGCGACTTTAAGATTCGTGCTTTCGTCCAAAATCACGCGACCTTACTCTTCACAAGCGAAACCCCAGGGGAGAAATAGCATGACGCTACACACATGCTTCGTTTACTTCATTAGACGGTCAATGCCACGGCACCATAACTACCAACTGAATCGTTTTTTAACGAGCAGTCACTTGAAGTGACTCAATTCTGTATAAATAGAAGCATGTATATTGTTTTCTGTTAACATATGAAGAACACAATTGAATGACTTTTGCAATCCTTCTTCGTTATACTAGTCAATATTTTCATGGTGAATCGTGATACGAGTAAATTTACGCTCTTAATTTGACCGGAATCTACGTTTTGACACTCGATTCAATTTTACAATTTATAAATTTCAAATTATTTAATACTAAGTTAATGATATATTTCTTCATAATTATTTGATTATTTCCTCCAATTCCTTTCTCTGGAATTTCTTTTTCTTTTTTCCACATTATCTTATTTATATGTATCTATGAGAACTTCCTATAAATTAATTGAATATAATACATTTATGACTGCATCTTTGAAAGTTCTCATTTTGCGTTAAAATGTACTTTAATCATTGTATTCCTTCCAAAACATTTGAGCAAAAGTATTTGACCAATGGGAGTTCAATTTTAACTCGTATCAGTATTTAAAAATTTGACAGTTGTCGCCAGAGTAAACTGTGAAAACCCCGAAGCTTTGTTTACAGCAAACTAAGTTTAAACAGTTATTTTCTTGGGTTCTATTATAAACCGTTTATTCTCAAACAAAATTGCTGTTGACTTACTTTTTAACATTATTGCTTGAGAATATAATTTTTTTATAATAACGTCATTATTTAAGAGCCCGGAACCAATCATACCCGAGTAGTTCCTGCTGAAATTAATTTTGAGCTAGATGTAAATTTAAATATGATGGGAGTATTTGAAAAAAAAAACAGCCTTTATCTCGTTTGTTCAGTTTGAGAAATTCGAAAATAAGTAAAAATCTATTTTCTTTGAATTCGCCAAAACATGTTTATTTATCATTAATCCATTCGCATTCGAACCTTTGATGTTAAGAAAAATTCCTCGCAAATTTCTGTTTATGAGCAGCATGCAAATATTGCGATTTGCCTTATTAGACAGACAATATTCCATTCCTAAAACATACTCTACAAACGGAATAATTTATATTCGAATGCAGTAAGAATTCTATCTACAGTTGGAATTCTAAACAAACTGTAAATATGCAAAAAAAGGTCGGTCGAAACATTCTTCCCCGTAGACTGTCTGAAAATTTTTTCGTCTTGCTTTCAGGAATTTAATTCGTAATTATTGAGAATTCAGTAGTTGCGCAACTAATTTAATTGTTAAGTGTTTTTTTTTCCTATTGGAGGAAGCGAATATAGCGTTACGGAGTTACGGAAGAAAACAACCACTTCCCCTCATTCTAGCAATTTTAACAGTAGAGAAAATTCATAGGTTGCATTAGATGGGAACTAACAATCTTCTATGAATTCAAATTCGTAAAATTTGCATAAGGGTCTGTATACATATCAAATTGAGCACCAACTTCATAATTTCTAATACGAACGCCCTATTTTGACACTCAAATCCGAATCTATATCAAAATTTAACTTCAGATACCAAATTTCATGTCATCAGGTCTTACCGTTTCGAAGTTATGAGGACAGAAAGACATTAACTCCTAATGTTTAATCAGTTTCTTAGACTTTTATAGATATCTTCCTGAATAATATTTCTATCGTGCTGATATTTTGTACCATATTACTTACTATTAAGCAACCCAAACAAAATCTACCCAAATTATTTTAACTAGTCTTTAAAATACAATAATAATTATTAAATTCATGTTTGTAAAAATTATGAATTGGAACCTTATTATATTTGAATGAAAATAGATTCAGAAGGACTTCTAGTATGGCCATGCAAAATTTCCAACTCCTTCCAATAATCAGTATTTAAGCTACATTAAATATTCCTCATTGCAGTTATAGGGGGCAGCAAAAAGTTTAAAAGCATCTGACAAGCCTCGGATAATAAATGTCGGATCGTTTGCACTTTCATAGTAAATAAAATAATATAATTCTCAAATCGCTTGCACATGCGTGATAAAAAACTAATTCTCGGATCGCTGTAAAATATGTTTGAAATAGTGTTCAAATTTGAAATTAGGATGGCCATAAAACAACAATATCAATCTCGATCTACAAAAAACGACTTTCAATGTCGAGATGATTCCTTAAATTGACACGAGATTTAATATTGAATATCTTGGGATATAAAGGTTGTAAAGTCATGAAATTTATCATTTAGACTAGTTTAACGATTTAGAATCTGACTATGGCATCAAAACATGGTTTTCATTAGAAATTTCGTTGTTTACGCAAAATTTGATATGAAGACGTCCCCTTATGCAACGTCTTTGAATTTGAATTTGTAGAGGACGCTATTCCCTGTTTAACAATACCTTTGAATTTACTCTAGTATGAATAGTGTTGGAAAATAAAGGAGGCGGTTCGGGTTTTTTTTCGTGACTGTACATTTCGCTTCTTTATTCTCCGTCAGGAACTCGATAGGTTGTGTTTTTAAAAGAAACACGGGAGAGTATTTTAGTTTGAAGTACCTTATTAAACCTTGATGTGCTTCTTTAAATTTTGATTCATTTCAGCGTTGTCATGAAGTATTATTTTAATTTAAAAACGACATTTAAATTTAAGAGAAATAAAACACGTTTGAAATAGCTTTATTTTTCAGCATTTCCAAATAAAAGTGCAAATAAAAATTGAAATACTTTTGTTCAGTCTGAATTGTTTGATATTTTTGAAAATAATTAGGATCATGAATGTTTAATCGGTAATTATTAAAACTATACTCATATCCTTTCAAGAATGCAATTTTGTCGATGAAGAGGCCTTCTATGTTGCTAATTATTCTCAAAAATATTGTTCTGTGTAATTTTATTAATTACTGAGGATGATTAATTTTATTAATTACATGATGGTAATTATAAAAGTACATGGTGAAATTTATAAAGAAACGCGTTGTAGCTTTGATTACTAGAGCTGATTTACTGAATTTAAAAAAGTACCATAAGGGTTCAATTTGAAACTGTATGTCTGTTAGATAAAGGGGAATTTTAAACAATACTTTGTAAATATTGGAATAATATCACAGTTAGTAATTTTGAAATATTGAAATTTTTTGTTTCAAGTGACAGAAAGTCGAAGTTGCTTACTCTACTAATTAAAGCTGTTCTTACCCCAACTTAGATACATTTGAATCATTCGTTGAATGCAGTGCCTTTCTTTTTGTAAAAGCGCTGTAAAATCAACTTCCTGTTTATTAAAAAATTGTTATCGATTGAGTTTAATTTGTCTACACTAATGACATTTATTTCTATCACAAGTTCCGTTATTCCACATGCCGCTGAATGGAAATTTTAGGGAAAAGTGCGTTTGCTTCAAACTAAATTAGTCCCGAATGCCGGAAATTTTTAGCCCCCTTGGACAAATAGAACGCGGGTTAATATGTAGCATATCATACTCACTGGGTTCTAAAATACAAGTGGACCAAATGTGGTGTAGATTGGTCAAAAGGTGGATTTGTAAAGAGAACAGACTCTTCTTTATATATATAACAGAAGTTCTGTTATTCCACCTGTCGCTGGATGGAATTTTCAAGAAAAATTGCATCTGCTTCAAGCTAAATTAGTCACGAATGCCGCAACAATTTAACTTATCATCCTCTCACATTGATGATGAAATTCGAAAATATCGTATACTAGGTGCAAGAATGACACAAGTAAAACATATACATAGGTAAACTAAGTGCAAGACTATCTGCCAAAAATTCGCTATTTTTTCCGAGTATGAATGCACGGGAACATTCGCAGTCACTCGAAAACTCAAAATCAACTTCTGTAGTAGTCACATTAGAAAAAAAAAACTTTCAGCAAAAGTGCTACGAATCTGAAATGGTTGGATACAACATTGATATGTATTTGCGTCTGAAGTTATCTGTAGAAGCGATGGAGGAGTTAAAATTAATATTAAAATTCTTTCCGTACACTTAAATGATGATAATATTCTTTTATGAAAAATAATTGATAACATTTTTAATGAACAGATTATTAATTCATCCCGAGCAAAGCCGGGTATTTCTGCTATGAATGAATTTCGCGCGCAGATGAATTTCACAAAATGGTAAAATTACAAATTCAAAGTAATTTCTAACTGATTGGCCAAGTTATTTTTAAAAAAATTCGATGATAAAATGGAATGCATGTTTATAATAACGAGAAAAATGGAAGTTGAGGAACATTCGGTTGAGATAACTCGTTTATAATTCATGAACGAGCCCTTTGAAATTGCGAGACTTTATTCACTTTATTTGAAAGAATTCGATTTCATTAAAATTAAATTTGTGAGTTCTACATAATCGCTTTTCATTCCAAGTCGAATAATCTAACCTTTTATCGAAATCTTTTACGAGTTATAGGCTTGAAATAAGGAATATTTTGAAACACGGGATACTTTTAAGATATTATTTTCATCATAATTATCTATATTATATTATTATTTAAAAGCATATATTCAAGCCTGACTAACCGATCTTTTACTCATAAAGTTGAAAACAGTGGTATTTATTCTTTTTTAACGTTTATCTTAGCTTAGAACCTAAAATTGCATACAAAAAGTGTTGAGAATAAAATCAAAACTAGTAGAAAAAAAATTTTTATCATAGAAAAGCTAAGTATATTTTAACTGTAAAATTGAACTGCTTTGATCCAAACCTGGAAAAAATCTTGTTTGTAATAAAACATTAGACGCTTTGCTTTGAAGTCACTAATAATTCGAAATAAAGTCCTGAAAAAAATGTGTTGGAAGGAAGTCTGTTTTCCTTTTAATAGAACAGGAAATTCTATTGAAAGTTATCAATTACAATTAATTGTTTTAATTGGGACCAGTTACCGGTCAATTCCCAAAAATCTTTTTTTGCTCTATAGCTTGTGGCGCCATCTATATGTGTCAGATGAAAAGAGTAGAAATCGAGGCTTCAAAAACTAACAGCGCGAAATGAAAACTTTTTTTTCCTTTTATTAATCGATAACTATATTAATAATTTTAAATTTTACTCAGAAAGTTCTTTATAACTAAATTAAATATTTTCCGAAAATCTGAATGCAACAATACTATCTAAATTTTGAAAATGGAGTTATTGCTAGAGAAGTATCTTTGCGAGTTCGCTCAAAAAAATGAAACATCTAAATTTAACTTCATACGGTAATTCAATATTACATTTTCGTATGTGAAATTGAGGATCTTTTAAAATTGGGTAACAGATATAATACTTAAAACAGTTAGTGCTAGCCAATAATGCAACCTGATAAAGTTCATTTTCATTGCAAGGAAATCATTTTCATAAGAATTATTTTCCAAAAATTTTCCTCGGATATCTAGATATTCGGTACGTGTGGAAAATTCTTTCGATTAAAATTATTTTTTATTCATATCTGCAAACTATATGGACAAAAGTATTTGAACACTGCAGAAATTCGGAGGAAGTTCCATCTACCCCGAAGTGGTGTGCCAGCTCAAGTCTGATCTCGTCATCTGACCATGGTTAAAAATTTACGACGTTTAGTCCACGAATCTTTCTTTTCGGTTTGATCTAGGACCGTCGCCAATAGCCCGCTGTGCTGCTCCAGAACGACCCAAATTTAAAATACCCAAATACCTAATCCTTGATGAACACTTGACACACAAATATGCGACTCTCGCCTAGGTTTGGGAACATCGCCACTGGACACTTGATGACTGGAAACGAATAGTATGGCCTAACGCGGTACGGTTTCAACTGTTTCGGGTAGATGGAGGGATCTGTGTGTTGTGAAAACTCCATACAGCCAACGAACCCACATGTCAACATTGAATGGTTTAGCCTGGTGGTGGCTCCGTCGTGTCATGGGATTTGTTTAGCTGGCATTCAATGGTACTTCTATAAACATATCTGAGAAGTTAACGCTATATGTGCATCTTTTCTGATGCCATGTTTTGCTGCATGAAAACTAATTAGAACAGAAGCATGTTCATGTCTCAGTTCACATCATGCAACTTTCTCATGAGAACATTGGTTTCGATAACACATTTTATTGTGCTAAAGACGCTATTATGGACACAGTTGCTTGTTAGCAAAGATGAACAAAAACTAAACATATGGAGTAAAGAATATAAATACAAGGCCAGAAGTGATGGTCACTTGTGAAGGGGCACCCAATGGGTGGACCATCATTGTCCCTAACAAAGGACAGTACAATTTACATCCATGCCCTGACCCGGATTCGAACCAGGAACCTTCCGATCCAAAGGCCAACACCTTGACCACTAGACCGGTTGGTCGGCTTTTCTATAAAATAGATACGTACAGATGGGTTCTGGTTCGAATTATATTCTGGCTCGCCAGAGTAGAACTCAAGAACAGAGCAAATAGTATTGGATGTTTTTCCGGTTTCCCAAGGTTCGAATAAAATAATTTATTAATAGTAAACATTAATCTATTTAAAAGTTAGCTGGAGAGAACACACAAGAGAAGGCAATCACCCGCGAGCTAAAGGAACAGTGGCGCCTCGCGTCAGAAAGAAAATTATTTGCTTACTTTTACTTCTCTGCAAACGAGATACCTTACGAGATTCCTCGTCCAACAAGATCTGGTCAATTTTGCTAATGACGATATAACCTCGTCGAGACAGCCATCAGGAGGGCTAATTTGACCACGATCTAAATTTTAAAGTGGATTACGAACCTCTTATAGCATTGTTAAGGATCGGAGAGCTAACTGATAGACTATCAAATCCTGTGAACGTATTTGCATCAACCTGCCAAATAAAAAAATATGACTTAAACATAAACTATCAAGGACTTCAATCCTTTTACCAGTCCATTTCAGATAAATTTTTCTCTGGGAGGGCATATCCTTGAAAACAAGGACACTACTCAAAAGTTTTTCGTTACACTTACTGCGATTACGATGCGAAAATTTCCTACATGGCAGTGGCAATCGTTCGGAAACTGTATAGCCCCTCCACCGCAGTGTCGGCTGCGAGAACAACTGATAAGTTACAACTAAGTAACTGAAAAATAAGATCAACACATTTTTCCCTCGCGCTGAAAGGCAACTCTGAATAATACATGATCGACTTTTGAATTCTCGCTTTTCCCTCTACGCATTGAAAGCGTTTCCTCTCATAAAACTGCCCCCCAAGTTCACGAAAGTTTTTACTACTCTTCATTCTCGTATTTTTTTACGTTTCATTTCTTGCTCGTTTTATGCTTGCGTTGTCTGAGAAATGCTTTTGGATTTTTTACTGAACTGCGCCTTTCTTAGTGCATTTCACACACTCAGGAATCGAGTAAAAGCTATCGGTCGAGACCATACCGAATGGAGAATCGGAAACGCTTCCTGTCAAGGGCGTATAAGGATATGAAGACGGGGATTTTTTCTGGAGCCCTATCACTTGGCGGGGCGGCGTGACTAAAATATTTGGAGAGGATGATTCGAGGTTCTTCATCCGATCTTATGTTAGAAAATTGTTTTTCTTCCAGGTTTATATAAATAGTATGTAGGTGGGTTGGTATTGGGTTGATGCAAAAGTTCATACCGTATATTTTTGTCAAAAATCGAAGGAAAACTATTTTATTGAGTAAAAATAACATTTTGTCAACATAGTATGTGCTGTTCTATTCTATGACCGCCTTAAGGTGTTATCCTCAATATTGGAAGGTTCATGGTTCGAATGCGGGTCACTGCAAGGTTGTTTGTAAGCGTATGTTGCAGAGGCCGGCTGGTGCATCTTAAATCTTTCGTAACCGAAAATCCTCACGTTGGGTTGGTGTGGACGTTTGGACAGCGGGGTGCAGCTCAGATATTCGTCATCTGACCGTGGTTGAAATTTACGTGGTGTTTTTGGATCTTTCCCTCAGGGAATTGATCCCGGAGCGTCGTCAATAGCCCGCTGTGTTGCTCTAGTACGACGTTAATTAAAAATTACCATAGATGCCTTTTCTCCATGTCTCCGGTAGCTGCATCATCCCGTGATCGAACAAGTTCTAAGGTTTCTGGCAAAAGAACGGATCCATGTGACAAAACTTCCTGAACCACTTACGGCGCGTGGAATCGTCGACGGTACCCCTCATCCTACACAATACGTGTCTATTTTTACGTCTGCGAAACATTTTTTCTTTTTCGGAAATAAAAATGCACACTATGTCGAAAATGCTCCTTATTTTCTGCCATTTTCAATGCTTAACGGAATTTAAAAAATACATCCAAATAACACAATTTCTTCCCAAGTCCTTGCTGAAATTCCTTCTTTCAAACAACATCGAAATTCACAGGTGTGAATTATATGACACGCAATGTGTAACGTCATAGCCTACGTCACTAGCGGCCCAGAATGCTTTGCAAAAGGGCAGAGAGAACAACGAGTGCGGAGGGCACGGCTGATGACGTTGTATTCAACTAAATTTAATAAGTCTTTCTTTTAATTTAATGTGATGTCTGTTCGTCCAAGAGGTGCATGTTCCTGTATTGTGTGTTTGTGTCCTTCATTCCGATAAAAGACTTGACGGTCTAATCCAGCTGCCTTATTTCCGTCTATTTCAGTGCAAGAAAACCAGACGGGATAAAAATTTTACTTCGTGCTATCCTAATTTTCTCAATACATATCATTGTTACCTTAAAATGTAATTTATCGTCATTTTTCTAATTAATCTTAATTCAATGACAACTAATGTAATTTTCGTAGTTCAATAAGCTATCATATACCTGCATGACACAAAACCAATTTTTACATTATTGACCACAATAGAGAAAATCTTTTCTAAGGATTCTATTCTAAGGAACTGTCTAATTCCAATTATTCTAAAAAACGTATAAAATTGTTCCAGAGATTTCTATTCTAAGGATAAGAGCAATAAAAACGTTCCAAAAGATTTTATTCTCCAGAATGAGCAAATAAAAATGCCCCTAATGATTCTATTCCAAGTAGGAGCAAAAGAATCGTTACAAATGATTCCTTTCTAAGAAAAGGATCAATAGAAACTTAATAAATGTTGGCAGAATTCATAGTTTTCGAACCATATGGTTCCAAAAGATAATATTCTCCAGAATGGGCAAATAAAATTGTTCCAGAGGATTCTAATCCAAGGAGAGGAGCAACAGAATAGTTAAAAATTATTCCATTCTAAGAAAAGGACCAATATAAACTTTCTAAATGTTGACGGAATTCATAGATTTTTCAAACCATATATATGTTTATAGTCTTCCAGTTAGTCGTGGGGGGAGGGGGGGGGCAAAAGTAATACCAGACTAATCATATTTCCCCGCTCACCTAAAAAGTAAAATGAATAAACCGCCTAAGAGGAGGGCTAGCTCCACGATCTTTGGACTTATACCGTATTGACAAAACCAAAATCAGTTTCGAAATGGAGTCTTTAGAAGTCCATAAGTGCACGCTGCCGACAGAAAAAAGCCCGGAATCTTTGGAAACAACCCTTTTTCTTTCCGTAGCTGTGTATTAGAGAGCTTGAATGACGTGGCCTACTTTCCTTTATCTGCAGCCGCACCATTTTGCTGTCCTCTGCTATCGAAAAGTCGCTTTCAAATAGTCTTTGTTACAGCTCTTTCGCGTGGCTTCTGAAACCTCCCCTTCGTCAACCCCGCAGCTAATAAGGGCCACCGGTCAATTTCGCTATTTTTACCCGGTTGGGGAGGGACGACCTTTAGCTGACAGAAATTGTTTAGACAGCTTACAAGACACCGATACTTACCAGCGTTATGTTGTCTTTGATCTTCCCGATTTCATACAGAGGTTTTTACTGGAGCTTCATAGAGGCATTTTTCTATGTTTAATTATATGTGTTTTTCTTAGAAAATAGTTATAGGAAACTAAAGGGAGAAGCGATTGGGGTTGTGCCAATAACAGAAATCAGATATATCATCATTAAAAGAAAACTGACAAAATTTTGATCTCGTCGTCATAAAAAAATGGGTAATATCTTGTTGACGATATATTTTGTCATCAGAGCAGAGTTGGTCGGATAATGATGCATGATATATCTCGTCAAAACCACTTGGAGAACTTAAATTCGAGAAATAAATCATTACACTCACATGAAAGTTTTTACCTAAACAAGCACCAGTTGACTCCGGCAACCGCAAGCTCAACAACGCTGTGCGTTTTAATGGTCCTCACGCGACCAATTTAGGTAGGACACAGTGGTTTTAAATAAACGTGGGTACATATGGTCTCCTCCGGTTTTTTTTAACAATACCACCTCTAGATGGTGAGTAATTTCCTCAATCAAAATAGCTGTTGTACAAATCCAATGAAATATCCAATGAAGAACAAGTTGGGACAAACACAAGACCTATTAGAGTTATCCTAAGATATTTATTTGAAAAAACAGACAACCCCATTTACAGTATAGTAAGACAAAAACGCACCGATTCCCACGGTAATTACCAAGAAATCCACTAGATGATGTTGTGAGGCATTATTGGATAATACTATGCAATCACGTGTTCAAAACTTGAGCAACAGTCTATGTGGCAGCACAAGTATTTTTTTTCTGGTCAGAATTCTTCTAATGACGAGACCATATCGTCCAACAAGATCTGGTCAGTTTTGCTAATGATGGGAGATACCTGATTGATACCACTACCGGAAGCGTTACCGAGATTAGCTAAATCTACCAAACGTGAATTAAATAAGGCACTTGGAGGATCAAAAACAATGAGCGATTTCTTATCCTCCACAGAGTGTTATCAAACAGGACGCTTAAACTAATCTTGGTTATTTGCTCGACTAGATGTTTTGTCATTGTAAAACTGACAATATTTTGATGAACGAGATGTCTCGTAAGTAGAATAAAACTGACAAGATCTTGATGGAAAAGATGTCTCGTCAGTAAAAGAAAACTGATAAGATCTTGTTGGACGAGATGGCTCGTTAGTAGAAGAAAACTGACAAGATCTTGATGGACGAGTTGTCTCGTCAGTAGAAGAAAACTGATAGGATCTTAATGGACGAGATGTCTCGTCAGTAGAAGAAAACTGACAAGATCTTGATAGAAGAGATGTCTCGTCAGTAGAAGAAAATTGATAAGATCTTGTTGGACTAGATGTCTCGTCAGTAGAAGAAAACTGACAAGATCTTGATGGACGAGTTGTCTCGTCAGTAGAAGAAAACTGATAGGATCTTAATGGACGAGATATCTCGTCAGTAGAAGAAAACTGATAGGATCTTAATGGACGAGATGTCTCGTCAGTAGAAGAAAACTGATAGGATCTTAATGGACGAGATGTCTCGTCATTAGAAGAAAACTGACAAGATCTTGATAGAAGAGATGTCTCGTCAGTAGAAGAAAATTGATAAGATCTTGTTGGACGAGATGTCTCGTCAGTAGAAGAAAACTGATAGGATCTTAATGGACGAGATGTCTCGTCAGTAGAAGAAAACTGACAAGATCTTGATAGAAGAGATGTCTCGTCAGTAGAAGAAAATTGATAAGATCTTAATGGACGAGATGTCTCGTCAGTAGAAGAAAACTGACAGGATCTTAATGGACGAGATGTCTCGTAAGTAGAATAAAACTGACAAGATCTTGATGGAAGAGTCGTCTCGTCAGTAGAAGAAAACTGATAAGATCTTAACCCATTAACGCCCAGCGTCCTCATTTGAGGACAGTGGATAAAAGAACGTGTAGAATCTTTATATTTTCCGGAAACGATTGTTTGTTCTGCACGACGGTAGATGGTATTACCAGAAAGAATCCCACAAATTACCAAGTATTTGTGGTTGTTTAGAACTCCATGATATGGATCGCCATTTCAAGTTTTTTCATGTCTCACGCTTGCATTTGCTTTTCTGTCTTGCTACATCGGCTAAATTCTAGGTACGACATTTTATTTTTACTAGTACTTCAAATTAGAGTACTATATAAACTTATAACAGAAAATTAATTTATTTTGAAAAAATTTCTTTTTCAAGAATGACATCCAATTTTGCTGTCTTCAATTGAGGACGCTGGGCGTTACAGCCAACTTTTATACAAATTTCAAGAGCCGTTACAATTTTTGTATCTTTTCGTGTAATAATTGAATTCAAAATTATTTCGACTTTTAATTGGTAAATAGTCATTACTTTCCTAAAACAAAACAGAGTATAGGTAATTATAATGGCTCGTAGGTTCTTAACGATTGCAGAAGCTCATGAATATTTATTTTCCGAACAAATTGAAACTGAAATAATCGGAATTCCACCTAACGTAGATGTATTACTGATGAAGAGGATCTTGACGATGAAAGTACAGCTTTAGCTGAAGTACGTATATTGCAGGAACAGCTGAAATCGAAGATCCAAATTCCTCTGAAACTAAACTCTGTGACTAGAATTGTGTTCAAAAACTAAAATTGTGGCACTATAAGAGACAATAGAATGGCAGGATGTCCTCTGAAACGTCGGAAAGAAAAAGGAAAAGAAACAAGCAAATTTATGAGCATAAATTTGATAAGGAAAATTAAATTTTAATAGTCAGATGGAACGACAATAAGTATGTTACTTAGGCAACAAATTCTGAACACATTAATTTTGAATTCCTTGTTCCCCACATATCATACCAAACCAAAGAATGGATACATATTTTATGTAAATTTGTATGTATTTTGTTTATGTATCATATATGTGCGTCTTGTTCTCCGTCATTCTGCATAAAAAAACTGTCCTTTTTTTCAACTGTCATAGTTCGCACAAAACTGAAATTGTAGCGTTGAACATTACTCCGTTTGAGATAAATTGTCATTAAATGTTAAATAAATAACAGTTTAAAATTAATTTTATCTTAAAATTTAATAGAATACTGTAACTAGTCCGTTTTTACATCTTATACATGTTGTTTTCGTATATTCTGACTTCACTGAATTTCTTGACTTTTTTACACCGGAACGCCCAGCGTTCTCAAATGAGGACGGGCTGTAATGTTAAAACTAAATCACAAATTGATTGAATTTTAGGTTTTTTGCATTCAGAGGGTCATAATTACATAGGTTAATGGACGAGATGTCTCGTCAGTAGAAGAAAACTGACCTGATCTTGATCTGGTCATTATTAAAAAATCGTCAATATTTTGATGTCAAAATATCTCGTCGTTAGTAGAATTTATCACATCATGATGGACGAGATATCTCGTAGAAACCCTATAGAGCGGTAAATCAATATTTGTTTTTCACTTTGCTTGAATCCGGAGCGTTCCGCTTTAATGGAACCTTTATCTATCTTAGTCGATTTCTAATGGATTCGGATTAATTCGATTCCAGATATTTCTATTCTAAGGAAATTAGCAAAAGAATATTTCCAAAACATTCTACATTAACCCTCCTTGTGGTTTTCTCGACGAGGTATCTCGTCATTCTCAAAACTGACCATATCTTGATGGAAGAGGTTGGTAGATGTGTATTTTCATTACAATCATCGCAACACAACGGGCTATTAACGACGGTCCAGGATCAATCCCCCGAAGGAAGCTGGATGAACGAGATATATGGTCTTTAGAATAAATTCTGACCAGATCATCTCGTCATCATAAAAAATCGGCAATATATCTTGACGGTATATTAGCGAAATTGGTCAAATCTATTGACGCGTTATCACGTCCAAAGCACTTTGAAGGTTACCATATACACAAATTAGAAGGTCGAACTTAATATGGAAAAGAAGAAGACTCAAATCAGTTTACTACTAAAGGATTTCAAGTTGAAAAAGAAGAGAAAGACATGCACGAGTCACATACTCTTCCTTCGCTTATGTTGTCTTTTTGACTTTTTCTTCTAAAACTCTTTCATAACGATTGAAAGCATTGTCATTGGAAGCGTACTTAAATCCGAAGTGCGCACAAACGTTTGCGAAAGAATTTTTCCGGTGCTTGAAAAGTTACGGGTAAAAAAATGAAAACAAAATCCTCAACACTTAGCTTTCTGAGTTTTGAAGTAGTACATTTCCCCATCTCCGTCACAAACGAGAGAGATTCTTCGCCAAGTTTCTGAAATACCAAAGTTCAAGACATTGTTGCCCTTTCCAATATGCAAAAGAGTCCTCTTTTACGGGTTCTTCCCCGACCCTCACCCTCGACGCAATTTCATTCTTTGTTGCCATTCTGTCACTAACAAACTCGTAAAGTGGTGTCAATGTATGCGTAACAGCGCTGATTTTGTTTGTTTGTTTTCCTCCAGACATCACAACTATCAATTGATTTATCATCTGATTGGTCCGCGCGCCATAGAGGTAGACTTTGGCGATTTCGCCATTTTTGTCTCTAGCGAAATGCGCAATATAAATGCGTATTTGTGCATCTACCCTGCCTTAAGATGTGTCATCAAACGAAAGTCTTGCATTTACATTGCACTGGAAAAACACAAAGGGCTGTTGGCAACTGTATGGGTTCAATTCGGGAGGGAAAGATCCGAGTACACCACGTAATTTTCAACCATTCAGATGACGAGATCACATCTGAGCATGAAAGATCCGAGGACAACAGCTCGTAATGTTGACAACAGCTCGTAATGTTGAATCAAGGTCAAATGAAGAGTTTTGTTTCAGGGACTTACAATTTTCGTAATAAGTTAAAACGCTTATTTTAAATGTAACTAAGAAGGAAAAAGTCATTGTTTTGTGTTTTACAATTTATGCGAGTGGGGTGCCAGCTGAGATGTGACCTCGTCATCTGACCGTGGTTCAAAATGAAGTGGTGCTGTCCTAGAATCTTTCCTTTCGGGGATTGGCCCGGACCGTCACCAATCCGTTCCTCCAGTGAGACAAAAATAATAAATTTTACAGCATGCTATCTCTAACAATGTCAGGAGCTTTTATGGCAGGAACAGTACTTTGAAAAATATGTAAGCCTTACGGGTGTATACCCATATCATCCTTCCAAGCTAACAAAAGCTCAAGGAAGCGATCGTTCGAGTGTGGGTGTAGTAAAACGGGAATCGAATCTTAATGATGTAACCCATCACTTGGAATTCCGAAGTTGTATTCGTGTTGAGTAACTTTTGGATGTTATGATTTGCGCGACATTTCTTGGCTTTGCGCCAGCGCCTACGAAATGTAACAAGTTCGAGTTAGAATCAAGATAATTTTTCATCCATTCGCGCGCCTTGTAAAAGTGGTTTATTCGCGTGTTCGATAATAAAAGTAAGCAATTAACTATCTGAGTATTAGGTTTACGTAGATACGTCGATTTGGAGGGTGAGAGAGGGCTGTTTAGGTGTTGCTTTCGTAATCTGACTTAGGTACAAATTTTCGAGGCGTTGTCCTCGGATTTTTCCATTTGGGTTTGATCCCATACCATCGCCAATAGCCCTTGTTGTTCCAGTCTGATGTTAATTTCCTACCTACATGCAGAAGAAATTGCCTAATGCAGTGTTCAAAATGAATATAGTAACGCTCATAGGTTTCAATGCATGTCTTTGCTTCAGTGGTGACTGGTTACGTGATTTTGAACAAGTTGTCCTCGGATCTTTCCATTTAGGTTTGATCCCGAACCGTCGTCACTAGTCCTTATTGCTCCAGTGTGACGTTAATTAACGTTAATCACCTACATACAGAAGAAATTGGCTGGTGCAGTGCTGAAAATGAACATAACAGCTCTCATAGGTTTCAATACAGGTTCCTTCTTCAGTGGTGACTGGTTGATGTGATTTTGAATAAGGGTGTTTTCATTTAAACTAGATGACCCAGCTAAACAATTCTAAATGACGCAGCTGAACAATTCTAGATGACGCAGCTGAACAATTCTAGATGACGCAAGCCACAATAGAGAAGCACTTCAATGGGTGGTCCACAATGAACAAATGAATTGCCAAATCGTTTCCAACCACTGTTTCAAGACCCGAGCTCCTCCAACTCACCCAGAGGGTGTAGAGCTTCGGGTAATCAAAACAATATATTCTATTGTGGCTTTCCGTTTTATGATCAAAACCAGCCTTAAAATACACTAGCGTGCAAAACATAAGAAGCTTCATTTTTTAAAGATTACAACCTCAAAATTAAGCCAACGACTGTTTGAAGTGACACTGTCATAACAGTTGCAACTTGCACTTCAATAAAGGCTTCACTCTTCGTCGCCGTTAAGCCTCCTTTCAAAAACCATCGTGCTGTATTCCCTCTTATTAAAAGTAACATAAGACGGTTGTCAAAACCTCTGAATCCTCCAATTTTTATCCACGCAAACGCAAGTACAACTGTGATCTTATTACAACTCACAATTGGGATTCACTCAGCTAGGGCTAGCATCTATCGAAAGAGCACTGCTAAATTCTAGATGGGGATACTGTGGTTATATATATTATGATTCATACAATAATTTACATACAATTTAGTAGCTTATGTAGCAGTGCAATTGATATCAGTCACGAAGTACATTATGATCGATTGAAGTTGTACTGGCTTTCTGCAATTGGATTTATACCTCTACAAAAAAAAAACGATATACAAGAAACAATATACGATTGTGGCTTTTAGTTTTATGACCCAAAACAGCCTTGAAATACACTGGCGTCCAAAACTTACAAAATAAATTATTTTTATAGGTCACAGCCTCAAAATGAAGCGAAACACCACCGATTTGCATAACCAATGACATGCAGTACAAAGTTAGTGCGTGTTCGTATTTTAGAATCGTGACGTCAGACGGTCTAACATAGAAATGAGTTCTGTTACTACAGGAACTCGTTAACATCCTCACTGTTAGTATGCAGACAATTATGAAGTACAAATAACTGTTGGTTATTAACTTTTTAAAATTCATTTTCATATTCACCCAACTATTTTAATAAAACATGATAATTATGAGCTATCATGCAAAACACATCAGAATGAGCATGGAGTACTGCACCTCGATCTAAATTTTTAATTAAGATTTAATCTCTACTAAATTCAAAATGTTTGTTTACTGTCAATATAGATTCACAAAATGAATACTACTATTTTTTTAATATTGAATGTATACAATACCCAGAATTATAGGTAATATCAGCCACTGCGTGGCTAGCCCGGCGGTGTAAGGTATTATCAATCTGGTGTAAAATTTCGAATCCGTTGAAGATATATTCAATTAAAAAATTATTTATATAAAGAAAAGCATATTTTTAGGTTTCAATCTGAACTTACATTTTCCACAGATTTCAAATCCGTTGAAATTTTTACTCTATCTTTAACGGTCTACGAGATAGAAAAGGAACTGTGACTCCAGTTAAAAGATTTATCGTTTGACTGGTAAATAATTCCTCCGGCAAAATCAAAGCGGAAACGAAAAAAAATATTTTCTCCGCGTTCTGTCGGAGGGAAAAAAATTTGGCATGTATCCAACGGCTGACGTGGCAAGGTCACGTGGGTAGAAAAGTCTAGTTTCCAGTGTTTCTTCTCTCTCTGGTAGAAACGTGTTGGAAGAACCAGGCAGAGAATAAAACCATTAAATTCATTTAAAAATCTTCTAGATTAAATTTCAAAATCGCCGCGACCCAAAAACTGAAAAAATTTGGACTACCTGTGTGCCAAATCTCATTTGCTGTGAGTGCCACAGAATCGTCAGTATTTTGCGGCCGCGAAAAAAACAAACAGACAAACACTTCCTTTTATAATATTAGAAACACATATAATTTTTGAAATATATTCCGAACTGTAATATAATCGTATTTAAATCGTTTTCATTTCTGTAATCACACGCAATATTCATTTAGGTTACAAGAAAAGTTGTATTCTAGCTACTACTTATCCTAGTAAATGAACATCGATAGATGACAATGCATGAATTCTGATACGATTAAGAATATGAAATATTGGGTGCGATTACAGAAAAGAACATGAATTAAGTACAATTATTTTACAATTCGGAATGATGCGTTTACACATATAATATTTCGTAAACAGAATTTAAATAGTGGACAATAGAGTGAAACTTGTGCTTAACTAAATCCTTTAATTTTGTATTCTTATAAAATGCTGTTTTTTCCAAATTACTTTTAATACAAACAGAAGAAATTATTTTTGGATGTGGCAGTTCAATGTGTGCAAAAATAATGTCACTTTTCATATCCTAAAGAGTCTAACATTTATCCAAGCTGCGTTGAGATGCATAGAATAATAGTTCTGTTATTGAATTAAAGTTGAGCTTTGATTTATATACCTCAGCATATTCTAAACTGTGCGATAGCTGTAGATAATGTTTCTTGTTCTTTCCTAAAAAAATGGAATTAAAATATTGCACAAATCAATATTTTTTATCAAATTTACTTGCATTTTAAAATAATAACAGTATCGTGTTGTTTCAAAAAAAAAATTACTATTTACGATATATACTACTTCTCAGCAAAATCTTTTAAAAAATACATTGTTACTTAAATTTTTAAGCGTAATTCAAAGTATAGTTTTTATTATTTGTTTAAAATATTTGTATTTAAATGATAAAATTAACTCAAATTATTAAATTATTTTATTTGTATTTTGTACCGGTATATATTTGTATTAATTGTGTACATGATCATGATTAAATACAATAATTGAGCACATGATTATTTAATTTTACTATCACATATTTCGATATTTAATGTCAATAATTAACTAAGAATTAATTAGGCTAATATGTACTTTTATTAATGTTCATTTGTTCTAATCGTTACGAAATTAAGAATACGTTTCTTAAAGCAATATGAATTTAATTACTTACCCGATAGTTGTTTTTCACAATAAGATCTCGAGAATAGATGTCAGCCATTTCTTTCGTAAACTTGCGTCTGTTTGAAACTTATAAACAGTTCTTTTTATATCTTCAGAGTTATTACTGCCTCTGCAAAATGGAACAACACATTTATAGGCATTGCTAATGCGTTTTGAAATTCAAAACAGTAACTGTTTAATGTAGTAACTGATGGTTAATATTCAGCAAATTATAAGCATCAAACAAAAAACACATCCAGCAGCTGCAACTGACACCAACGAAAACAACTGCCGCGGGCACCACGCAGTGGTTAGTACAGTCTATACAAGGACACTTTCTTTGTTCACCTTTCTTATTATCGTTTCGTTTTTGCTTATCGGTTCGGTAATTATCGTTGTATTTTTCACGTATTATTTTCCCAAATCTAGAACATTGCACTGCAATGTAACAGATTAAAACCTTACTGTTTCTATATAGTTTTGCACGCCGTTGTATACAGCTGACAACACTGCATGTCAATATCTTGTTACATGATGTTCAGAATCGACCGCATATTAATCATATCACTGAATTCTTTGCGAAACCGGGGTCATGTTAGTTCGATTGGAAAAGTAGTATATAAGCAGTCGGAGAGGTGCCAGTTCAAAATCGGATCCAACCCAAAACAATCGTGTACGTGGAAGCTGGTGTATATTAAGTATGTCGAGGCATCAAATACCCTCACTTTGTCGCGGTTTGGAAGTTTTGAGAATACGGTTCCAGTTCAGGTTCTAGCCGCCTCGTTTTCTGAACTTGATTCAAAATTGCGAGGTATCCTTGGATCTTTCCCTTCGGGATTGATCCCAGACCGAAGCCAATAGCCCTTTTACAGTTATCCTAAATTTCACCTGGAAAATTTCTCAACTCTTATTTCGCTTTGTATGCGTCCAATGGTTGTAAACTGGTATTGTAAAGTTTTAAGAAATTACTTTAGATTGATCAAATTAAGATAATTAGTGTGAAGCTAATTAAGAGTTCTCCGAATACGTTATTTCTCTGGGGATCATCCCGGACCGTCACCATTGGCCTGTTACGTTGCTACAGTGCGACTTTGATTAACTACCTACAAAATACGCTACCCAAATTTTACCATGTTGAGAAAAAATGATACTAAATCACAACTGCTATAAACTAACGTAATTGTGTTCACCCTTTATATGTCTTTAATAATACCTAATTTAAAACAAAACTGACGCTCTTCGTTAAATCAAGTAAAACTTGACGTATAAATTTATGCTTGGTCCCAAAAAAATAGGATGCCCTTATTTCCTCCTAAGCACAGCATGGAAAATTTATAGGGGCCATAACAATAAATTGCCGAGACGATCCAATATCTGTACACTCCCTTCTTAGAAGATCTTTTAGTTTTTATGATAACCCCTCCTGTCACTTTTCGTTAAGGTAATTCAATAGGATTTCGTAAAATTTGAATGTTTTATGATTTCTCTTAACAGATGAGAGGGTTTGGTTGCAAGCGCATATATCATCATTTGCATGTCGTCTTTCCTTAACAACTAAAGCTATGCACTTTTATTTATCAATTTTAGCACTTGTACCAAATGCAAAATCGTTAATGCATTTTAAAATATACCTTTCAATAATATCCTTGTCGTTATTCATTCTACGGGTTTAACATAAGAATTACGTTTAGCATGTGTAACGTATTTCGGGACATATTTTTTCAAGACTTAGAAAATTACACTTTATGTACACACAACATAATTTTATACAATCAGTCATCTCTTCAGATGTCATATCATACCTACTGTATAAATGCTGAACTTTGTACACTATACTTTGATGTACATAGCTCACTCGTATACCATACTATAGTACACAAATCATTCTTATATAATACTATGATGCAATTAGTTCGCTCGTATACCATACTATAATATACATAAATCATTCTTAGATAATACTATAATGCAATTAGTTCGCTCGTATACCATACTATAGTATACATAGTTCACTCGTATACCATATTATGGTTTGTATAGATCATTTGTAGCATACCATATTATAGTTTACATAGCTCACTCGTATATCATATCGCACCCTGGCAAAAAAAGTGACACAAGTCAAAAAATAAATAAAATTTGTGATGTTATGTCATTGAAAAATATGTATGAGGTTCCCCAGCGTGTTATATTACTATTCTATGGAATATAATAGAAGTTACAACCATACATACTTACCTAAAATTTAAAAGAAGCTTATACTATTTCAATATAAGTTTTATAGTATCCTTTAAGTTGTTTCTCAAACTCTGCAATTTTGAGTTGTGTCACTTTTCTTTCCGGGGTGCGATATGGTATACAAATACATGGCTGGTGTAAATAGATAATTTTAATAAAAATGTTATCCAATCTCATTTAAAGTATCTGATATGCTTCAAAATATCCCTTGTTTCAATTCCATATCTCGTAAAAGAGTTCAATAAAGTTCGGCAACGCGGAAGGAAAAGAGATAATGTTGAACTCGAACTTAATTTCATCAAATTTAATTCTTTGAAATAAAGTGAATAAAGTTTCACTATTTCAGAGAGCGTGTTCATTAATTATAAACGAGTTATGTAAACCAAATGTTCCATAACTTCACATCCATTTTTCTCGTTTCCATAAAATCAAAACCGTTCTTTCAATTTATCTGAGCATTTTCAACATATATATTATAAATTATGCATTAATTTATTCTCGTGTATTCAATTTCATAACTGTTTTCATAAAAGTATTCAAAGAAGTATCTAAAACATTCCCCGCTTCGCAATGCTCTCAATTACATGGCGGCCGGTCAAATGATTGACCATATGCGGGATCGAGAAACTCCTAAGTCAATAAATATATTGACTCTAGTGTTTGGCGTTGATATGATCTAACATTCTCTCTCCGCTCAAATCAAACTATCCGTCTTAATTTCCTCTCTAAATAGTTTCGGTAAACAGCACTAGATGGCGGTAAATGCGGGTGACTCTAGAGACAATGAACGGGTTTTGTTGATGAACGGTTAATAAAGTGAAATATTTAGCTGGTGGACTCGATCAAAAATGAGTGGAGCAGGAAAATGTACAAAAGTACTTCGCAGCTTTTTGGACCAAAAGAGAAAATATTCAAAAGTGATTGATGTGACTATAATATTAAAATATGTTTCTCAAAACTAATAGTGGACATATTTGTTCACTTTTGAGCGCTTATTATTTGCTGTGAAAATCGTAATTTCTGAATGTTACCGAGATCCTGCTTCCATTCCATGCATTAAAATATTAAATCCGTTGGCTAAAAGAAACAATAGAGCCATTTATTCGTTAATTGTCATGAACTGCAACTCCGTGTTTCAGTGGGTTTGCTCACTGTACTAGCAACCTGAGAGTTGTAGGGGGTTCAAGCTAAATTCCTTCCTGGAAGAATTTTTCTCTGATGTCAGAAAACATTTCTTTGCGCTTGTATGTCCATTTATTTGACTGCCTTTTGTTGGGTGCAGTTTGTTCTAATATACGCCATAAATTCCATACTAACCAGCTATTTTTGGTAGGTAGTCAGTATACCAACACTAACAGCCATTTTACAGGGAATAAAAACAGAAAGAAAGCAATCGAAACTAGTCAAATGTTGACATGAACCATGTAACGCAAAAAACCTGTTTGCAGACAACTTGACGAGAAAGCATTTCACATGTAGCACTTAGAACTTATCTAGCAGTAGATTTCATAGCAAAATAGATCTTAGCCCTTGACGGAGTTAGCCCTGAAACAGAACAGTTGGCCGTATAGTGTATTTTAGAAACTATAAAAACACATTAAAGCAAAAGACTTTAAAAATTTAATAAGTACCTCGATTTCGGAAGTGATGAAGAACATGATTATAGAGAATGCATCAAACTAATTGCACATGAGGTGATGCTGATTTGTTTTGAAAAATGCTGAATGGATCTGTAAATTTGCTTTTACACGTATTCATTTTCTTTAATTCAATTCAAAGGAACTTGTGTGTTTGTTGAAGAAGCATAAATTAATTAAACCCGCCTGGTGGGTGTTTTGACGAGTTATCTCGTCATTAGTATCCTACAAGATATTGATGGACAAGATATCTCGTCATTAGAATAAATATGACCAGTTATTGAACTTGTCATAGTCAAAAATACCTTCAATACCTTGAGTTCGAGATTTTTCTCGTATTATCAAAATTGGTCAGAACTTGTTCAACTAGATATCTCAATGAATCATCTTGGAGAGTTTAATCTTACGAGTATACATTATATTCACGGCCGTTTGACCACCTAAATAAAAAAAAACCACTTCATCTTCAAAACCATGAGTTTTGTAATACGAAGAGTTCGCGTTTCGAAATATTTTACTTGTGAATTTTATTCAATCCCTAAATAAAAAGTCACCTATATTATCTGCAAGTCAACAAACTAAAACGAACAGTTACTATATCTAGATACACTGCCAACCAATGCAAATATCAGACATGCGAATTTTAGATCCAAACTCCAATCAAGAAGCATTGTTTTGAATACTTGGAAATTTATGAATTTTATACAATTCTTAAAATTACCCAAACTACTAAAGTTATTTATCCACAAATCTCTGAACTCTAAAGCGTACAGCTACGAATCTGCAGACATTCAGTCAGTCAACACAAATAGCTAACAAGGACACGCTAACTTTAGATCCAATGTCCGTTCACGAAATATTGTTATTTTAAATGTATGAATTTTATTCGATTTTAAATGATTAAATGAAAGACCACCTAAATTATCTACAAATCTATAAACTTCTAACGTGTACAGCTACGGTCTAGTACAGTCTAGATTTTTGTCCGTCGACACGAATGCCTAACAAAGACATGCGAGTTATAGATCCATACCCCAATCTTTCCGCACGGAATCTCCTGGAAATGGATGGTAAACTCTACCGATATGCTTCCTTCCGGTGAACACAATGGTGGGGCTTTCTTGTGGAGAGTGCCTCTTCTTATGGAGACAGACGGGCTTTCATGCCGTGCTTAAGACCGACCTCTGGGCTGGCTGGACCTAGGGAAACACATTTCATCCGGTAATGGGTTCCAACGGAAGCGCACACAAAAGAAACTGGACAATGGACAGTGAGCACAATGGGATATGGATCTCGAGAAATAAGCTGGGCGACAGAGATTTCGATAAATTAAGAAAGTTTTGGGAGTCTGAGAGCATCTCGCCATGAGAGGGTTTTAATATTTTCAAAAATAAAACTGTGACACGGATATAATCTTATACTGCTATTACTGTTGATATGCATAGGTAGAAACATTCGTTCGGGTCACCTATTTAGTAATCTTATAAGTGTACGAAAATGGTCACACAGCGGTTTCGACTAGATATGTTGTCCATAAAGTTCTGAACATTTTGGCTAGATACGAAATGCCTCGTCAACAAGAATTCTGAATGAAATATGAGGTCAAGTTCAGGTCAGTCTTTCTTTTAACGATATATCTCAACCATAAAGATCTGGTAGGTTTTGCTATCGACGAAACACCTGTTTGAGACAATTACCCGGATTTTAAATCAATAAACCATGTTAGGTTTGTATTTTCATTTCAAAAAATTATATTGGCAAGACGAATGTCAGCTGTCGACGTTTAAAGTTTTTTACTTCTGGTCTCATTCCAACAAGAACTCGCCTACCAACCGGTATAGTGGTTAAGGTGTTAACCTCTAGATCGGAAGGTTCCTGGTTCGAATCCGGGTCTGGGCATGGATATTTGTAAACGTATGGTGTAGAGGCGGCTGGTGCACCTTAAATCGGTCGTGGCCCGAAAGTCCACGTTGGGTTGGTGTGGAAGTTTGGAGAGTGGGGTGCCAGCTCAGATGTTGCTTCGTCATCTGACCGTGGTTCAAAAATACGAGGTGTTGTTCTCGGATGTTTCCCTTAAGGGATTGATCTCGGACCGTCGTCAATAGCCCGTTGTGTTGCTCTAATACGACGTTAACTCCAACAAGAACTCGATGATTAATATAAAATAGATATGCGCAGAAGCATCCTTGTATAATAAAAAGGTGCATAAATGTGAGCGACCTGGTGGCTCCAACAAGGAGGCAGTCCACCTTGGGTCAATCGATTTTTGTTAGAAAATATTGGCACTGTGTGTGGTGATGGAAAGAATAAAAGAAATACTACATGTTACTATTAAAATATTCATAAAGCTGGATACTTGATATTAAATTATGCTCGATTAAGGTTTTACTATATAATTTATATTTGTGTCACAGAAGGAAACCTATGTAATATATATGCCTACATCGGGGTCATGCCGACCAACCGGTCTAGTGGTCAAGGTGTTGGCCTCTGGATCGGAAGGTTCCTGGTTCGAATCCGGGGTTAGGGCATGGATGTAAATTGTGTTGTCCTTTGTTAGGGACAATGATGGTCCACCCACCGGGTGCCCCTTCACAAGTGACCATCACTTCTGGCCTTGTATAAGGCTAAAATGACCTTGGTCAACTCTGTACTTTGTATTGTATTTGTATTTGGCTTCGCAATTGTACTGCCTTGCCATTGGAAATTTAAAAAAACATCGGGGTCATAGTGCAGTTTTGTAACTATACAACTTTAAAAGTAAAATTATCTAAACTATTATTAATTAACTAGTTTTACCGAACCCTCACCAGACACGACTACATAGAAATACCGAGCCTTTTATTCTAGAATTTCGTTTACTCTTTAGTAAAAAACAACCGATTGAAATTTACACTTGATATTTTTTTACTTTTGGAAACAAGAGAGGGCCGAAAAAATTGACAAATAAAGTTTTTTTAAAAGAGTTAAGATGTCTCGAAGCAACATAGCTACATCGCCTCTTCGGAATCTTTTTGTGAAATAAGCGTAATTAAAGTACCATTCCCCTAGACAGTTAATACACAACTTCATATCGAAAACTACAAAAAAATAAGTTGTGCAGAGTGTAAAAAAATCAAATCGCCACAGGGAGAGATCACTTCCAGAAAAGCAAATTGAAGTTAAATTTGAAAACACGATTTAACCTTGTTTCCCCTTTGCGCGAAAGCTGGGAAATTAATCGAGATGTTTTTCTTCCGGCGTAAAATAATATTGAGTGGAACAAATAATTGCATTTTTCTGGTGGGGGAAATATCTTCAGAGTATTTTCTTTCAATTGAGCAGCTTATAATGACAGAGATTTGGACAGATAAGGACTCTAAAAACTTTAAAAAAACTGGTAAATCCTTTCCAGCTTTTGTTTCAAAAGTTTGAGGGCTTTCTAAGACATTTCATTTATCATTGGAAATAAGTATGGAGTTGTGTTGGAAAATATTAGTTTTTTATAGAGTATTTTATTCTTATTTGTTCTTTGGAACTCGTTTATTATCTGTGATGCAGTCTTTATGGTTCAAAGGATAGCTAGTCATTATATGAGTGTAAAAAAAATATGCATTGAATCATATTTTGAAGCTTTTTAGGCAAGTAAAACATTTATAATCAGACACAAAGCGTATATTTTTTTATATGTCTTGTTAATGAAATTTTGGAGAGTGGGATTACTCTGAGTGGGACTACATCTGTTGACCACGTCATCTAAAATTACGAGGTGTTATCCTCGAATTTTCGTGAGTCGCAAATAGCCCTTTGTGTTCCTTCAGTGCAACGCTAATTCAATCACCTTCTACTACTTAGTTCTACGTTGAAATAAAATCTCAATTTAGAGTTGCGTTCACTTTTCTCTAGAAAGTGTATAACGTTAATTTTTTGTTTCAATCACAGTAGAACACGAAGATATTTCTCTTGAAAGAGTCTAAGGTACAAAGTAATCTTATATTTGCCCTGAAAACTTCGTCCTCTCTTCTCGCATAACAAAAATAAAGTGTAAGACGAAACGGTTGGATTAAATAAATCGCGACAACCCAAATAAATCTTCTATGCTGGCCCTCATGTCTTGTCGGTTGGAGTTACGACTTAAGACAACAGTAACGTAAACTTGTCTTCGTTTGTGGGAACATGATATTGTCTCCTGAAACTCTTCCCGTAAACTTAAAATCGATGTTAAAAGTTGTTCTTGTGTGTTGGTTTGAGCTTTACCTACACAGCAATGATTTTTACCAGCCTAGTTCCATATGATTATCAATTCTTCCGTTAATCTGTGCGGTAAAAAAAAGAAGACAACATTTCTGGACGATTTAGGTTTGGTTTGAATTTCTCACTCTTCTGTGATTTGTCTTTCATTAAATTAGCGCTATATACATAACACAATTGATACTAGGTATACAGCTCCACGTCAAAATATTAGGATAATCGAAGATATTACCTTTGAATAAAATATTTTGGTTTTGTATCGCCGACACAAAACTTTTAATAACATTAAATTAATGTTGCTTAAATACTGAGTTTTCACAACATTTTTACATAAAATTTATAAAAATGCATAAAACATAAATGAAAATTCTTATTTGAAAAAGAAATGAAATTTTACCGGGTTAAAAACATTAGTATATTCTGTGATACCTACAAACATATGTTTAAAATTTAGAAAATACTAATTCTTTAGTAATAAGTACCCATTAGCTTTAACAACATCACTCACTCGATTTAAAACCGTTAATTACATGCAGATCAGTCTTTTCTACCCAGAACTCCTATTAAGATTTTATACCGGATATACAATCCTTGGAATCCATTATTCCTTATTCCCCATAAATTTTTAATTGGGCTTAAATCTGGTGACTTTGAAGTCCAGGAAAGTTTTGATTTGTCGCTGTTTGAGCCAATTTTCTTTGATTTTCAATTGTGACAGAGGTAACACCTGCTAAAAGTAATAATAATCATGACATAAATCTTCAGAGGCAGGCACCACACGATACCACCATTTCGTTTACGACACATAGCCTCTCAATTTCTTCTATGTGTCCCGGAAGCTCATACGATTATGCTGATTACAAACTCCTCGGAATGTTAAAAGCATTCTTTGCCTAATGCTTCTTGCTTCATTGTTCAAAACGAGTACCTTGACTACAATACGGTACACAATGCGCACTTTCACCTCTGAACAATACCTTCTTCTAGTACGAGCGGATAGATATGCAACTGTTTCCACTGACGTCACAGAATCGATAACCAATGAGAAGAGAATAGGAGCAGTTGTTGGCTAATCGGATCACATGACCTAGATATGTATCTCATCAGAATTTTTCTGTTGGCAATTCATCTCTTCCTTTGGCGTACTTCGAAATTTATGTGAGGATAAATTTCTTTGCTGCTGTTTAGTTATATATTTTAGTTGACTCGGTAACTTTAAATTCAGATCTGCTGTATAATCAAGAGGGGCTATAGAAAAAAGGAAATAAGGTGTGTAACATGATTTTCATTGATCTAACATCATCATCGAAAATTGTATCCTTTTATTATATAAGTTAATAATTATATAAGTTAGTGTTTTATGTATGCTTTTTGTTGCATCAGAATGGTCCTAAGCCAGGGATGGATACGACACCATCATCCTAAAGCAAAGGGGACGGCAGAGGGGCGGTAAAATATCAGCTGGTAGTGAGTTCAGGAGTGGTTCTTAAATTACTTATGTAAAATCAACGGAAGCTTGGAAAAATATAAAAAGGGAAAAAAATTAGGAAAAGTAAATTAGAATGAAAAGGAATGAAATTGGAATTTTTTTTAATAATTTGGAGGATCTAAAAATTTTTTCCGCCAGCTGGGTTCGAACTCGGGAAGTCATCCTCCGCTGCAGACGTCAATCTGAAGGAAGGTGACTTTAGCCATTAGGCCATCGTTGCTTTCCGAAAAGTAGCTCTTTAAAAGTATAAGTACCCTTAGGATAGTTTAGCGAGATCAAAATCAAAATGGTTACTGCAACAATCAGATTGGCGAGATATCCAAGTGAAACCAAGCCCGTGAAACTAGCCAATCAAGTTGGACTTGCGTAAAGTACTATTATGGTTATCTTCTCATTGGTTATCGATAATGTGACGTCAGGGGAAACTGTTGCATATCTATCCGCTCGTTCTTCTAGTCATCCAGACTCCATAAGAGCCTTTTACACTATCTCTCAATGGTTCTGTTTAATATTCCAGTTTAGTGCTGTTTCCGGTAGAAAGAGGATTAAGTCATGTCTTGGGGATGGGTACACGTTAAATGTATCGTGGTCTCGTTTGTTGGTGTGGTGTGGAAGGATTTTTATATGTACTGAAAATAATTAGTTAAATTTATTTATTTATTTGTATTGTTCGTGTGCTAGGTAGCAACAACATATAAAAAATTATACTTAACAGATATTCCCCAAACATGTTAGCACAAATAAAATTTGAAACACTGAATATTTTAACATGCCCGTGAGCGCATGTAAGACATCCGAGTGTTTAATTTTTATTGCCTGCGTGCGTACTAAAAATACTGCTAATTCGTATTTGTAAACGTTATTATATTTCCAAAGCACGTTAGAAACTAGTCGGAATACGTATTATTATCATACACGCGAACACTATGTTATTGTTAATGTATATTTTACTATGCAACGTACAAACAGTAACTATGGTAAGGAATTTAATAAAAAGTTAAATTTGAAATTTAGAGATCCAAGGCGGAGTGAAAAAGAAAGTTACTCGTTGCTCTTTGTAATTTTATACTGTCTTCAGTACCCTTAATAAATGTTTAATTTTTTAATAAGCAACCGTCTCCATGTATGCAACCAAAAAGCGAATCTACAACAATTTAATACAGTCGTCCTGATATTCTGATCATTAAAAAAATGAATAGTGAGTTTCTATCTCCAAGGTAAGACTCTTGTCACCACTCAACGACCCGACCGATGCCAATTTATAAAAACTAACCGAATAACCCGGCCTTGCTCGGTTTTAAATTATGACCGCGACTACTAAAACATGACCGCGACATTTCTCTATGTTAACTCAAATATACAAACCCTGTAGAACAGGGATGGGCAAACTACGGCCCGCGGGCCAACTCCGGCCCCCAGAAGGTTTTTTCCGGCCCGCGGATAGAATTTTGAGAATTTCTTCGGTCCGTGCAATCTGAATACTCTGATGTACTGTATTACACGAAAGTAAGGTGGCTTAGTGCAGGATCTGTTTTCGAGCGAGTTTGGCAGCTGAAAGACGACATTGTGTCGTTCTTCCATGAGAAACAGTGTTCTGCGGAGTGCGAAATGTTAGAAGATACAGAATGGCTTTCGGGCTTTGCATTTTTCACAGATCTTCTTTGTCATATGAGCAATTTGAATGTCAAGATGCAAGGGGAAAATCAATTTATCGACGATATCTGGGCCCATCTCAAAACTTTTAAACTTAATCTGTTTGTTTGGCAGCTAGCTAAGAACGACCTGTCTCATTTCTCGAGGTTAAATTCAATACCCTCAGTAAATGAAGAGAAACTTAAGAATCATGAAGATGGCTTGAAAAAACTGCATTTTGAGTTCGAACGCAGATTTCAAGATTTCAGTGCAATTCAAACAGAATTTGATAGTTTTACCATGCCTTTCAACGTAAATTGTGAAGCAGTGAGGTCAGATTTGCAGCTTGAATTAATTGAGTTGCAATCTAACAATCATCTCATGCAGTTGTTTCTAAATATGCCAAAGTTAGAGTTTTACAAATCATTATCTAAAGTAAATTTCCCACATTTAATATCTCACGCCCACAAAATCAGTGCTATGTTTGCTTCATCTTAAATATGTGAACAAGTGTTTTCAACTATGAACCTTAGAAAGAATTATTTCAGAAGTAGACTGACAGATGAGCATTTAGCCTCGCTCCTTAGAATCAGTACATCTCACTTCGAACCTCAATATAAGGAACTTTGAAAAATGAAATCGGAATTTCATTTATCTCATTAACATATTTAAATTGCAATACTTGTATATTGTTTTTAAAATTTTAGAAAAATTTATCTTGGCCCGCCAAACTTTTTTTTTTCGATTTTTGGCCCGCGACCGAAAAAGTTTGCCCATCCCTGCTGTAGAATGTGTTTACTACCGTGATATTTTTCGGTGTTAACAAAAATACGCAAACCCTGTAGAACGTGTTTGCTTGTCCATGGCCATTTATTGCAAGAAAACAAACTTTAAATTTTAAAATTGGGGCTTCAAGGAGCATTTTAGGACTACGTGTGTACCAATTTTCATGGCTACAGATTGGTCAGAAGACAGGAAAGAAATAACCTATATTTTCTGCAGTGTTCTAAAGTATAAGTGTACCAATTTTGGTGTGGATTGGTTAAATGGTGTGGTTTTATATAGAGAATACACGCACACACATCTTTTTTTTATATAGATGTATAGATATAAAGCTCGGTTTATTGTCTTTAATTGTGAACTAAGGAAAGATACACGCCAGTGAGAACAATTTGTTTTAGGTGGTCAGATCCACTAGATGAAATAATGCACTTCAGAGGATCACAATACAAGGACTCTCTACAACACCCCGGAAAATCCTGAACGATGGGTTATAAAGTCAGAACAGAGGTCTTGATCTTGCATTTTATGAAAAGATGCAAGTATGGAACTTTAAAAAGGGGCTAGCTTATATTCGGGTCACAAAAGTACTTAAACGTAAACAGGCATAACGGAACACCCGCTTGAAATTCAGCTGCGACGTCCTCAAAATTGCCTAACGCCCTGAGCTTCGGAATATACTCTTTAATAACTTGCTCACGCCTTGCGAAGGCATGCAAAAAAATGCGCTATCTCCCGTATTACCAACACTTCCAGGAATCCCTGAAACTTTCCTTTTTTATATCTCCTTTTTTTATTAACATTATATTTTTCGCCTGCCGCCTATCTATCCTAATGTCGTTGCACGGCCTCAAAACATCTTTTCCCAACTTCTAATCAGAATTCCGGATCGATCTTGCGTGGTGACGTCACGAGTTTGATGGCGGTGGAGGTTTTTTCACCGGAATATTTTTTTTTGCTGTTTGAGGAGGGCGGAGGGATGCTGTTTCCAGTGTTTATTGGAACATAATCTGTGGAACGAAGTGTGTGATTAGTTAATTAATTATCCAAAGCCGGGCACTTTAAATTCGACACTATAATAGCCCCTTTTAAGAGCATGTGGATTTAATTGGATCTTCTCCGCCACCTGTTGGGATTCCTCTCTTGTACAGGAGCCGTCGTGAATCAGTGAGGTTGCGAGGGTTGGAGGGTTGCGAGCTCGAATCCAACCAAATACCCTCGTGTACTAAGGGGGGCTGGTGCCGATTAAAACTGTCGTGGCTTCAAATGTCCTCACGTTGAATTGGTGTGGAAGTTTGTACAGTGCCACTTCAGGTGTGGCCTCGTCACCTGACCATGGTTCCAACGGGATGTTGTCGTCCTACCTTTCCCTTTGGGGCTGACCCTGGACTGACACCACTTACCCATTATGTTGCTCCAGTGCGACATTAATTAAATACCTACCTACCTATCACACTAATTCTCATTTGTGCCGCTGGTTGTTTGAACTTTCTTGGTTGACTCGTAAGTCCAGTCTGCTCCCCATATCTTGATGGACGAAATATCTCGTCAACATCAGAATTGACAAGATTTTGATTGAAGATATATCTTGTCACCAGCAATGCTTACCACATCTTGATACGCGAGATATATGGGCATTAGATGAACCCTGACAGGATCTTTATCTCGTTATCATAAAAGCCAATATCTTGTCATTGGAAAAATTAGTCCGATCATGATGGGAAAGATTCTGTCTCCAAAATCAATTGAAGGGTGAAAGGAAGTTCAGTGGTGTAAATAATCCCTAGGTAAACTCGATAGATCATACTCAAGAAAATGTTCAATCTCAACGTTGAAAAAGACGATGAGCTTAGTAATCCTGTATTGGATCTCTTGCTGTTTTGATGCATGCCTATTTACTGTTTCAGCCCCCTTGCGCCCCTGTGTCTTGGAACATTTTTATGAGAGGGCAGTCAACTGCGTATAACGATTTCCTTCTTCCATTAACGTACTGGTCAGTGAGGTTTACACGAAATAGTAAGAGGTATTATAATGTGGGGTCATGACCAGTGAAAATGTTCAACAGATCTTTTAGGACTAGTCGGTGTTTGCTAGACTTCAGTGGAAAAGAGGTACGATATCTAACAGTACCTAGAGATTCATTGCTCAAGAGTCCAGGTGATTTCAAAGAGATATGTCGTAATCAAGATCTGATCAATTCTGCAAAAGACGAGATATATATTCATCGAGATATTGCCTTTCTTTCATGATGACGAGATCAAAATCTGGGCAGTTTTCTTCTAATGACGAGATATCTCGCCATCGAGATATCGACTTCCTTTTATGATGATGATATCAAAATATGATCAGTTTTCTTCTAATGACATGATATCTCACCGATCAAAATCTCTGACAAATTTTCATAATAACTAGATGTCTCATCATCAAGATATTCACGATTTTTCATGATGACGAGACGAAATGTGGTCAGTTTTCTGCCCGAGTTATCTTGTCTATCAATATCTGGTCAGTGTTTGCTAATGAACAGACACCTAGTCGAGAAAACTATCAGGAGGATGAAGAGCTACGCGTAAAGACACTTTTCTGCCAAAAAACAAAGCACTTACTCGTCAGCCCATTCTAAAAGCGCTTTCGGGGGCTTCATAAAACCATAATCGAATTCAACCAATGTCGTCAAATAACGACTCCCATCGCATTTAACAGACAGTCATTTCCTTTAAACGCAGAGAAGGGTCAGTTATTCTCGAACTTTCGACACCCCAGCCTTATCTCTATTATTATACTTTCAACAGATTTGTGGCCTACAAAAAAAAAGAACAGACTCAGGGGTGGATCTTAAATGATGGTACAAAATACCTTTATGATACGTCATTCGAAGATTTTTTTACCACGCTAGCAGGTGCAAAATTCTCAACGTCCCTTTCAACGAAGTTTTGAATTACTAATGAAACTCGCGGAAAGAAAAGGGAATCTTTTTATGATTTTCTTCGTTCCTCGACGACGGGAAAAGAGATGGGACTTTTGAGGTATAAATTTTTTATGAAACCAAAATCCATGTGTGTTTAAGGGCGAAGGCCAGATCGGAAATTGCTCTATGAGGAAATGATGGGAGACGAGGAGATATATGGGGATGGATTTATTTTATTATCTTTCTGTCTGACTCTACGGTCATCGCTCGATATGAGCTACAGTTCACACAGGAAGTCTTATATCAGTTTCCCTCCGAAGACAGAATTTTTCAATTTCTGAAAATATTAATTAACTAACCATTTACTCAAAATATAAAAACTACTTATTTTGATTTACAATATTTAGCATGAATGTGCCTCAAGAATGTACTGGACAAATGGCGATAAGAAGCAGTTGAGGCTTTCCGCCTGGTAACAGGACATGACTCCCTTACTGCTAATTTGCATTGTTTAGATATATCCACCATATCTTGCTGCCCTCTGTCATACTGGTGAAGTAATGGACAAAAATAACCCTTTTAGATGTAGAACCTTCCATGGAATTTCTGAAATGTCGTATTGGATGACATGATAAATTTTTAGATGGTGTCACAAGAGGTGACTTGGGAAGGGCTACCCAAGTCATGCTTCTTCATTTCGTCTCGATTTGGTTCACGATTTGGGTGGCGCTTTCCAAGAAGTTCAGTTTTTTTTCCTTGTCAGAAATAGAAACTAACTCAAGTCCTGCTTCTCATGTGTCCCCTGTATCACCCACCTCAAGATAATACCTTCGGTCTTTTCTTCGTGTTTCTCTTGTGCGTTATATCAATTGATTTTAATCTCTTTCTCGTCATTGTCCGCTGCTTGTCTTCGTTCATCATACCTAGTGTGTTTCTTACATTATAATTGTATCATTGCCATTGGAAATTTAAAAAAACATTGGGTGTAATTTTATAGAGCAACCTCTCTCTGTACGAGATGAGTTTATAGCGTTAAAATTTAATAAGATGTGTCAGCGATTCATGAGAATTTTTTCTGTAAAACTGTTTTCACTACATGCATTGATCCCACACAGTGAAATAACCTAAACACTGCTTAAATGGAAGAAGAGGTGTCTTCAGCGAACTGACACGATCTTGATTGATAAGATAACTCGTCCTTAGAAAAATATCTGACTATATCTTGATCTAGTGTCATCCGAAAATCTTCAATACCTGATGACGAGATCTCTCGTATCTCTTTATTGACGAGATATGCCGTTAAAACCACCTGAAGGGTAAATTGATATAGTAGTGAAGGGCGTTCGTCTTCCACTCGGCATGTCCCTGCTTTGAATCCAGGTTTCATAGCGCATGGATATTGGTGATTTTCCTTGTTATGAGTAGTATTGGCTCACTAAAATGTGCAAGGTTGGCCAAAGCAGTGTCCACGATCGAAATAGCTCAGTGGCCAGGTATTGAGAGTAAAAAGTCGTTTACAATTTGTTGAAGAAGTGTTTTCGCGAAAAGGGTTCAAAGCCATGTGACTCTAATGCCAACTCCCAAGAACCGAACCATATACGCACTGATACACACTCGTCAAACCACAAGACGAACTTCATCAGTGTGATTAAAATATTTAACTCAATGGGCAAAATTCATTTATTAATTACTAAAAAATTGCTTTCTGGCATTAGAAGGAATCCGTAAAACCCTATTATTCAGCTGATTTCAGAAAAAAATTATGCTAAAAGGAATGGGAAAACTATTCAGCAATTCCGAGAAAATTAATTTTCAATACGATACTAGAAATCCACAATAAGCAAGCATTAACCCTTTATTTAGTGATAGTTTCAGTAATTTAAGAAGCAGGGGAAATTCCCACACTTTATTTAACAATTACCATAAAATTACTTTTCGATGCAATAGGAGAAATCCTTCAAAAACAGAGCTGAATTTTGTTTTGGTTCATCACTTCCCTTCAACTGATCTATTTCAAACTCGACTGCTGAAATTTCCCAAATCACGACTTTCAGAGTAGATTTTGTTCGACCCTATTATTCAACTGATTTCAAAAAGAATTTAACAATCGAATGAATGGGAAAACTATTCTGCAATTCCGAGAAAATTGCTTCTCAATACGTCACAAGAAGTCCACAAAAAACAAACATTAACCCCTTATATTGTGATAGCTTCAGTAATTTAAGGAACAGGGTAAATCCCCATACTTTATTTAACAATTACCAGCAAATTACTTTTCGATACATTAGCAGAAATCCTTCAAAAACAAAAAGCTGAATTTTGCTTTGGTTCATCACTTCGCTTCAACTGATCGATTTGAAACACGACTGCTGAAATTTCACAAATCAGTGAAAACCATTTTCAGAGTTGATGAACTTCGACATTTTTGGAGTCTTTTTGTTTCCCGTACTTACAAAAACAATGCAGAAAGCGAAGCGGTGTTTTTGATGATTGCAACAGCCGTCGTACTCGGAATGTTTTTACTCCCAGAAATAATTACAAAGCTCGCAGTGAATGCTTTTGATGACTTCTCGCAGGATCTCTGTCATGAAACGAGCTTTTTTATCTTTGCTTTTTCGTCTTAATGACCTAAATTTTCATTTCGCTCCTTTTTTCTTATCTTTCTGCCCGATTTGGGATCTTTTTCTGTGAAAAGCGTCCTAATACCAGACGCTGCCGCGAGTTTTATTTCTCTTGAGTTAATGTTACGTTTTTACAGCTTTTCCGTCTTCTAGTACTCGTGTGTTATTTGCTTTATGCTGTAAATGTTAGTGACTTTGGTACAAGTTTCGGAGTTTCTGACACTGGAAGTTATTTAATATTTCAGAGAGGATATGTTTTAATTTAATTTCTTTTTTGAATTTAAAAATGTCTTAATCCGTTTGAAGGGCATTGATATAAACTATTTTTTCGGCTCTAACTATTTGTCCATGATCTGGTCGTTTTTGCTATGGACGAGATATCTTTTTAATGCAAAATTGCCCTATTACTTTGCGGGGAATGAAGATCCAAGAAGAAACTAATCGTGTCGCCGATAATTGGTGGCATTCTGGAACAAGTTTTTGTAATAGAAGTTGGCCTTTGAAAGGGCAGTATTTTTACGCAAATATATACCACCAAACCGGTTGAACTTTTAAGGTATCCAAACACGTTAAAAATATAATTTTTGACCAAAAATTCCAAATTCCCCTATTTTATAGTAGTTATGTGTTTTTCCAAAATATATTTGATTTTTTTTCTCCAAGATTACAGAGATATAAAGATTTTAATCAAGATGGGAAAACCGGATGGGAATGGTCATTAAAAGACCAAAAACCTATCAAATTTAAAATTTACGTTTTTTTAAATATAATTTTAGAAAGTTTTCTCAGTTGTTTAAATGGTTTGTGTGAAGGAAAAACATTTTTGAGTGAACGAGTGAAATATTTGTGTTGGAAAAAACGAGTGTGAACATTTTTAAAGAGAAGTGAAGAACAAAATTGTTTGCACAAACAGTAAAAGCTAGCGAGAGCAAACGATACACTTCAAACTTTTTTTACTCTAAATTAATATTTGTGCATTATTTCCTCTCTTCAAGTGTTATAACACAAAATGTTATCGATGGATTCTTGTCAGAACTTGTTCTTTATAATGTTTTCTAGGGAATTAGCTAGAATAATTATGAGTTGAAAAGTTTTTAAACTATGGCCATTTATTTAAGAAATAGGTTTGTAAAACTATCAAAAATCTTGTATTCATTTTTCGATCGCTTGTAAAAGTTTTGTTTAGTTAAATATTTTTTTGATTCTAGTTCATTCCTTAGAAAAATGTATGTAGTTTATTTAGGAAGCAACAGTTTTCAAATGATGCTTGATGAATAGATTTTCATAGATGTGCTACATGAATAGATTTTCATGTAGCACATTTGAAGTTTTTGACAAATTTCTTTAAAATATCATACATAATCATACCCTAAACATAAAAACATCATTAAAATGTTTCTCTACCAAGTTTGAAAAAAAAATGGGTCTCGAACGTGTTCGTATACATTAATGAGAAGAGTTTTTAAGTTTTAGGAATTCCAATAATATACCGATTTATTCCCAATTCAAGACGTCATGTTATCGTAAACTTTCAACCCTTATGCACTCATTTAAGCAATCGGAATTATTTTTCTCTCCATATTTCTTTATTAATAGTTTTCCATTACGGAACATATTTCTGTAGCTTAAGCCACAGAAATATGTTTGGTAAGGGCTACATGAATATGATCCATATATGGTCAAGCGGCACCAACACACAAGACAAGGTCAAATAAAAAAATATCGCGAAGGGGAAAAAAGAATTGAGATGAAAAAGCAGAAAACAATCACTTGAGTCAAAATTGTGTTGACGTTATGCAGGAAAGACTGCAGGTTACAAGATGGAATAATCAAAGGCACCTGAGTGGTTAAATCTTTGAAGTTGTTTGTCCATAGTTGCACATATGTATTGTATGATCAACTTTTTCCAAACATTTTACACTAGGGCAAATATATTTTATGTCATTATCGGACATATTCACAAGTCTCGAGTTAACCCGAGGATCAGTTGATCCGCGGGTCTGGGTTAAATAACGGATCATTAAAAACCGTATTCTCAAACGGCGGGTTAAGTGATCCACGGATCAAAATGATACGATAGCTGTGATTGGCTGGCTACTACCGTATCCTCACGATTGCGTAATATAGTTTACATCTGGTACACGACACCCGAATCTGCATTCATACGGGTCAAATACGTACTTCGCCGGCAGAATTGGTTCCAAATTGTGATTATAATAGAACAATACTACATTTTAATTTGGGTTTGGAAAAAAGAAATGCGAAGATTTTTAATTTGAAATTGGATTTTTATGGAAACCTAAATTTTGCAAGAAGGAATAGTACACAATCCCTTGACAAATCCATGTAATCCAATTATCTTTGTACTTGTCAGTATGGGTGTGTGTTGGTGTAAAATGAAAGTAACATTGCATTGTCAATTTTCTTTCATTAGTAATAAAACAACAAAATAATTTTTATTCCACGACGTATATGCATATGCTATAGTCATATTCCACCGTTCTCTCTCTCTCTCTCTCTCTCTATGGGTTCTACTCTGGTGAGCCAGGGTATAGTTCAAACCAGAACACATCTGGACCTATCTATTTTATAGAAAATTTAAGCACGTTCCGATTCATATATGGTTAAGTTGTTAGCCTCTAGATCGGAAGCTTCCTGGTTCGAATTCGGTTCCGGGCATGGTTGTTTGTAAGCGTAAGGTGTAGAGGCGGCTGATGCACCTTAAATCTGTCGTGACCCAAAGTCCTAACGTTGGGTTGGTGTGGAAGTTTGGAGAATGGGGTGCCAGTTTAGGTGTTGCTTCGTCATCTGACCGTGGTTCAAAATTACGAGGTGTTGTCCTTGGATCTTTTCCTTAAGGAAATGATCCCGGACCGTCGTCAATAGCCCGTTGTGTTGCTCTAGTACGACATTAACTAAAATTACTTTTACCATTACCGTTCCGATTCATATAATATCAGTTGTATGCATGTAGTCGCAAGAATACTGTTATTTAGCACAGAATGAAGTAAGTCGTCTATTTTGTTTTGTTTATAGTGTATCTCGTTTCTTTCGCTAAAAGATAATACTACGCATGTGTAGCATTCAATCGAACGTTATTTCGCCGATTTCGGAGGATCAAAATGTAACACCGAAACGGCGGTTTAATCCTCGGATTAGGCATTGCTAATACGGTAATTTCGATAACCCGGGGATTAACGATGATCCTCGGTTTAACTCGGACTACACTGCCGTAAATGTAACTTCACGCGTTTCAAATTCTCCATGTGATGGGATTGCCTTTCATGTGAAAACTATTTGGGGTTCAGGTGGAGAGTGTATCTTCTTTTTCCACTACTGTATTATTTAGTTGAAGACTCCTCATGGCGTACAATTTGGTTGTGATAAGTACACCATGCATGGGATTTTGTGTAAATTATCGATAGGTGTTGCTTAAAGGCGTAGTATGCATAAGTATTTGTGTGTTCCCTAAACGTCAGACGCAATTTAAAACTTTATTTAAAAACCATAAGATGGACAAAGAATGTTTTCAGACGACGCTGAAAGCATTTTATATGGATGTATGAGATACATGATATAGTGTCCTTAAATCTTTTTTGAGGAAATCGCAATTTCATACTTTAACTATCTTAAAGTTGTAGCATAGACCAAGAAAATTAAAGAGTAGGTTTGCGAAATTTCTCTTACATTTTGGAAATGTAAGAGTAAAACTCGTGGATTTCTAATGTTCATCAATTATACTATGTATGATCGACTGTTATTAAAAATATTTCTCCTTGCAGCATTTTGTTTAATAACGTCCCTTGATGGAAGAATAATACTTTATCTCTAAGGAATAAATACTTGTTTCTCTTTTGTAATAAAACCCGATTTCAAATGTTACACCTATAGTTTATAAACATATTTGTTCATGTGATTTAAGGCAAAATAAACTAAATATGCTTCGAAATCATTCTACGAATAGCGCATCAACAGAAACAACTTAAACTAAATTAATCCAACAATTTCTTTATAAATGTATTAGTTGCTGCTCGGCAACGGATTTTGGGCTTTCAGAGAAACCATTATCTTTGCTTTCATGTTAATTCCTTCAGGTCATTGCTTTTAAGATATAACGTCCATTTTCACTAAAGCTTAATTATTTATTAACGGGACAAATCCGATGTCTGACAGATAAAATCTGGTTATATTTTATCATGAAATATCCTTTTAAGCTGAGATTATTACATGAGTCTCTACTCAGAATAAATTAACTGGACAGGCTTCAAAGAGATCCCTTAACAAGCAGGATAAAGACTAGATTAACGTCATCGTCAAGTAGAAAATGCATTTTGTTGAGAAGGCATGAAGGGAAAGTCACGATTAAACCTTTAGAATAATATTTCATAGGTTTGTAAATGAATCTAAGATGGGTGGATTTTCTGCGTAGTAATAAGTGTTTATTTCATCTAAATCTCTGGATGATGGACATTGGGATTATAGACAGTAATAAGAAGCGGGATCTTAAGTATTTCAACTGACCACGTTACCTACTAAAACCCGAAAATTACATTAAAGGGAATAATTTACCAACAAAGCAGGTCATGAGGATTGAGTATTTCAGTGGGTATTTTTTTTATTTAATTCATGTTTAAATGCCCGTGACAGTTCTTTCCGTGGGGTCAGGTCAGCGAACACTGCTCGCTGATGTTCGCGAACATACGGTGATTACTACGTATTCTTATTTGGTTTGATTTGCAAACGAACTCTACAAGAAACGCCGTAATGGCCTCGAAGTGGCTATTATCAACAACGTAAATCAAAACAAGCTTGAATCGGAAAATTTGGCAGGGTTCCAAAGGCAAAAGGACGAAAAACGCTTGTGACATCAGCGGTCTAAAATCGCAAAATCCGTTCCTTCTTCTTTCGAGGTAGGGGTGGTGTCACATTCCGGAAAGAAGAACGAAAGGTGAAAAAACTAATTTAATTAAATTTTAAATGTTCTTGATTAAATTTTTTAATTCGGGTTGGACTCAAAAATCATAAAAAATTTGGACTACCTGTTTGCCAAATTTCATTATTGCAAGTGCCATATATTCGTCAGGACACTGCGTACAGAGAAACAATTCCTTTTATAATAGTAGATAACGAAACAAATCGAGCTACTTTCACAAGCGTTTTTCATAGTATAGAGAATTCAATTGGAATTTCGCGTTGTTTAAATTTATATACATACAATTTGCAGGTAGGTAGCTTATTAACGTAACATTGGAGCAATGGGCTATTAGTGACGATTCGGGATCAATATCGAAGGGAAAATAAATTCCGAGAATAACACCACTTAATTTTGAACACACGGTCAGATGACGAGGTCAACATCTGTACTGGCACCCCACTCTCTAAACTTCCACATCCCGCCAACGGGAGGACATTTGAGGTATTGAAAGTGCACCAGCCTAGTGCGCATGATAGTCTTTGGTTGAGCAGAGTTTCAATTAATCTTCAAACTGGGCTAACGCTGCCCACGAACAATTTGCATGAGATACCGTCTTCATAAAAAATTGTGCATGAACATAATTCCCAGAAACAACACCCAATTATTATGCCAAAGTTTGAATCTATATCAAAATATTACCTTAAATACCAAGTCTTAAATCGTTTGGTCCTACCATTTTAAGATGAGTATAGAAAATTTTGAGCACCTAATGTACTCACACAAATATATATTTTGGCATTAAAAATATTCAGAATTTAACGCATATATTGTACTGTACCGAAAAACAATATTTAAACTGTACACAAATAATTTCAACACAGGTTAGAATTTATAAAATAATTTTTGTCACTATATGACACAATATTTCAATGTGGGCACCTTTTGTGACTCGAGCCATATCTAGCCGAGACTCAATTTCAATCCCCGTATTTGCTAACATGGATTGCGGAATGGTGTCGATTACGTGCGTGATTCGTGTTTTCAATTCTTCAAACAATTAAACTATTTTTATGCCAAAAAAAAAAAAAAAAAAAAACGGACGGAGATGTATCGAGACACGGCCGCTAGGTTTAAGGCGTAAAATACGTCAGTGAGGCACCTAATAAGGTCATATGGTGAATGAGAGTGAACGAAATTAGTACTACACTGTTTTAAATTCACACATCAAGGATTTATCACTCCGCACGTATATCACAATAGGTGCACTCGCTGTTGATGTTGATGGTTGTGCCTCATTACCGACCTCTATGGGTTGAACGTCATCATTTGATTATAAAACGTTTATGTCATCAGATATGCTATTTGTGTCGAATTGAGCGGTGGAGCACACTTGTACCATCCATTTGTTCATATCACGCTCATTCCAGGCGCGATGCCACAAATATGAGGCGCTCTTGCAAAGCCCGTTGACACTCAGCATCGAATGTCTGGAACTTCTTATATTCCCTATCTTTATATCTTTCTTCCTGTTGACGTTTCTATAATTCATGTTATGTTTATTATACATATATTTGGACGGTTTGAAATTTGTAAATTTCCACACTTTGATTTCCGATATCTAAACAAGTATTAAGTATTTAAAGTTTTATTTCTATTATTAATTACGAAGCTCAAAGAGGCGAAACTAATGACACCTCAAACATTGGGTTCGCACAAACGAGGCCGGAGTTAGTGTGAGCGGAAGTGCGCATTTTTGTGACTCAACTTTGCGCTGCGATTGTATCACCCGATGATGTCAGCACAAGCATTTATAACATTCTTTATAATTCTACATAATTTATAACATTCTTTATAATTCTACATAATTTATAACATTCTTTATAATTCTACATAATTTATAACATTCTTTATAATTCTACATAATTTATAACATTCTTTATAATTCTACATAATTTATAACATTCTTTATAATTCTACATAATTTATAACATTCTTTATAATTCTACATAATTTATAACATTCTTTATAATTCTACATAATTTATAACATTCTTTATAATTCTACATAATTTATAACATTCTTTATAATTCTACATAATTTATAACATTCTTTGTTTAAGGCTCTTTTGAACGCAATATCGTTCATTTATGTATCATTTATACTTTTCAAGTTATTAATTTTTTTGCTCTTACGCTTTCTTTTGTGACATTCACAAATTAAGCGTGGCTCCCCGGTTTCCAAAGATAAAACGTATTCTACATTAAAAAAAATAACTTGATGTCATGTAAAGCTATCTAGTGAAAATCGCACACTCATACCACAATTGGTTGATTTAATATTAAATTTTGAAATGTGTCATGGACTTTTCGCCCACCATGAAAAGTGAATGTGTGGAATTAACAGGGTTGATGTTCCAAATATCGCATACCCTAACTATTTCTCAGTACCTCAGCCTCCTGGGTTGGAAAATCCAGCTGGAAACTAAATAAATATCACTAGGAACTATTCTTTTTTGGTTTCCAGAGATCCTATACCTTCTTTACTTATATCAGTTTAAGTTAACTAGTAAAACTACAAAACGTTTCCCAAGAGAATTTTCAAGAGTGGGTTCCTAATATCGCCTACCCCTGTTTCTATTACCACCCACTAGACAAAATGAGGAGGTACTATTGAAAACGAGTTGCCAGTAGAGCATACTTTAGTATTGAATGTACTTTCAAGTCGTATAAACGAAACTATTATTTAGAAACTCTTACCTGGATATTCCCTTAGAGACAAGAAATACTGATGCAACTTCGAATTCGCGCGGTTCTTAAATGAATTTCAAAAGGTTCTCTTACCTGTCAGACTGGGAAAAGGTAATCTAAATCTTCAATTCTTTTTATCCGTTTTATTAACCACATAAAACACAACAAGAAAGAAACACAAAATAGTAATCATAGTGTCACATCGTTCACAAAAGCAGTTCTAACTAGAGCATCAACATCTATCGCGCATCAGAGTGCACGCAGCGCCCTCTGGTCAGTATTTGAGTTTCAACAAATACGTTTATCACAGCCTAAAATACTTCAGATGCAATAGTGTTGTCGATATAACTGATATGAAACTTGCCGGTGGTGCTACGTGTGTCAAAACCCTAGACTACATAAACTCACAGATGTCGCGCACATTAGCTTGCAAACGTGTAGGCGATACTAAGCACAAGATCGGGTTTTGGAACATATAACCCTAAATGAATGGTCGAATTTATATATATTTTCATACATATTTGATTATTACTTTATTTGATCTATCAAATAAGCTCTTGGTATATGATTCTTAAGCATCCCCTCAGTAGCTCATCTCGTTTAGTTGAGTATGGGCTTCACGAAACTGAGGTAGCGATATTTTCTTTCTCCGTGGGTTTTAGTGTCTTATAAGCACGGGGGTTCACTCCCTGGACACCGAAGCTATCTTCTACTGCTATCATCCCAAAGTCAATTCCCCAAACTCACATTCCCCTCTTTTATTACATTCTTTACTCGACATTGGTATATCTTAAGCTTAGAGCATCATGGCCAAATATGACCTTTGTGCTATGAAACTACAAACTACCAACTTAAACTAGCATAAAAACTTCGAACCATTTCTTTTGCCAAAAAAAAATAGTTTTACAAGAACAAATATTAAATTTGTTCTAGCAAATACTAAATTCGTTACAGCAAAGAATCTACTGATGAAAATATGTATTGTAAATATATAGGAAACGGTTATTACCTATCGAACGGAGTACCTTTAGTATCCAGAAGAAAAATACGAATTTCGATGTTATTGTTGCGTGCTTTTGTACAAATTGGACTGCTTTACTCGATTGCTATCTCAGAGATCTAGAAATGATGTTTATCCGTTGCATCAAGACATTTGTCGTCCACTGATCACAAATCCAGATTTTTATAATCATCTTGTTTTCTTTTGAAAGTAAGTGATTCAATTTCTGAAGATTTCACCATTTTGTGAATCTTATGAATTGTATACATTTCGACAGTACATGTAAGTTAAAAAGGTCATTCGATTTGGCGAGGTATTTAGACTTAAGGTATTTAGGTGACCGCCTCGATTTCTTCTTTTTAACTTTCGGTGTATCAGCCTCTTTTTTTGCGAATTATTAGGCATTGTTATTCAATTAATTATTTTACGTCTTTAGTTTATTCTATTTTAGAATATGGAAGGGATTTTATAAGAGAGTAAACAAACCAAACGAAGATTTTACTTTCTGTCTCTCAAAGGCTCTCGAATTCTACATATCTGACGAACCTTAAAATATAATTTACTGCCGTTTTGACAACGTTTGGCACAAACGGACTCATTTTAAAAACTGATATACGTTTCTTGATTCCTTAAGGAAGACCCAAACTCTTAATTTCGGAAAAGTGTTTTTCTTTTTATAGGGTAAAACGATGCATCAGATATTCAAGAACAAGTGGACAAATATATGTAACGACAGTGTTATTCACTGTCGTTACATATATTTAGCTTGGCATTAAAAAACTCCCATAACAAATTTGTGAATTTTATCATAATTAGAAAAACATGGCCGAATCTTGTTGTATTCAGATAAGTAATACTCACACTACTTATAATTAGTTCTCATCTTTGGCGTTAATTAGAACTGGCTACATATGAGACGCGTTTTTTGTCATCTCTACTATTATAAAAGGAAGTGTTTCTCAGTGTTCTGTGAGCAGTATCCTGACGAATATATGGCACTTGCAATAATAAAAAATTTGGCACACAAGTAGTCCTAATTTTTTGCAATTTTTGTGTCCAGTCCGAATTTTTAAATTTAATCTAGAACATTTTAAAATTTATTTATTAGTTTTTTCACCTGGGCTTACTCGATTGAAGAAAGATGGAGAATTTGCGATTTTCAACCACTGACGTCGCATGGGAATGAGTAGCAATGATTGGCGTTGGCGAACGTTAGCAAGCAGTGGTCACGCCTGACCCCAAGAAAATAACTGTCACGGTCAACGCCGTGCTGGCCACACAGTGGCTAGTGCTAAATATAGACGGGCGTAGTGTTTCTGTGGCGCAATATATTTCCTGCACGTATTCCAAACGTGGCATAACTTGGATTCTTTTTCAAATACGATTTCAGCAAGCCATCTGTAGAGCTAAAAATTCGAAAGCATAATTTACTAATCGATGAATGATAGATTGTCGGTCTGCGACATTTAGATTAAACACCAATCGTCGTCAAAGCAACGATTAATGCCGTTTTAAAAGGACACCTATATGTATACTGCAAGAGCATGTGGTTAGAGGAAAGAAAATCTTCATTTCGCATCTGGTTTCTTTGATCACACTTAAGATCCTTACCTATTCTCACTGGATCCTCTATAATTCATCTCTACCATGTATCATTTGAATATTGTTTATTTTCTAAAATGAAAGCGATTCATTTAGAACCGATACACTACAACGTTAAAAAACGATTTTCATGTAGCCCCAGATGCGTATAATTTATAACATTTTCATACAGTTGATTACGTCAGCAATCTAATTTTATAACCCTTTAGTTGTTGCCTTTCCAATTTAATTCCATTTAACCATACCAACGGGATTTTAATACTCCATGTTGATTAACCGGTTTTGTAGTTCTTTGAGAGATTTCTTTGATAGAGTCTAAATATTTGATCAAAGTAACTTGATAAGTTAAAGTAACCTTATATTCAATAAATACTGGTATTATCTGGATGCCAGTGAAGCATTTGTCGTCTTAAACTTTTGAAATATGTCTTGAATTCGTCGTGCTGCTGTTGATGATGCTGGTAGTGACGGTCATTTCGCATTTACGATGTGCCAGTGGATTGTAAGCGCGAACTAAAGGGAATCAGGGGATGCGGGTGACCAGTTCTATGATTCAGTATGATCGGACTTTTCGGATGAGATCGGTAGCGAGACATTGGTGGATCAACATTTGTAGTTCGCGCCTATGTGTTATTTTATAGGAGGTCCAATTGAGTAACAGTTTCATGAGATCTCTAATCAGAAATTTTTTTACGACTTCGTAATCAAAATGGTTTGATGAACTCTAGAAGCGTCGTTGGGGTCATCTTGACCCTTTTTCCAATTTCCTATGCTTTATTTGACCATACAGTTGAACATCGAAGCTCATATTTTTTTATTTTTCTTAAAATGCTTCCAATTGTACTATGACAAATTTTTATATTTCTATGTTAGATATTAAATTAAATAATCTAAGAAAAATATCTAGAACAGCCAACAGGGGTCTTTTTGACCCTCGTGAAAAAATAACCGATTTTCAAGTGAATGTCTCTTTTCGAATTCCCGGTGCCTCATTTTTGTTTTCTGCGCATGGGAAAACTCGCACCGCAAAATTTAATTTGATTGCGACAGTTAGCGGGTTCGCTCTAAGTACTCTGACTGTTCTCTTAAATGCACTCGCATTCTAGCAGCGCTGGTTTGCTTCAGAACTTTTGAAGGGGAACCAGTCCTGCTATCGAGAACGAAACTCAACGCCATTTTCCACAATTGTGTTCTCGGTGTTTTTGATTTCAACCAATGTGAAAACATTTTTCCGAAAAGTATAAATAATGTCGAGAGGATTGAGTAGATAGGAGGCCCTTGCCCTCCTGAAGTCGTTAGATTCAGATATCAGTGATTCACACATATCTCTCTATTTATAGATCTTTGTGTATCAAAAGAATGTCACGATTCTTAACACCATGCACGCGAATTTGCTTGCAAACAGCGCAAATAAGCTGAAAAATGTCATTTACTACAATCATACTAAATGTGCCATAGATGTAATAGATCAGACTAGAGAAAAAATTACAGTTATTTGGAATCAGAACTCGTACAATTTGGAATTCAAATGAAAACTTTGAGCAAATTTTGACTCGAAATGTGAGCGCTGCTTTGGAAATCGAATTATTCGGTCGAATAATTCATCATGTCGTTTGTAAGCTGCAACAGCTCGACTAATATTAATTTTTTTTTCAAAAAATTTTATCCGATAACGCTATAAATTCAATTGAGGCGCGTGGCCTCGTGGTAAACAAATAATCGTATAGTATTGCCAAAACGCGATAACAAATAACGTCTTTTTTGCGTGCCACGTAGGAGAATTATCCATATAGATGGTAAGGAAATATACTACGAGATGTGGAACTCACAGGTGGCCTCTTCACGTTTTTATAACTTGACATTGCTGCACTCAATGCTTGGCTTATTTTCAAGAAATCCCCGGGTTCCTAAATTTGACATCGATAATTTATCCTTGTGCTCGTGGAATAACTGCGAATGGTGCTTTTTGCGCAACAGATGCCCCCAATTGTTCAAGTACAGACCCCAGAACGAAAGAAATGTGCCTCTGAACTTTGCAAGAAACAGAATAAGACTTCTGCCAGTTTTGAGGGATGCCAGAAACCAATTAGTGATAAATTTGTTGATGTCACTGTCAAGCGTTCTTATTGTTCCACATGCGCTAATGTCTATTGAACTTTAGAACACACTGTGTTTATTTATAATTTATGTTTTTTGTAATCTCACTTTGAAACATGCTATGTGCTAATTTGTATGATTTGTATTTGTATCTTTTTTTTTTTTTTACAACGTACTCCTGCTAAAGAATATTGTGTAATATTTATACACTTCAATATAGTATAATGTAATTTATAATATTGTGTAATATTATGCATTAGTAATACATTGTCATATATTATCATTTTTTGTTGACATTTCAAAAGAATAAATATTTTAGCAAAAAAAAAGTATTAGCTCTAAAAACTAAAAAATATTATAAAAAAACAACTCTAAAAACTAAAAATAAATACTATAAAACTCATCTATTGTCATTTCAACTTCATTTATCAACTACAAAAAATTTTGTTTGGTATGACTTGCATTTCTTATAAGGGTCAAGTTTACCCCCAACAGTGTTTTTAAGTAAGTCTAAAATCCGTCTGTTCTAGGGTTAACAATCAAACAGTGTACAAGATAGGTCATAGTTGACCTTGAACTAGTCAAGAACAAGAAACGGTTGAAGGTCGAATGTGTGTGTGCGGCGTAGTTTCAGAGATGTTGGTGTTTAGATGATTCTGTAAACGTATGAATGTGTGTGCTGTGTCCACGTTGTTATGTGAAATAGTCGAATAGTATTCGTGATTTTTGAGAGAGTCTGTGGCTTGTTCGCCGGCTTCAAGAAGCGATTTTCCACACACAATCACAACAGTGGACTTCGCTTTTTTCCCTGCTTGTTCGATAAGAAATTGACAAGTTGCTTATAATATCAAAAGCGTACTTTTCGAAGAATGAATGAAAATATTTTGTAACATTAATCTCACTAAAAAATTGTTTTAATTAGTAATTTTCTAAACAGTGATATTTTAATACAGCGCTAATCGTGATACATTTATATGCATTTTTAACTACAAGACTGCATCGAAACACAAAACTCGTTGGAAATATGGTTTGCATCTGCTTCGTTTATGATAAAGGTCGTTGAAAAAAACTCAAAAGTTTCAAATAATTTTCGTATTAAATTTTATGAATTTTTAATATTTATTTATATCGTAACAAATACTACTTTGATATGAATTATAACAATTGAATATATATTTTTTGAGCAAATATAGTTTCCGTAATATATAAGAGTTACAAGATTATTTATAAGATAGATGAACATGTCTTTTATATCATCAGTGGGTGCACACAGTTATTTTTGTTTCATTTCGTGAAATTTATACCTGAATTTTCTGTTTTATAAGGAAAAATGTTGCTATTGTGTAAGAAGGATATATAAATTTTAAAATGTGAACAAAATCCCTTTGATTCTCTTTTGACAGTTGTGGGAGAGAGTGAAAACAATATCTTAAAAGATGATAACTACTGTTCAAAAATATATTTATTTCCATTTTTCGCCTATCTATTGCCATTCTGCTGACAAATTCACCAAACGTCATCAAATACACGTTTCACAAAGATATATATGACATATGGTGTTCCACAAAGAAGATAAAATCAGCTCGAAGAGTTCCAGAATTTTTAGTGTCAAATTAAATTAATTTTTTTATTTGTTTTGATGTAGAACTCCTTTTATTCGGACTGAAGTTATCCGAATTTCATGTTACAGTTTGCTAGCTAATACGCGACTTTATAAGCTTACCCAACCGCAACATGAATTTACAGCTATTCATCGCATAAGCAATTTGAGATACAGTTCAGTAGAATTCTTGTTATTTTAGTTGGCTCTTTTATACCGATATCAGTTAAAATAACTGTTATTACAAATTAACAGTTCAAGGGGTTCATAATTCTGCACTGCTTGAAAATATTTTCGAGTGTTATTATCAAATGTTAATTACGTAATAACAAATTTTATCGAAAGTATTGGCTATTATTGATAAGTGTAGTCTTCAAATGCTAAAAAGGAAGTTTTTAAAGTTTTAAAACTTGTTATAAAAATTAATAAATTTTGTAGAAAAATAAAATTTTATTTAAAAACTTAAAAATTGAAATTATTAATTTTTTTTTAATTATCTTAAGATAAAGTTAATTTATTAATAACTATTAAAAAAATCTTTAACAAAACAACTTCAAACAGTTAATATAACTTAAATTTATTCACTAAGAGTAAGCATTAGTTAGTTACTGTTAATGAAACTAATACTATCAGCAGTTAATAATGACTGGTAAGAATATTTCTTATTTTTCATTCATTTATGCAAATTGTTAAATAGATTACATGACTGGGAAGAAAGATCAGAAGAACAGAACATACAATCAGCATGATACAATTATAATGCCATATAAACCCCAAAATATATAATAACAGTTGACATATATAATAACACTGGACAAAAAAATCGATAAGAAATATTACGTTCAAAACATATCACCCTAGAAAAAAAAATCTCAGTTATCAAACGTCAAAATTATGAAATTACTATAAAACTCTAAATTGTCAAAGGAAATAGCAAGACTACTAGATTAAACTACTGATCATTCTGACATAACTGGGCAAATTAGTTGATTTTTCAAACTATTTTCGTAAAATAGCAGCTTTACACACACATCTTTCTCAGTTATATAGTTACGTGAACTTTTCACTTACTCGCTCAACACAGTTCCGAAGTTAACGGACTCACTCCCCGCCTCCCATTGGTCGACAAGTCGGGTCACGTGACCTCCGCGCGCGCTTATCGCTTTTCCTCCCACCTCATCTCAGAAGCTGTTCGAGAGGCTCAGGATCAAGAGATCGCAGAGGCAAGGATCGGGGAAAAAATCGTTTTTTCCATTCTCCCGACCGAATGTTCGAAACATGTTCCTCGTGGCCACAGAGTGCGAAAGGATCGTTCTATTTTTAAGGATTCGAAGAAAGGTTTTCCTGCATTTGTGTTGTTCGAAGCCCCCCTTTCTGCTTCGACTGGTGATTTTCGCCGTCGTCCTCTTGACTCACTACGAACGGAGGGAGTTAGTGGTGTGTGTTGTTTTAAGCCTCACGTGAGTTTACGACCGTGGAATGTGAACGCGAACGTCACCAAAGAGTGTCAGCTTTTCATTGGATGTGGAATGTTTACGGCATTGTGTGTTGATTTCTCCCTGAGTTCATGAGTCCAGTGCTAAAACGCATGTTAGCTTTTATATTTTTAATCAAAAGAATTTCAAACGAGCATGCATTTAGTTGCTTTCAAACAAGTTCAAAAGACGTTGTTATTTTAAGAGTTACCTTTATCGAATAAGACTGACTTTTCTATTCCTATAGCTAAAAATCGAGTGCAGTATCGGTAGATTAAAAAAAATTTTAAATATTAACCGTTCTTTCGTTATAAAATTTAATTTATTTTGAAAACTGATTTTTCCAAATCTATTTCTGCATATACAAGCATCAACGTGTTTCCTTGTATTAAAGTTAAATCAGTATATTTTCAAGGTTTTTTTTAAATCCCCAACGTTTAGTAGTTGAATCTTTGTTTATTTAGGCTACGCTAATTTTCTATTATTTTCTCTATATACACCCATCATCGATAGATGATTTAAATTTACATACTTCAATAATTCTCAATTTAAAAACGTAGTTTGTTCTCATACCAAAATTTATTGTGTCGGCATACTTATGTAAATACTAATCTAAAAGTTTAAATGATTTAATATAACATTTACTTATAATCATACATTAAGAAAATTACTATCTATCACTATATTACATAACTTTTGTAATGGTAAGATACCAAGAAAAACATACTATAATTGGTTAACTGCTCTCAATATTTTAATTCAATAGGAGGAGAGCAAAATTGGTATCGACTTTTTCTACTACTCAAATTTTATCCGTTTTTAATTGATAATTCTAATGAAAAGTGGTAATTATGAATTATGACGTGAGAATTACTTAGCAACCTGCATATGTGTCGAATGTTACAGATATTTAGCTCTGAAATATCACTTACACTGGAATATTTTCGCGATGATATTTCAATGAGTCGATATATTCCACATCTAAATACCACCTCACATAATACCTTTGAATAATACGTAATTTCTCTTCTATAGTCATGCAAATAATTTAAATATTTTAATCCTAATAGCTTAATGAAACAATGTAATGTAAGAAAATCCATTTTTAATATATTCTAGAACGCCCGATTTCGTTTTTACGAATAATTCATCATGTCTACGCTATTTTAGGCATATTTAGGCCTGTAGTTGCAATCAAATTCTCAAACAAATAGGAAAATGAATTAGTTTGAATCCAAATTATGTTTGAGTCGCCGTGCTCTATTGTGCAAACATAAATCTTGGGCAGAGAGCAATTTCGATTTCTGGAAATTCCCCTTCATTTCTTAGAGCACCTGATTTTGACAGTTGTGAGTGCAATCTGGAATAACTTACATTTATAGCTGAAACGAAAAGGATATTCATGGAATAATTCTGCAATATTTTCTTGCGTGGAAAAATGTTTTTTTTTTTTAAAGTTGCAGATATTTTGAAACTTTGCCTTGAATGAAACTGAATGTGCTCTTTAATATAAAAATAGATAGAGTAAATAGGAGTGGGTTCGGACATTTTCCATTTCCATTATATTAAATCGTAAGATAATATATTCGACATGTAACTTCAAATGAATCCTAAATTTTTAGAGCTTCTATTACTTTTTCAAATCATTGATAGGTTAATTTTTTCATTGCTTACAATTGATCGTTTGATTGAATCTAGGAAATACTAATTTTACCCGCAAGTTAATGATTAAAATTTAATTTCACAAATAGTTTAAAATCAATACTTTTAAGTGTTTCAAGAAGGAATATATAGTTTAAAATTATTTTTTATTGTTATTCAGAATTATAGATGCGTGCATATTTGAAATATCGAGTAAAGAACGTATATATGAGAAGATACTTATAAAGAAAAAGCTTTAGAAAGAAAGGTAAATAAAAAATATGATTCTCTTTTCATAATGCTTGTTAGAATTATTCCTCAGTCATGTCAAATATAATTATTAGAGAAAAACATTACGGTAATTATTTTAACTGGTGCTTTCAACTTAGTTAACGATACGATTATCGTAAAAATTTTCTAAACTTCTTTAGATATTTAGATTCAACTGTCGCTACACTCGTACCTAATGTCATTTGATTTCAAATGCAGATGAAAACTATTTTCTTGAATTAATAAAAGTATATTGATAAATATAACCGTTTCAACTGTTATATGGAAGAAATAAATTCCTAAAACCAAATGAGCTATGCTACTTTCTTTAAATCTAGTACGAGCTTCCTAAAATAGTCAATCTTAATATTTAAAACACATTTTTTAATGAAAATAGTTTAGGTTTAATTTTTAAAAAAGATTGTATGGTCGAAATATTTTCTTTATGAACAGTCGACTAGATTTTCAGTTTGGGTTTTGCTCATAGCAGAGAAAGTATTTTCCCTGCCAGGAAAAATAAATTTCAAACTAGCTTTATCTCTTTAAGAAAATATCTGTTCCTTGTATTTGTTTTGCATACGAGAATGATTCAATTTTTGCTCCGTTTCTTAAGATGCAACATATGCCTTCTGTAAACAAATTCCTTTTCTACAGAAAACTGGATTAAATTTTCTTTTCAGTGGCAGATGTTTTAGATCACGTTTCTTTCAAGTAGATGTCATTGGAAGCTTTATTCCCTTGTGATACTCTAACTTTGTGATGATATTAAAAAGATTATTTCGATATAGCCCATATATTCCAAAGTTAAAGATATCTAGTTTTCATTGTAAAGAATTGTAGTTGCTATTTTTCGAGAAAATTTGCCCTAAGAAAGGTTGAAGTTTCAGTGCTTAACCATCAATTGCACATGTTAGAGTTTAAAATGTACCTTATACGACAAAGAATTAATTTTAATTATTGTGCAACGGATAAAAAAATTTAATAGATATCAGATTGTTCCTAGAGTATTTTCGATGTTTAAATTTTGAACTTTCGTTAGACTGAAAATGTACGGGCAAAGCGTAAAATTCCCTGAAATCATTCACATATACATTTTATCCTGACATCCCAGTATAATAAAGGAGTAATTTATTGATAATCAGCCATTTTGTTTTCAAATTGAAAAACTTCTACGTCAATAGAAATATATATGTTTAACACAAAATATCTTCATTACATTATTAAAACTATTTTACGATCTATAGAACCACACATAATAGTTATATCTATGAGCATTTTATGGAGATCAATATATTGTAGTCACAGAAAACAATTCTGATTCTCCAAACGAGACACTGCTGGTACTAATATTTGTAGTCAATGAGAAATCCACTACATTACATCCATAACATTTCAGTACTTTTTCTCTGGACAAATCAGAGAAGATAATGATGGACAGTGCTTCCGGGTACAAGCTATGGATATTATACGCAAACAAACATTGTTTTAAATATATATCCCACTACCTCTGAAGCCATCATTTTACCGTTAAATCATCCATTATACCAGAAGTAAAAGATATGCTTTGAGTGCATTCCCTTGTGGACAATTGATAAACATTTGTGGGGAAAGCGTTGTTTCTTATTATGTTGTGAGTCATTTTATCCAGAGAACATGGTATATTCATTGTTAACAATATATATCATGGAAGTTGGTGATAAATAACATTAAATATCAGTAAATATTTGGATTTTTGTTCGTTCTTGAGAAAAGTCATGTACACATAGAAATAAATTTTATCTCTGTGGACAAGTTATTGACATTGTTTATGCACCGAATTGATTAGTGTTGATCAAACTTTGTCTCTGAAAACTTGATATGGTTAGTTATTATTCACCCCACAGGCCCACATAAACTAATCATTGTCTCTGATAACAAGCTATGGATAATTATTATGCACCCACTGGCTCACATTGACCAATCTTCGTCTCTGAGGACAAGTTATGGATACTGACTATGCACCCCACTGGCCCACATTAAACAGCCCTCGTCTTTGAGTACAGGCTATGAATACTGATAAAGCACCACAATGGCCTCCATTAACCAACCTGCGTCTCTGAGGACAAGCTATGGATAATAAGACTACACCGTAGAGGCTCACGTTGGCCAATCTTTTTTCACTGAGGACAAGCTACAGTCGAGACAAGATACTGATTATGCAACACACTGTCCCACATTAACCAACCGCCCTTCCCTGAAGACAAGCTATGGACATTATCTCGATCGAATGGGCCATTTTCTGGTCACCTCCACGTACCTGTCCCACCAAAAAGCAGCAATGAACCGTCAGCATACGTGGAGACTGCTCAATGCCCCATGGCACTGCGAAACAAACTCGACGCCTCAGGACATGACGTGCGACCAGGACACACGATCCGTGGACGTGCAGTACCCCCCGGACTTTGTGGAGTTGGGGGATCTAGAGAGGAGACCGAGGAGAATCCTGAAGCACCTGCACAACCGCAGGGGCCGCCCTTCGCGGCTGGACATGCCCCGGCTGAGTCTGTTGGGCAAGCCCATCAACTACAGGCCACCGAGGCATCGCGATCCCCGATACAGGAAGGCGCAGATGGCGGTACACAACGTGCTGGACAGACCGCGTGGATTTATCGCCATCGTGTACCACATACTAATGTAAGTACCATCTCACTTACTTGTATCGATACTTGGAAGTGCCAGATAAGTCAAAAATAGTATTTCCCGCAAATAAAATAATTGCCAAGGGAGGAGACATTGAATAACATTTTAGAATTTATGTTAGTATGCGTGGTGACAAATGTGTTGGGGATATTATGATATTTCAGACTTGAGGTATACTGCTATTTAAATATAAGACAGATATATTACCAACTGCATTGTCATAAGCATCGTAAATAACAATCAGATTGAAGACGTTAAACCGTGTCTTTGACTTTCTGAATGTATGCATAATATATCGCGCCCCAGCAAAAAAAGTGACACAAGTCAAACAATTAAAATTTTGAGGTTATGTCATTGAAAAATATGTATAAGGTGCTCCAGCGTGTTATATTACTATTCTATGCAATATAATAGATATAAATACTTACCTGAAAATTAAAAGGAGCTTTTACTATTTCAATATAAGTTTTATAGTATCCTTTAAGCTGATTTTTCTCAAGTGCTGCAATTTTGAGTTGTGTAACTTTTCGATATATATATAATAGGTATATATATATATATATATATATATATATATATACTTATATCATTTCAGGCCTAGACGTTCAAAGTCTTTTAGATTTTCTTCAGACCTAGACATTAAAAAGACTTCTTGATGAAGTGATGGTGATATTTCAGACGTAGACACTAGTTATCTCTCTAACCAGCAGAATCATATTTACTCCAAACAAGACAATTATAATGAAGACGTTACTTAGTATTTCTAAATATATACATGGTATATTTCCCAAACGCACGACGGACAAAAATCAACATTATTTGTGCATCGGCTGATGGCAATAAACTAATTTTAACTCGATGAAATCAACCATTTCGAGATTCATTTGCCAATCGCAGCGTAGTCTAAACGTGCTTAATTTGAGTTATGGAGCCACACAGTATTGCTAAAAGTAATGCAAGTACTCTGCTCTGTAAGGAAATCCTCCAAAAGTTTAATTACAGATGGCAGTTATGAACATGTAAGATTGGAATCAGTGTAGAAACGAAAATGTGAGCGAACTCAAAATTAGGTTTAGACGTAAAAAATACCAAATTGGCTTTAACAAATTACTTGAATGCAATTGAAGTGAACGTTCAGAAACTAATTGTGGTAGTGTGACTGATATGTCAAATTTTTGTCATGCATTTCATTGGAGATAAAAATTAAGACCAGTAAATGTATGAAGTGCTCTTTTGTATTTTTGACTGTTATTTCATTCGGAGGTATAAAATGTGAGCACATATTACAATTAATACATAAACATAAGTAATAATTAAGCACCTAACGGATGTGCTACGCATGGATCTGTTTGTATTGCTTATTCCGTTCATCCTTTTTTTTTTTATCAAAAATGCCATGTTTCAACCCTTGTGGGGGTTGTCTCGAAGAGGTGTCTCGTTATTACCAATACTGACACGATGTTGATGGACGAGATATCTCGTCAAAACCACTTGGAGGGTTAAACTGTACTATGTAACAAAATACGTTTTATTATTTGAGCTTCACTTAACATACATGCTATGATAACAATCAAAAAGGTTAAATTGATTTTAGTCATATATATCGCATCCCGGCAAGAAAAGTGACACAAGTCAAAAAATAAAAAATTTTATGTTATGTCATTGAAAAATATGTATGAGGTGCCCCAGCGTGTTATATTACTATTCTATAGAATATAATAGAAGTTACGTACCATAAATACTTACCTGAAATTTAAAATAGAAGCTTATACTATTTCAATACAAGTTTCATAGTATCCTTTAAGTTGATGTTTCTCAAATTCTGCAATTTTGAGTTGCGTCACTTTGCTTGCCGGAGTGCGATATGTTACGTGTTCATACTAATATACTACTGTGATCAAAAAGTTCCCGGAATGCTGTCATAAAACAATAGGTATCAATTTATTGTTCAAATTTTATTAAATCTCCTTCAAAGTACTTTATTTAACGTTTTTTTCAATCCTCAAAATCTGTCTTAAAGTCGTTTTTGTGAAACCCCTTCAAGGTTTGTATCGAATTTTCTTTTATTGCATCACACACAAAAAAAATGGACTCAAAATAGTGACCACGAAGAGGGAATTTCCCACGAAGAAATAAGAAAAAGTCACACGGTGCCATATCAGGTGAATATGGAGCTTGTGGTGCCGTATTTATTTTGGATGCTTTGTCAAAAAAATCACGAGTAATAATGGCATTGTGAGAAGGTGCGTTATCGTGATGTAAAACCCAAGAGTTATCTCAACACAATTCAGGTCGTTTTCGACTTGTCGTTTCGACGAATGATATAGGAACTCGATCAATAATGTCTCTTGTTGTTAAACGACGATCACTAAGTACCGATTCTCTGACCTAATTAACATGTTGATTATTAGTCGAAGTGGATGATGGTCTACCAGATCATCTACGATGGATTCTCTACCTTCTTTAAATTTTTTATAGCAATCAAATACTGTTGTTTTTGATAAAACAGTCGTCTGAAAAGCTTTTTGCAACATTTCAGATGAGATGCGTTTATAGCAGAAATTCCATTGCGGAAACAAATTTTAAAGCATGTTCCTTGCTCAGTTGCATTCGACATTTTGGAAAATCAACGAAGTGAAAATTCTTGTCTTATTAAAAACAGATTTATTTTCAGACGATACAATTAAATAAATCCCTAATTGTTGCCACGTGTTTTTATAAATGTCGTAAAAATATTTGATAAAAAGTTTGCACAGACGATACCTACTATATATGTTTTTAAAGGAAGCATTGCGGATACTTATTGATCACGGAGTATATCGATAAAATTATTGACTTTCATTAAAATCACGAAAGATTGAAAAAAATAATTATTTTTAAATAGCATTTATTATGCTAGGAATATGTCTAACATATCTACGACGTCCAATATATCTGCAGTTGGTAGACATTATTAGAATACATTATTAAAATCATGGTGCAAAAAGGTATTTTTTTGAGTTTTGAGTAAAAATGAAGGATGGCTATGAGAGATGTTACGAAACAAATTAGGTAATCGATGGTTTTCTTGATTCTAAGTAGGGGAGAAATGCTGTACCTTGGATCCCATGCGTCTTAAACTAAATTAAATATTTCTGATACTATATAAAAAATAGATATGTTTGATATTTAATAGATGTAATTAGAAGTGTTATATTATATTCATGGCACTTGGGTTGGTATAATTGTTTTGGTGATCATTTCCCCTTTTCAAACTTTGTGCTTGTGACTAATTTTTCTTTTTCTACATGCTGAATAATTTCCTAAAATAAGTTTCATTTGAAAAAAGGAGTACAAAAGGTGTTCTAAATACCGTATATTCGAAAACAGAAGCAAAGTGCACACACACACATAAGTACCCTCCCCCCCCCTATTTCATTCTCTTTAATTTTAAATATTAGATTTTTAAAAAACATGACTTGTATTTTTAAGATTTAACGAAATCACAAAAATGGTTAATTGTACCTTGAACCAGTGTCCGTGTTGTATCTTAAACTGGTTCATGACAGCAGAGGTGCGAAATAGATTTTATTGTTGGCAGAATTTTTAGAAAAGAAAAACACAAAAGACATTATGCCATTTAAGATTTCAGATATTGTTAGCAGTGTATGTCAAGTTATGTTTTAAGGGGCAAAAGTTAACTAAAAGAGTGTTTGCCAAATGAGCATGTTTCTGAGATCTTTGAAAGTGTGTGTGTGTGTGTGTGAGAGGTAGTTAAAATACTCCCAAATACAATGTAGAACAGGTGGTTCTGTGAACAAGTTAACATAAATATTTTTTTTAATTACGTTGAGGAATGGGTCGCATTGACCATTTCTCATCGTGCAGCCCAATATAAACTAGAATTAGTTAACATAAATATATATTTTGGCACCATACTTCGCCATTCATATCTTAAGATATTTGTTTCAAATATTTCAATACAGGTATTGATGTTTATTACATTTATCTTCAATTTACTCAACTTATTTGTAATTGATTTGCCTTAAAATTGTTAAAAATGGGTTTTACTAGCATAAATATATCGATTCAATCAGTAACCGATTGATACAAAGCCGTTATTCAAGGTGTACATCTAATGATTCAATGTACAATATATGATGGTCCGAGGTACATCAGAATGCTGTATTACATAATTTTGGCCAATCAACTTGGCAAAACGGTTTTATCCTTCAAAAAAAAATTTTCTTTAAGTGTATGTCGATCCACTTCCATTAAAAAGTTTACATTAAGAGATACAAATTTATGGGTTTATACTTGTGACAAACTTTTTCAGTTAGTGTGAGAAAGTTATATTTCGTATAAAACAAACAATATAGTTAAAATTAGCTCAAAGTACAATTTTCTCTCCTATATGCACTACAACTTGAAGCCTTCTACCTTAAATATAGTGCTTAAAATACTAAGAATTTACCTTAAAATAAGAATACTGAGTAAAATTTTTTTATATAAATTAAAAATACGAAATATTTATTTTTAAATAATCTAATTTACATTGATCTTCTAATGAAATAGACTGAGTTTAGTCGTAAGATCTATGAAAGTTAAAAATGTGGATTCACGAAACGACATAGCCAATTGGCTATTGAATCCAAGAGTAGTGTGTTTCATTACGGTGTGGATAATCACTTTAACCTATCAATAATCTAGAATGCGTGCTTTTTCCCACAACCACGTGACAGATGTTTAAACCGAAGGACCGGAAGAAGTATCTTACAGATGCGTGGCACATTCTCCGTCTATTTCATTAGAAGGTCAATAATACTTTACCTGTTTTGATTTCATTTCTTTACTATCTACGTCAGAGTATTTTCAACGAATAAAATCTTTCACGCCTGTGACGTATGTAGTGCGTTATTTCACTCTTAGCAAATCAAAGCATCACTTATTTTCCTAAGATCTCACCTAACCATAGGATATCCTATACAATCCAGTTAAGTTGACCTCAATAAAAGAGTATCAAAATTACATGGTCTGTGCCATTAGAACTTCCAACTGCATCCCTTATATTTTCAATTTCGATTGCTCTAACATTGGTGAGGTCTATTAAAATGAAGCGATTTTTTAGCTGAGAATAATTTTTGTTTCCGCTGGTTTTTCCGTCGTTTTATTTTATTGTTAATATTCTGGAGGCGGTCGCAGTAATTTCGGGAAAGGGAACGCCGTAAATTTTCATTAAGCACGTGATAAAAAATACCCGCTATAAAGGATCCAACGGGTGATAACATAAATTATAGCAATAAATCCACATTAAAAGTTCATCGCAAGACTTACATCATTTTCTCGTTTTTCTTAATGAACGTAGTTCCACAAGTTCCATCAAGAAACGGAGAACTGCGTCCAACGAAAGGAAATAGCTTCTTAAAAGGCAATTCGATTCTGGAATTTGACGAAAGTACTTTTAAAAGTACTTTTTTAGATTTCTATTATTTCGTACAAACTAATTTCAGTAAAAAGAATGAATAAACTGAAACTTGTATGTTTTTAATGTCTATCTGGAAATCTAAATATTTTTCAACACATGTTCATGTTTAGCTTTTACATGAATTACATAATTTGATACTCGGTTTTATCTAGTTAACCATCTTTTTTTACAACATAGCTCTTTGAAATGCTGTTGGGTTTTAGAATTTGCCGACGGTACTTTTAGAAGTATTTTTTATGCTATTTCCATTATGTCGTTGAAAAAACGTTTTCAGTAGAAAGGATGAAAAAATAGTAACGTGTGTTTTAAATGTATATCTAGTTAAATATCGTTTTCAAAAGAATTCACACGGTTCGCTTTTTTATCAATTAGGTACTTTAATGCTCTGTTTTATCTAAGTCATCTTTTTTCAAAAGCATAGTTTTTTAAAAGGTAGTTAGATTCTAGAATTTGACGAAAGTACTTTTCAAAAGCACCAAATAGGCATTCTCTGTTATTTCGAAAAAACGATTTTCAAGAGAAAGAATGAATACATAATAGGAATGTGTGTTTTGAATGCATAGATAGTTAACTAAATATATTTTAAAACAAATTATTATATATTTTTAATGAATCACGCAATTAAATTCTAGATTTTATCTTGTTAAGCATAGAATTTTACGAAATAGTTTTTAAAAGGCAGTTCGATTCTGAAATTTGGCAACAGTACTTTTTTAGAGTATTTTTCTTGTGGGTTTTCTACTGGTTTTGTAAAAGAGGTTTTCAGTAGTGGAGAATATGTATAATTGGAACATGTGTGTTTCGTCTATCTAATTAAGGTGTACGTATACATAAGAAGATTTTTTTTTTACTTTCGACTTGATTTTTTAAGTTTGAATTTTGAAAAATCCAGTTTTTCACAACAGGCAAATTAAGTTTTCTTAAAATCATTTCAGGGAGAAAAAAATCAGATTGTGCAAATAATTAATTGTCTAATTAAGATATAATTAGCTAATTAGCATGCTTTTTGGAACGTGGTATCTCAAATTCTAATTTGTTCAGAAAGACAGTTCGTGTTGGAAATTATTTCTAGTATATCTGTGCTCAGATGGCAAAATATGATAAGTCACTTTTTTTTAATTTTTCGTGGCAGAATTTTAAGATTCAAGATTCAACATGTGGTTCTGTGGTTTTTGACTTAGTACAATTTTCCACCTTTGTTTACTCATAAACTGAAAGAGAAAGACTTACGACATTTTGCCACCTTCTAAACATTAACAAACCAGACTCCAGGATGGGACTTATTCAATTTTTTGGGAAAAGTGACTTACAACATTTTTTCATCTGAGCACAGATATTATTCTTCGTGTTTTGAACCTTCATCAAGATGCTTGAAGAAATAGTTTTATTTACAATTATTTAATCAAGGAATCATAAAAAAAATTTAACATTTAAAAATCAATTAAAAATCCGTTTCAAGACTAAATACTCTGATTGAGGTTCAAAACTCAATGCATTACATGGATCATAATGATTCAAAAATGATTATAATTGGTGTATTCATTGTGTATTTGTCACGTTTTGTACAAAGCATCGTATAGCGAAAACATAGTTCTTCAGAAATCGAGATTAAAGTATTAGGAAACATGTATGACATGGTGGTAGTATCTAAAAGAAACTCTTGTAACTAGAAAACTATTTCGAGTATTTGCAAGATCTTGGCATAGTTTGAAAGCTAAGAAATTGCAAAATATTTTTAACAAAAAAATGCAAAATATTAAGATTTTCGTGATTTCTAGTGTAAACATAAACCTTAACAATTTATTCTTTTCTAAGGAAATGGTTATGTTTTGCTTTGGTGTGGATTACATAAGGTGTATATAAATCTAACCTTAATATGAAGAACACATGACCACTAGTAACTAGTACTTCACCAGTCTAAAGATTACCATATCTAGAATAGCGAAATATATATCATGTATCTAAATTTTGTTTAGTGTTTTTCAACTGTAAGCTATTATAAATAAATACTTGGTATTATCTAGTTGAATATATAGGTTTACAACAGCTAATTCTTCATTATTTCTTTTATATGAATTACATACATGCATCTACTACATATTATATATAAAATTGCATCAAGTAAATCAGAAGTAATAGCTTAATTTATATCAACACGAATGCTCTAATTGATACAAGAGGACGACCATTAATTTTTATTTAAATCTAACCGAATCAATATCATCACTAATGCTTTATGCATCACAAAGTGGTAACTATAAATGTGTATTTTAATTTAACTCCTTCTCTAATGTCCCTATAAATTCACTATTTTTAAACCTAAATCCCAATCTATTCCAAATTTTCACGCTAACGTTAACGAAAACGTTACGTTTCAAATATTCTAAAAATCAACTTGTCTTTTCCATCTTCATCATGTGTCATTCAACGCTTCAAATCCGGAAACATTTATTTAAAAAATATTTTTCAACCGTATATTTTCAAACTTCATTTCCTCGGCTTTGCATTAAACATTCATTGCTACGTTCCTTTCACTACACAAGATAACCTCCGCTCATTAATTACACGCAGTTTTCTGTGAATGGCTGGCCATCCTTTTCGTCATTTAAATACTTCCGCGGCTCACAGTTGTCGAAAATGTTACTGACACTAATAGAGTAGTGGAGAACGAAGTATCTCTTTTTTCTCATATCTCTTTCTCGAACTGGAATCTTCAATTTCGTATTTGTCACGTGCAGTTTATGTCTGACAGCTTCTTGGAAGAGGAGCGTATATTGGAAGTTTTATTTTCCCTCCCATTTTCTTCAAAGTTTGAAATTCCGATTGAATTCTGTTTTTGTTTGTAATTTTCCGATTTTTAATTTAAAAGATTTGAATGAAATAGGCGAGTGATGTTATTGTCGTGAGGAGGATCACGTGTTTCAAAATTTCTACGCAGGAAGAGAGTGAATGGGGAATTATTTCAATGAAGTTGTTTCTGCTTTTTTGTTGTTTGTCTTTTTTAAGATTGGAGCTGAGCTTTATTTTCCGCTTCAGAAACGCTGTCTTTATGTTTTTCGAGGGAAACGTTTCAGTTGCAAATGCTTTCAACCGTTTTGATTGTATATTTCAAGCTGGAATTTCGCCAAGAATATTTGATTTTCTTACATAAGTACTGAGCATGAAACAAGTCAATGCACTAGATGTTATTCAGGAAAATCTTTAAACAATCCTTATATAGAGGATGTCATATTAGCAAGAGTTAAATTGTGTTACATTTAATGCAGTATATATTGTTTAAAATTTAAATTAAATACAAATATAATAACGGTAAAAAACACAGTGCTTTGTTTTCTTTAATTTCTAGGTTTTTACAAATTAAGTGATATAAAAGTGTAAAACTTTCGTATTATTTATTCTATGCATCACATTCTTTAAATAAAATAACAATTGTTAAACTAATCTATCACCATGATGAGGTTGCGGTTACCTGGATGGAAGAATAGCGATTAGTAACATGAGGGTTGAGAATTCAAAGGGAGTTAGGTTTAAAGAGTTTAAGAAATCATTCCTTTTACTTTAAAATTTAACAATTGAGAGCGAGTTAGAAAGACAGTGTTTGAATTACTTTATTCGAAGGCAAAAAAGGACGATTATACTTTTTGTTTCTTACCTGTCAGTGAAGGAAGGTATGAGTTTGTAATATCGTGTGAAAAGTAGCTTCAGAAGAAATGACACATATTTGTAATCTTTGAATTACTACTTTCATTATTCATGGAGTCGGCAAAATGGCAAGCATCCTTCGTTACAATTAATTGTATACAGGCCTGCGTATAGTCATTTTCAAATTACCCATAGTCTGAGAGATCTTGGATGTATTTGTATGAGAGATCTGTATTTGTTCTCCAACCTTCTCAGTGACCGACCTGTAAGGAGATTTTTCCTAATTTTTTATAAAATTGCTTCAGTTTGAAATTAATGAGTTTTCATTTTATGACAATCTTTTTTTGCCATTTAATTAACATATTTGGAATTTACATGTGAACTATATTCCAACCAACTATAAAAATTATGGAAGGATAGGGTTTCGACGAGATATCTCGTACATCAAGATGTGATCAATTTTGCTATTACGTGACGAGATATCTCGGCGTTGAATTATTGCCAATTTTTCATGATGGCTAGATCATATTCTGGTCAGTTTTCTTCTGAAGATGAAATATCTTGTCCATCAAGATACGGTCATATGCTTCGTTGAAACAACCACCAGGGGTTAATCATTATGTCAATTGTTTAATGAGATCAATAGTCCATATCAAGAAAATCTTGTAACTATCATAGAATTGCAATTTTGCTTTAAAAACACTTTATTCGGTAAAATTCCGATAAAAATTGAGACCCCCAACCTCCCGAAACTTTAAAACTTCCCGTTTCCTTAATCAAGAGGAACGTCGCTTGATCGTTTTTCGATCTTGCGCCATGAAACCCGTTCAACTATATACTCTATGACAAAAAAAAATTGACGCACCAGGAAGGAGTTGTGCAGGGCTCGATTTACTTGGAACAGCGTTGACTGGGGACGTATATTCTTTAGTGACGAGTCCCGTTTCCAACCGTGTCTTGGCGACAACAGCAGACGTTTTGGGGGACGTCCAGGTCAGCGTGGTGATCCTGCCCTTACTCTCGCACGCCACACATGCCCACAACAGGGCGTTATGGTCTGCGGTGCCATCTCCTTTGATAGTCATTTCTGGCACTTTTACAGCACAGCAGTACGTAGACGACATTCTACGACCGTTCCTTTTGCAACAACAAGGACTTACTTTTCAAGAAGATAATGCCGTACACGGCACGTGTTGCTATTAATTGTCTTCAAGTCTTCCCAACACTCCTTGACCAGCTAGGTCTCCTGATCTCTCCCCCATAAAGCATATTTGGGACGTTATGGGAAGGCGATTGTAAGCATCGCAGAATGTTGACCATTTAGCCCGACGGAGACGGCGATAAAATCCGCGAGACACCATCCGGGCACTTTTTCAGTCTGTGCCTCGCTGGGTGACGCATCCAGGCCCAGAGGTTGACCAACGCCTCATTGACTCCTCTCTTTGTAACGGTCAAACTTCAATTGTTCTGAAATTTTAGTCGTTTTTCTATGCCATGTCCTTCACGTCCACCAATTTTTATCGCAATCGGGCAACTCCTTCTTGGTGCGTCGATTTTGTTCTTATAGAGTGTAAAAAGCAATAAACAACAAATTCATATTTCTAAAATTAATTCTATTTACATATGTTAACTGGATAAAATTTCTCAAAACTGTTCTACGTTGACTAGAAATAGACTAACTTATGTTTCGAAACTAACTACATTAATACTCCTGGTTGTTGTCACGACGAGATATCTCGTCATTAGCAAAACTGACCAGATCTTGTTGGACGAGATATCTCGTCATTATAAGAAACACGATCACGATGTTTAGAAGAAAACCGACCTGATCTTGATCTTTTAGCTATAAAAAAATCTGAAATATCTTGATGACAAGATATCTCGTTATTTGCAAAATTGGTGATAGACGACATTCCTCGTTGAAACCACTTGGAGTGCTGAAGTAACCCCTTTATATATCGTGTACTCACCTGTACTGCTCTTTTTTGCTTGTCCTCTGATGAATTCTAGGTTAGTGAATAAAAGAGGAATTCTCAATTTGTTTCTCCAGACTTGGGGTTCAAAGAATACTTATTTCAAGCAGTTGTCCCAAACTAAATCGGATTTGGGTGTTCCAAAAGCTTCTATGAGAATGTGAATTAGTTTCCAAAAATACTCTACCGCACTTAGTTTAAAAGGTTTTACCAATTGTTTCTGTGTTTAACTTATAGTTTTAGTTAAAAAATGGGTAATTTATGCATAATTTTCCTTTTTTTCTAACAAGCAAGTATGTCTTATCCCTCACTGCTGTAGTATGCTTATTTTGACAGTTATATTTCACTTTTACATTGAATATTGTAGCGAATGTTCTGCATCAGATATTTAGGCGGTATGTTCTGCACAAATGGAATATTCTAAATAAATCGCACGAAAATATGCATAAAAAGAGTAAAACATTATCAAACGATTTTTTTCTGCATTCAGAACAAAAAAGAACTTATCGTTCTGTTGAAACTGTAGTTAGAGAAAAATAATATAACATAAAAAGCTCTATTTGTAAATAAATATCCTGGTCATTTCTACCGTTTACATGACTAATAGTGTTATCCATAAAATTATACTTTGTGTAATAATGCTCTCCTTAATACTTAATTGAAGAATAATGTTTTCTGGTATGTCACCAGCCTAAGTATTAAAAATTTCTATTGTTACAGCTTCCTCAGCTTAAATAAAATAAACGCCTGTGCTGGCTTTCGAGAAGTTTCCTTAACGGCTCGTGATTCCCTTAAAAATTCTTCCTCACGTCTTCCTTAATCTGTTGCGATACAATAACAGATTAATGCGTCTGCAGAAGCCGCGAGCAAACCGAAAAGTCGGCTCAATTATTCCCCCTTCCGTCACTTTAATCTGGTGTTGCCACTCCGAGTTCAGAAACTTAACCCTTTGAGCTCGCGAAACAACTCAACCCTTTCCTGCCAGGCCGGAATCAATTATTTGCCGGCGCTTCTCGCTTTGCATGGCAATGAAAGTCGCCTGACAAAAACGTTTTTCTTTTTTTGAAAACCCAGCCATTTTGTTTTGTTGTTTAATTATATCTTCTTTAACCTGTGGAAAAGTTCTGAATGCATTTTTAAACGAATTCTCTTAAGTTTCTGAATGGCAACGTTGTCCAAGTTTCGTTTCTTTATAAAGTTATCTAAACTGTTCTAGGAACCATGATTAAGTGTTATTTTGTGTGCGTCTTCCAAATTTCCATGCAGTTAGGTTATTTCTTATTTATGTATGCTTCCAAATACCATTTTTATCTTATTAGATTACTTTTATAAAGCCTTAGAAGAATCTATAATAATATAAACTTTTTCCCTTGGGTTAAATAAAAATTTCGAGCGTTTTAGCTCATTTGCATTTGAATTCGAATTCGTTCCTACGCTTTAAAAATATGAATGAAATGTACTGTGTGATTGAATTTTCTATGATCCGAAATACTTTGGAGATAATTAAATAATTTAACTATTAGTTTAACTTTATTAAAAGCCTTTTAAATCTGAGATGCGTAAAAATATAATTTGCTGTTTTTATTTTTTATTCGAATGAAATTTGAAGATTTGATTCGGTTAACTCTGTTTTTCTTCCATTGATTTACAGTGTGTATTAATAATTTGTGTAATTTAATTTTAAACTTTTGACTGTTATGAAATTCATGACAAAGTATGCGTTTACGCATACAAAAGCAATATTTAAATTAATTTCTTGAGACTGATATTTTACATTCTGTATTTTTCCTGATACATTTTTTATTTAGCATTTTCCAATTGTTTTATGTTACATAAATATTTAGTTACGTAATTTTATAGGAAAGTGAACAAATGAAGTGAATTAATTGTCTTAGATAAATGCGTAGTATTTAATTTGATCGCAATTTCTGCAAAGATTTTTGTTCTCTTGAATCGGAATAAAAGATTTTCAGTGTCCACATGTTGTTTTAATCGGTTAATTGATTGATTTCTGGCGGTTGGTTTATACCGGACGCCATTTTTTTTAAGTGCAATTTTAAATTAGCGTAAGTACTGAAATCAGTTAGACATACCATCAGAATGCTTTACATGCTTGATAAAACATGCTTTACTATAACATATTTACAACTCCATAGGTAGCTTATTAAATCAACAAGAATTTAACGTAATTTCGCAATCAGCGCGTCCAAAGCCTGCGAGACAGAAAGCTAGAATGAATCTAAAACACAAAACTAACGTTCCTTCTTTTTTTTTTCATTTTTACATAAGTTCGTCGGTTACAAGAACTTTCTAAGCTCCGATCGGTACGTCAGAAAACAAAGAACAGTTGCTATTGGTGGTCAATTTGGAGGCCATTCCGAAGAATCAAGCATCTGACATCACTGCATGTTTTTTTTCCAGGTTTTGAGCTATTATCTGCATGTAGTCTTGCCTCTACAGATTGATTGTTTTTAGGTTTGATGGTGCAAAAATCAAATTTGGCCAAGCTGTACCAAACACAATATAATGTCACGAACAAAAAAAAATTGTTTATGCAAATATCTAGGGTTAATAAAAATTCAAACACTTTTGTATTAATATTTTAGAAAGTAATGACTTAGTTGTCAAAAGATTCTGACTTAGTTGTGATAAGATTTTACTGTAAGACAAATTGTTCAGAAAAATATTGAACATTTGAAAAAATGTTCCAAAATGACCAAATTAAAATTTGACATTTTTTTTATGATAAAAGATAATTATAAACTTCTGAATATCCTTTATTTTGTAACAAACTAGTTTTTAGAATACTTAGATTTTATTTTCTTACCAGCAGAGTTACCCTACCTCTTTGAGATTGAATTGATTAACTTATCGATTGGAAAAATGTTCAGAATAATCACATTTCATTTTCGTAGAAAAATGCTAACATCACTTACGTTTCAGAAAAAAAAATTTAATTGCTTTTCTATATTTTATAACTTTTATAACTTATTTTCGACACAAATCGCATGCATGCATGTCCATCGCACCTCTGTTGTATGACAAAACTTCAAAAGATAATTTCTAAAAAAAAATCAACTTTCATTTTAGAATGAAAATTGTCTAAATATGTAAGGATAAGTAAATAATGTATTCTTTAAAAACTAATATATTTTATATAAAATATTAAATATTTTTTTTTACTGAAATTAATATACTGTATAAAATTTATGTGAAACTTGCACAAAACACAAAAACAGACATAAAACGTGAAGCATTTCATACAGACTGACGCAAAGAAGTTCAGTCCCTAAATGTATGACTACCTACAGTATTCAATTTCATAACCCCTGTTTTTTGCATTAGAATCACCCAAAACGGATAAATAACTTGGTACGGGATTTAAATATCCATGCACGAACAAGCACTCGTTCTTATTTATATGCCATGATGTCCTTTGAAAGGATAACTTATAATGCAATTGTAATTGAAATTTCGATCATCAAAGTACAGACTGTTATGTAGCTTAGAAATCTGAGAGAATCGGATCATTATTAACCCATTTACCAATCAGAATAACACACATTATTTGTAGGTGAATTGAACAAACCAAAAATTGATTAATCACATCTCGTGACTTTTCCTTCACTACGATAGTTTGACAGTTCAACAATTAATGGATGCATTCAAAGAACTCGTTTATTGATTTCGAAAACAATAAGCATAATAAACAGTAAAGAATAGAAAAAAGAGTCCTTCTAACAAAAACTTCTGAAAATAAATATTTTGAACCATGTATTTATGACGTAAGCAGATAGTGTGGTTTTAGAATCTATCAAATTTATTTCAGATCCAGATCATTTTCATTTTTTGGTTAATTAATTTCGTATGTACAGAAAAATAAAAAGCAAAAAATAAGAAAAGGTTCTCTGATCAAGTATAAAACTTGTTTTTTTCTTTCTCTGTAGGGCGTGATAATTTCTTTTTTCGGATCAAAAACGCTATTTGTGTTTGAATGCATTGATGTACTGTTAGCAACTTTCTCGTGGGTGCTTTTATTCCATTAGCTCGTTTTGACGTCTAGAAACTATTATTTTCAAACAACAGTATTGTATTCATCAGTAGAAGAAGAACTCTGCAATATTTTATTTTCAACGTCTTCGTATTGTTACTTGTAACTTTCGATAATAACATAAAACATAAGGCTCATATACACGATCTATTGGTAAATATTTTTAATAATAATAATAAATTTAATAATAAATATTTTTTAATACTTTTTACTTTATGAGGGATTTACAAAAATGTATCTATTCTACAACATCAGCGTGACCTACCAACTGTAACATTCGTGACCAATAGGAGAGTTTCTAGGATCATTTCAACCAATAAATGTAGTTATTTAGTTTTTAAGTGGAGTTGTTGGGAGAAAAGTAGTACAACCGAACTTGGAAATTTCGTGACGCCCATAGGATTAATACTGATTTTTTTAATAGTAACATTAATACAATGCAAAATATATAAGCTTTAATTTCTGTACGTTGCATACCTTTGTGAATATTGCCAATTAAAAAATTACCTTACATAGGTTTACAAAATCGGAGTAGATAAACAATGTAATTTACGAATTTTCCATCATCTGTTTGACGTTATAATGTTCTTGTAATAACAGCTGAACGAATATTAAAGATTCGTGTGAGATTTAAGAAGTTTTCTCGTTAAAATAACTATTTCTGGTCACCTCCAAGCTCAAGTAAATGCGTTTACGCCCGATAAGAACTAAATTACGTTCGCGATTGTGATTTTATTGCTTTTCTTAACTACACTGTTGGAAGCATTTACTTAGTTTCCCTGCAACTAGTTATTAGAACATCTAAAAACCTGAAACGATTTCTACTCATGAGGAAAAGCAGAAAAGAACTGCACGCAACCGAAACCATCTAAGATTGTTAGTTTAAACGAAAATTTTATTTGTACAAACCACGGAAGAAAACGTGAAATCTTTCACTCTTGTTGTTTCCATCTGGAGTTTAATTTGTCCTGGGAACAAATCACGTATGTTGACTTGAAATATCCAGGCTCTCTGGGTGTTCCCCAAGGGACAAATTCCCACTGGTGTGGAACACTGGAACAAAGGGGAGGGGTTCCGTGTTCCAACCGTGGACACGAAGCCTGTGGGTGGGTGCGTGACTTGATTAAAATTTGTAACGCAGTGTTCTCTCCGAAAAGGATATTTGTGTGTTTTCTTGCCATTTCTTTGTATGAAATACTAGGACCTTTGCATTTCTTTTTCCAAATATCTTTGTGTAGAACGCTATGTAACAAATGTTGTATGGCACTATGATATTCCTCCGCAGTGAGCACTGTGGGTTATGTCTTTTTGCGATTCTCATAAAATATCATTTCATCGTAACTTATTCTACTTTAGCTAAATTGAGTATTGCTTTCTCTCTGTATTCGGTTCTTTGAATTTCCTTTGCAAATATTTTTTTTATGAAAAGTTGCGTAACAAGTTATTGGATGTGAATTTTATAGATATTCCTCTGTGTCGTAACTCAATCCAGCCATGGGTGGCTGGTCCACGTTATATTGGTCGTGACCTCAAACGTCCTCACGTTGGCGCGGTGGAGTGTGGGGTGCCATTTCAGGTGTCCTTCTCGTCATCTGACCCTGTTTCAAAGCTACATAACAAATTGATGGCTGACACATTGTCTTATGGGTATGCCTCAGTTGTGAACATTGTTTGCTATGTCTTCAATCCTAGCAATTACTGATCGCAACATTTTCATGCTAAGTTTATATTGGACCTATTAAGATTTTAAAACAATTCATCAAATTATTATTTTTTAATTTATACTTTGTGTGGGTGTTTGTGTTAACAGATCTTTTTTCACAAAAAAGACCCGGTGCAACTCTCGCGCTTTCTGAGGATAGAGAGAACATTTGTCTTTTGGAAAAACGGACATTTAACCTTCCAAGTGACTTCGTCGAGATATCTCGACCATTAAGATCCGATCAACTTTGATAATGACGAGATATCTCGTCAACAAGATACAGAAGATTTTTTTATGATGACGAGACGAAGATCTGGTCAGCTTTTTCAAAGATGTGATACCTTGTCCATCAAAAGCTGGTCAGTTTTGCTAAGTAAGAGATAGGTCGTTGAGATAATCACCAGAAGGGTTTATACCATGAGACAAATTATGGAAGAATTATAACTCTTGTTCTGTGATGTACTCATAGTACTTTATGAAATTTCATTAAATCGTGTTCGCTTGTTAAATAAAATTTCATAAAAAAAGAGTATCGACTAAGGAAATATCTGAATAAAGAACCTTTGCAAGTATGGTAGATCGAAAGTGTGAAATAAATTACATGCTTTTGCTTAAATTGTATGCCTATATTACATTTTTTTTACATGCAAACCTAGGCGAGATCAAATTATAGAATCTAGTCATGCATTTCTTAATATAGATTATTTCCATAACTAGAATTTAAACTCCTGGAGGTTATCTCGATGAAGTATCTCATCAAGACAATCATCAGGACCATAAAACTGACCAGATCTCGATGGACGAGATATCTTGCCATGAGCAAAATTGGTTAGATCGTAATGGACGAGATACGTCGAGATTATCACAATCGCTCAGATTGTGATGGACGAGATACCTCGAGATTAGCAAAATTGGATAGATCGTGATGGACGAGAGACCTCGAGATTAGCAAAATTGATTAGATTGTGATGAACAAGAGACCTCGAGATTAGCAAAATTGGTTAGATCATGATGGATGAGATACCTCGAGATTAGCACAATTCGTTAGATCGTGATGGACGAGATACCTCGAGATTAGCACAATTTGTTAGATCCTAATGGACGAGATACGTCGAGATTATCACAATCGCTCAGATCGTGATGGACGAGATACCTCGAGATTAGCAAAATTGGATAGATCGTGATGGACGAGAGACCTCGAGATTAGCAAAATAGATTAGATCGTGATGGACAAGAGACCTCGAGATTAGCAAAATTGGTTAGATCATGATGGATGAGATACCTCGAGATTAGCACAATTCGTTAGATCGTGATGGACGAGAGACCTCGAGATTAGCAAAATTGATTAGATCGTGATGGATGAGATACCTCGAGATTAGCACAATTCGTTAGATCGTGATGGACGAGATTCCTCGAGATTAGCAAAATTCGTTAGATCGTGATGGACGAGAGACCTCGAGATTAGCACAATTGATTAGATCGTGATGGATGAGATACCTCGAGATTAGCACAATTCGTTAGATCGTGATGGACGAGATACCTCGAGATTATCACAATCGCTCAGATCGTGATGGACGAGATTCCTCGAGATTAGCAAAATTGATTAGATCGTGATGGATGAGATACCTCGAGATTAGCACAATTCCTTAGATCGTGATGGATGAGATACCTCGAGATTAGCACAATTGGTTAGATCGTGATGGACGAGAGACCTCGAGATTAGCAAAATTGATTAGATCGTGATGGATGAGATACCTCGAGATTAGCACAATTCGTTAGATCGTGATGGACGAGATTCCTCGAGATTAGCAAAATTGGATAGATCGTGATGGACGAGAGACCTCGAGATTAGCAAAATTGATTAGATCGTGATGGATGAGATACCTCGAGATTAGCACAATTCGTTAGATCGTGATGGATGAGATACCTCGAGATTAGCACAATTGGTTAGATCGTGATGGACGAGATATCTCGAGATCAGCACAGTTCGTTACATCGTGATGGACGAGATACCTCGAGATTATCACAATCGCTCAGATCGTGATGGATGAGATACCTCGAGATTAGCAAAATTGATTAGATCGTGATGGACAAGAGACCTCGAGATTAGCAAAATTGGTTAGATAGTGATGGACGATATACCTCAAGATTAACACAATTTGTCAGAAGTTAATGGATGAGATATCTCTTTGAAACCACTTGGTAGGTTAATACGCAGAACACTAACAACTTTACCTGTCGTCACATCATACCATGAAGCATATTTTTTATACATGACAGCGATTTGAATAACATAATTCGGCATCATTCGGCTGTACTTATCACATTTGTTTATATCAACATCTTGTCCGTTACCTACTGTATTTCGTATCGTACCGAGTCCATACTTTCAATGCAATGGGCACTGATAATCGGAGTCCTGTTCGCTTCGCCAAATCCATCATCGTGTGTTATCAATGGATCTCCAACGGAGGTCGTGTCCGAGATCTTCCGTTTAAGATCTCTCGCAGGCACTTCATTGCCACATGCTGAATCTCAGTTGGGGATGTATTTTTAGACGCCGCAACTTCTCTGACGTATTGCTCGCGACGATTCAAGAGGATCTTCCGGGAAGAATTCTGCTCCGGCATTTCGGAGCATTGTCTCGGTTGCCTCACCTTCCCCTACTCAAAGATGTTTCCTTTTTAAATTCCATTAACCTTTTAATATTTTCTACACCTTTCTTTTCGCTATGCTTTGCACTATTCAATTACTTGAAGTATTTGCAGAACAACCGGTCTGGTGGTTAAGGTGTTAGTCTCTTACAATCAGGTACATTTATATGTATATGTATATGTGAACTTTCAACTTTTACACACACTTTTATGTGAGCCTTTTCAACTTTGTTTCATGTCCAGTTTGTTTTACCTTCCGTTCCAACATCGCTTAAGGGGGTCCGGGACACATCAAAAAATTTTTTTATTAATTAATTTAGAATTTTAAATTTTTTTGTACTGATTACCCATCTAACTAATAAGCAAAATCACAACACAAAAATTTTCCAAAAGTTTTTAAAAAAATTTAAATTAAAAATTTTTGAAAAAAAGAGGGGTCATTTTAAATTGCTAAAACTCAAAATATTCTTGATCAATTTTCAAAATTCTTGCAGTAAATTATTCACAAATTTATAAACTTTAATTTCGATTCAGCAATTTAAAAAATATTAATTTAATAAAAAATAAAAAATATTTGAATGAAAATCTTTGAAAATTTTAAGGTACTTTTTTTAAAAAAAGTCATATTTTTAAAAGTAAATATTTGTTTCAAATTTGCTGAATCAAAATTAAAGTATAATGTTTGAAAAAGATATATTCCAAATTCCAACCCTTAAACTTTATCGGTTTTCAACTTATAGCAATTTGAATACAGGAAATCTTGAAAAAATGTATCATGGAGAAAAACGCATTTAAAGTTTTAAAGACAGATCTTGTTGCCATGACAACACCTGTCAAGAGTGTTAGATTTTCCAAACAACGCACCACAAAAATTATCATATCTCTAGTTCTAATTAAGATAGAAACATGATTTAGACGTCATTTTAAGCAGAAAAACACAGAGAATTTTTTAAAATAATAAAAAAAAAATTCGAAAATGTGACGATTTTTGTGTCCCAGACCCCCTTAAACCTAGATATATTGCCGATCAACAGGTCTGGTAGTTAAGGTGTTAGTCTATAGATCGGAAGATTCCTGGTTCAATTCCGGGTCAGTGCATGGATGTTTGTAAGCGGATTGTGTAGAGGTGTTTGGTACACCTGTCGTGGACGAAATTCCTCACGTTGGGTTGGTGTGGAAGTTTGGAGAGTGGGGTGCCAGTTCAGGTGTCGCCTCGTCATCTGACCGAGATTCAACATTGCGTGTTTTTTTCCTTGAATCTTCCCCGTATCTGGGGGCTGATACCGAACCGTCGTCAATAGCCCGTTATGTTGCTCTAGTTATTTTAATTAATTAAAAATCCCGTTAATTAAAAATTACCAAATTATCAAAACAAAAATTACCACTTGAAATATTTACTATTGACATTTTTAATCAGCATAATTTTTAACACAACCCTTTGTTTTTTACTTTCAAGTTGATCGGTGTGTTTCATTTCATTGTTTACTTTCTTACGTGTTCAACATGTTTTAATCACACGTTCTACTGCTTTCATGTTGTTGATTGATATGTTGTGGATTTACTAAATGCTGTCGCATGATTTTTAGGTTGTTCTGATGTTATTTTACTTTGGCCTCGCGTTTGTGCATTTGATTGATTATTGTGAATCGTAACTATTTTTACTTTCATTCTGACCTCTTTTTTACTATTTTTAATCTTTCAGTTTGTGTTTGGCATTATGTCATTTGACCATTATTCTATGTGGATGTTTCCGATTTACTAAATGACACAATTTTGCTGCTATGACAAATTGGGTTAGTGCATTTGAATGATTTTAGCGAATTGATACTATTTTAATTTGTATTCTTATCTCTATTTCGCAGTTTTTATTCGTTCCAATATGCTTTGGCCTCCAATTTTGCGACCATTTTAAACTAAATAGCCAATAATGTCACCTGACCTTTATGGTACATGAATGACTTATTTACAGGCAGCGATTTCTCATTTTCGACACTTCAACTTGTTATATCAATTTTTTCGCTTACATTTGAACGTTTTTACCGTTATATCCACATGTAAGATCGAAAATTCCTAATTTTAGAAGCTAAAAAGGGCACATGCAAATATGCCAGACGAGATAATACCTCAAAATATTCATATTACGGTTAGTATCCCATTTTTCCACATCAAACTGATTTTAAGCCAATCTGTCAATTTACTCTTCATTTAGCAAATAATACACAGTGACAGCTCGAAAAGCGAACATGCAAGGAAAATAAAGCATTTTATTTCATTCTTAGTCAATAACATGCTTGTCAGGATGAAACTTTTCACTGTCAACCGTATATTCTAAGTAACTAAATACACGCGATTTAATCGTCTTATTACAATCAAGTGAAAAAGATGACGGAAAAACGTCAAAAAGGAAATTTGAAGGAACGTATAATGCGTTAAATGGTTAAAAATGACATAATCTTATGACATATATATAGGATGATTCGCAATTTCCTAGCCAAACTTTAAAAGGTTCACCAAAGTAATTAATTTTTTTTTGTAAAATAATGCATGAACTATTGCACATTGAGCTAGATGGCACTGTTCAGCGCGTTTGCAATTTTTTTTTTTACTTCGTCGTTCGCAACGCGGATTTCGTACGTTGAGGAGCATTACACGATTACCGAGTTAACTGACAAGTATCTAACGTATGAAGCTTCCAATGGTCATGAAATAATTGTTCAAGGATTGTAACGAGCTCTTTTCCAAAAGAAGGATTTCTATCTACCTCCGGTAGAATGTCTTTTTATGCTAGAGTTTGAACTTCTGGGCCGACCTGTATCATACCTGCTGACATAATGTGTTTCTGAGATTCTCAGGAATGTCGGTGCAAACGCTCAAATGTTTAAGGATACGTCACTTGGCCATTGGGGAAGCGTTCACAGTACAACCTGTGAGAATATACCTACCTTTTCCATTCTCGTGTCCCTATATGACTGTCGAAAACGGCCTCCTTAGTTCAGAACTTTTGTTAGTTAACTGTAAGCGGCGCTGTCATAGCACTTTTTTTCTGATTATTACTGTATATTTAGTTGAGGCTTTTAATTTCAACTCTCTTCCCACGCCGGCACCCATTCGACATGTACCATCCTCAATTCAATACTCATTAAAATGACTTGAGCTTTATGGCAGACTCCACGATCATTTCGATTCTTTGTGATTTATTTTTCTATGTACTCTAAGAAAATACACAGGCAAGCTCATCCCGGATTTGAATTTGGAGCGAGTTCTGAGAAGAGAGAGAAAGGAAAGAGAAGGATAAAAGAAACCCTACTTTCTTCTAAAGTTTTTGAATTAATTTAAATATTCAACAACGATAGATATCTGGGAATTGATGCTCCATCACGGGCTAAATCAGCGTAGCAAATGACGAAACTAAATTAGGATGATTTTCAAACAGATCCCTCTGGCATTAACGCGCAACAATTGTAAACATGCATTTTTTTGATAAAATTAATTTTATTTTAACTCACCCTACCATATTTTAAAGTTCGGGTCACAGAATTATGAATCACCCTGTATACATTCGTCATTTCACTGTTTTCGGTTGCAAGGGGTATAGACGAATTATCTCGTGCATTAAGATCTGACCAATTTTGCTAATGACAAAATACCTCATAATGAAGATATTGCCGATTTTTTTTTCTGATGACGGGATCAATATCTGGTCTTTTTTTCTCCTCGCGTGGAGATGACAGTCAAACTCTGGTCTGTTGGGACAATGACGAGATATCTCGTCGAGACAACCACCATGAGAGTTAAATTTCTAAGCCTCAATTTCTCCATATTTATGGATCAATTGGCTCGACGTCTTGATCCTCTTAACTTGTTTACCCCTCTCTAAAATAGAGAGTTTACGATACAAATGCAGCCCTCTCTAGATTAAAATCTTGAGTAAACCCCTGATGGTCATATACATGTCGCAGTCTTCCTACCGTCCCTGTAGACAATGTTCAGAAAAATATGGCATGCACATACCATACGATAGATAAGGTTCGGAATATATCGCTCTGTTTATGCACCGCCGGTAAATAACGTTGTAAAATACAAGATGCATAAATACGTCAAAGCTATAACGCCATTAAATAAAACAGGAATAAGCGATGGCTTAAAGTTAAGAAAACATTGAAATTATCCGCAATTTTGCAAAATCCAAAGTGCCTTTTATGTTTACAAACCACTTATTACTTTACGAAGGATATCAAGTGCTGTCATCTGAATATATTCTAGAATAATTCATAACTTGTTCTTTTAAGAAACTCAAGACGATAAAACACACGTCTTTTATTTCAACCAACAGTATTTCTGCATTTTCTTCAAAAGCTCCCCCCCCCAAAGATAGCGGTCGCAACATTAAAAATACATCTCTTTAAAAAAACGAAAATTGAAGATTGGCATTTATGAAAGAGTTTTTAAGTAATTCCTAATAATTTATGAAATTCCTCCATCAAATCGTATGTTTGTATTGCTTTCCAATAACGAAATAATTTTTTATAATTTACCGCAAGCTAAAGGGGTTTGGTTTCGGTAAAACGACAACAAAATAAATGGCGTCCACTTTCTTAATATTTTTTTATGTTTAATAGAGATGGCCTTTCAGAAGCACAACATCATTGTACTTCCTTTTTAACTCGGATTCCCATCGATCGGATTGGTACATGTGCAAGAAACATCCATTGCCACAGAAACAAAAAGTAATCAAACGCAAGTTTGGAATAAATTATTAAACGAGCCGTCTGACAAAATGTCAGACCGAGCGATCCCCATTCGAATATGACAGTAATCAGCATTCAAAGGTACGGCCCGGAGGCAAAAGTTCTATATTCAGCTCCTCTTTTTGTTATTTATTTTCTTTGGATCATTTGATGGACACTTTTAACAGCTCCTACTAAAAATAAATCTTTATAGTTTACGCCGAAACTCCTCGCGCCAAATGATTGGTATAGCTGTGTCAGGGAGCGAGATATTGTTTTTTTTTACCGGAATCCGTATTGATCTGCAGGATCTGACATTTAGTTCTAATGTCGGGTTGTTAAAAATGACTTTTTGAGTACTTTGATTTTGTTGCGTTTTATTGGGTCATTTCATTGCGTTATATGACTAACGTTTTCTATTTCGCTTTCTGTAAGACGGGTATATGAGGTACCGTTTGTGTGCTTTTAGGTTCAATGGGGCTTCTGGTGACCCAGTTGAATTCTTAAAGGAGGGAAGGAGGCCTGTGCCTTTAAGAAGGCAGTGCTCCTGTGTTTGAGGCTGAGTCTTCAACCTTCGAGTGTCCTTTCTGATTCAAGTTTGAATATCACCCGTGGAGGGATGTGCTTTTTTGAATTTGAGACTTACAGCCATATTCACAAGTTTCGTGTTAACCTGTGGATCAGTTGATCCGCGGTCGGAGTTACACCGCGGATTATAAAGAACGAATTCTCAAACGGTGGGTTAGGTGATCTACGGATTAAAGTGATACGATCGCTGTGATTCGCTACTGTCTCTTTACGATATCGTGTTATTGTTTACACACGTTACGACGCCCGGATCTGTATTCATACTGGTCAAACACTTGCTTCGTCGGCAGAATCGATTCCAAATTGTGATTTTAATAGAATGCTTACGGCATTTTAAATTGGGGTTGGAAAGAGATGTACAAACATAGTTAATTTCAAATTGTATTTTTAGGAAACCTAAATTTTGTAAGAAAGAATTGTACACAATGTGTGTGTGCCTTGACAAATCAATGTATTCCGATGATGTTTGTACTTGTCAGTGTAAGTGTGTTTTGGTGTAAATTGGAGTAGCCACTTGCATTGTCAATTTTCTTTCACTCTCGTAATATATCAACAAATTAATTTTTATACCACGACGAATTTGCATCTGCCATTGTCATATTATACCGTTCACTCTGTCATTGGGTTCAACTATGGCCAAAATAAACCAAAATAAAGTTTTAACCAGAACACTACTGGACATATCTATTTTATAGAAAATATAATCCCGTTCTTGATTCGAATTATATGATTAGTTGAATGCGCGTCGTCGCAAGAATACTGTAATTTAGCACAATAAAGTATGTCACTTTATTGTGTTAAATTACAGCTCATTAATTGATAGCCTCTCAGTTAGCTCTCCTATTCTTGACAATGCTATTTGGGGTTCAGAATCCACTTTAAAATTTAGGTCGTTGTCAAATTAGCACACCTGGTGTCTGTCTCGACGAGGTTATATCGTCAGTAGCAAAATTGACCAGATCTTGTTGGACGAGGTATCTCGTTTGCAGAAAAGTAAAAATAAGTGAACAATTTCCTTTCTGACGCGAGGTGCCACAGTTCCTTCCGCTCGGGTGTGATTGCCTTCTCTTGTGATTTCTCCAGCTAACTTGTAAATAGATTAATGTTTACTATTAATAAATTCTTTTATTCAAACCTTGAGGAACCGGTGTGTTGCTCACCTAATACTAACGTTCGTTCTGTCATTGGGTTCTACTCTGACGAGCAGAATATAGTTCGAACCAGAACACATCTGTACATATTTCATAGTAAATGTAATCACGTTATTTTTCCGATTCATATAAAATCAGTTAAATGCGCGTCGTCGCAAGAATACTGTAATTTAGCACAAAATGAAGTGTGTCATCCACTTTGTTTTGTTTACAGTATATCTCGCTTCTTTCTTTAAAAGGTGGTACTGTGCATGCGTAACACTCAACAAAGAGTTAATCTGACGATTTCGGAGGATCAAAATGTTACACCGAAACGGCAGTTTAAACCTCGGTATCAGGAATTGTGAATACGGTTTTTTTCGATAACAAGGGTTATTATCGTAGATCCGTGGTTAAACTCGGACTTGTGAATACGGCCGTCAGTATTTTACCTTTAACTATCAATCTGGATTCAATTTTGAATTTCATCCAAAACGGTATATATTCTTACCAAGAAGTTACTGCACTCATCGCGTTATTTCTTCAGCGATAACATTTTCGCACTCCTTCGTATCTTTGGTGACACGCTTGTGGCAGTGATATAACTGGTTTTGCTTCGTATATGGGATACTAAAAGCATATAAGAAAACTGCCTACCGAGGTGCTCAAAAATCGCTGAAACGCAATATCCGCCATTTCCTAAGCGGAAAATAAATTCTTGAATTTATGTTCCCTTTGCATCCCGAGTATCCTCTGCTTAGCGAGCAGAAGCGATACTTGTCCCTGAGTAGCCGGAATCCATTACTCGAGTTTTATCCTTTAAAATAAATGCCCATTGGAAAGAGAGATTCACTTCAAAGCCTTCTTTCAAAGTATATGGCCAAAGAGTGCCATGTTACCTCGACATCAAGAGTGGATGTTGTATTGGTTGACCACTTTAACTTAGTTTGGTGTGAATGACACATAAGTTTGGGGTATCCAACTGGGGAAATTGGATAAAATAACACATACGAATACTTTGGATGGCTTTTATCTGCAAACCTAATAGAGTAAAGAATAATCAATTTTTCCTATTCTGTCAGAAATGTTGTTGTTGTTTCTCATGCCTACACTGGCAGACCAAAGGAGTGCCAGGCCCGTCGAAGACTGCAAGAGGCGAGGGGGGTGCGCCTTCCATGTAATTGAGCCCCATTGGGAGGAAGTCCGACTTTACTCGACATACATGACACATCCGTTTTACAGGAAGGTCCCTTTCATACATCCATTCACTCACACATATCGTAATTTAGATCCCAATCAGAGGCCGATAACTCCCTGATCAGGTACCCCCAGAGGTATTTATTTAATATGGGAACATGAGGGACTTTGTGACCACGACCTATTTAACGTGCCCCAGTCACCATTAGTGAACACGACGGTCTTTAGCCAGGTCGAAGCGCCGATCTCGCAATCATCAGAATTGCAGGCTCCGCCGAGGACAGAACCCACAACCCTTCTGATGCAAGCCCGACGCTCTACTGACTGAGCTACCGCGGCTCTGTCAGAAATGTGGTACTATTTAACCCTCTGAAGGGTTTCAACGAGACATATCGTCCATCGAAATCCGACCGACTGCTAATGACGAGATAACTCTTCATCAAGATATTGCTGATGGTTTTTGATGACGAGATTAATACCTGGTAAGTGTTCTTCTAATGACGAGATATCTTGTCCATCATATGTGGTTAATTTTACCGATAATTTAAAGGGATACATCGTCGAGAAAACCACCAGGAGGATGAAGAATACACAAAAATATTTTTATTCTTAAAATGTTGAGGTACTGTTTTAAAACATATTTGATTGAATGAATTTCTGCTACGCTTTGATTACTTACAACAGAATAGTCAAACTAAATCAAGATCAAAGCATCAAGTAACAAAAATGTTTAGTTAAAAATCCTATTCCTATATCATAAATGTGCAAGTCTGTCTTGTTTGCGAATGGAATATTCGCTTTCAATTTAGAAACAATTCTATTAAGTTGTAAGTATACACTATAATTTTGGTTTTTTAATTTTGACTTTAAAAATCCTATTTTTTTTACCACAGATAATTGATGTATTCTTATAATCATTTCAGGTTGAAAAAATCAGATTGTGCAAATAATTAATTATCTAATTCAAATATAATTAGCAAACTAATAAGTTTTTTGAAACGTGATATCTCTAATTCTCATATGTTAAGAAAGACAATTCCTATTGGAAATTACTCCTAATATTATTCTTTATGTTTTGAACCTCCATTAAGTTGCTAGAATCAATAGTTTTTCTTTTATAATTGTTTAATCAAGGAAGCGTAAAAAAATTAACATTTGTTTCAGGAATTTCAACATTTAAAAATCAATTAAAACACCATTCCTTGATTATATGCTCTGATTGAGACTCAAAACATCCACTGCTTTATATAGATCATAATGATGCAAAAATAATTTTGATAGATGAATTCATTGTGTAGTTATCACGTTTTGAACAAAGCATGCTATTGCAAAAACATTGTTCTTCAGAAATCGAGTTTGAAGTTTTGAAAACATGTCTGCTCGTGGTGACAGTGCTTAACGAAAACACTTGTAACTAGAAAACTATTTCGAATATTTGAAACATCTTGGTATTATCTTGGCTAAGAAATTGGAAAATATTTTGAATTAATGTAAAAAATATTAATGTTCTGGTCGAATTTCGTTGTTTTCTAGTGTATACATCCACTTTAAGTGTAATATTTATTTATTATAGGCCAATATTTTTTACAGTATATTAACAAACTAAATACAAAATAACAACGAATTATAAAACGTTATTCGTTTATTTGACGATGTCTATCCTACGGCGCAGCTTGACCAAATATATATTTGGAAGATCATAAAATCTAATCTATGGAACCTCTCATATAGTGTCCATGAACACATAAAAAATATTGTGAAGAACGTGATCGCTATTGCTTATTCTACTTTCACTCCATTTTTCTCTCAATTCGTGTATAGTATCCAAGCCATAACAAATCGATATTTCGCAATAAATCCCCTTTCGTATCAAACTAGGAATGGACAAAATACTAATCCCATCGCATATTCCCACGCACCTGAAATAACAAGCTCAAAATAATCTCAATGCCCTTTCTAAGTAAATTCAGAAACAGTTGACGATTGCCATGACCTAAGGGTAAGGTTTTCAAAAACAGGAATCCTTCTGTATCGATACCTTTCGGAATAATTACCAAAAATGCCCGATTCGAGGAGATTTCCTTTCATTCTTGATTAAGGTGGGAATTTCTCTTCCAAAACTTCTCCAACATTCTTTCATAATTAAATACCCCTTTTGACGATCGGAATATTTTATTAGGAGAACAATAGACGATGACAAGCTTCAGTTTTCTTTCTAAATCACATTGTTTCGAAGGGAAATGGCTTTCCCACTCACTGTGATAGACACAAGAGCCCGGAATATGAAAAATTCTGTCATGTGGAGGGATTAGGTGATGGGAATAAAATATTTATTAGATGAGAGGAAATAAATTTTTCGTGTTTGGAATGTGATAGGATCATTTATTGAGTAATAATTAATGATTAATTTGTAGTTTGATGTGATGAAACCTTTTGGGGTTAATGGAAATTGAAATTCATTTATTTTCTTTGTGAAAATGTCACTTAAATGAAAATTTAAGCCGCAAAATTTATTATTTTGTTCTTTTGGAAGTTTAGTTTGTGAAAAATGTATCGATTGATCTCATAAAATAATTATAAAAGTTGAAGTTGTATCTAATATTTCTACTTTTGAAGATATAATTTGGTTACCCACAGAAGGCAAACTAATTATCAGATTAATTCCACTGGTGGTTGTCTTGGCGATGTATTTCGTCACTATCAAGATTGGTCATATCCTGATAGACGAGATATCTCGTTGGAATCACTTGAAGGTTAATGGTACTGCTTATTGTGATATCTGAAGATACAGATTTCACAGTAATTAGGTACAGAATTAACTCCTTCCAAATCACTTTACATTGCAGCTTAATTTTGTTCCTTAAGATTAAATTTCGTTTATGAAATAATTTAACATTTGACCTCATAAAAGAACTATGAACCCTCTAGTTGTATCTACTTTAATTTTGAACACACAATTTGTTACTCCAACAATTTATGTAGGTTATATTAATTTGTAGAATCTGTAGATACATCCAAAACTATTTTCCAATCACTTTACATTGTAAGGGTGATATGAAGGCATTATATTAATAGTGCTAGAATTTCTCATTTTTCGATTTCGTCTTTGTTTGTTGCTCTACGGCATATATGGGCAACCCCCGACCCGCGGGCCAGATATGGCCCTCCCTGGCATTTGATCCGGCCCGCGGAACATTTTAAAATCGCGCTCGAAAAAAAAAGTAAATATTCTCGGTTCTCGCCAACAAGAGAGTGAGGGGTACAAAAACCTGATCTACGTGGGTCAGTGTTTCTCAACCTCTTTTAATTCCCGGCACACCAAAAATATATTAAATTATTTGCTGCATACCTGATTATAAAAATGTGAAAGTAGGTATTTCCAATACTGCCTTATCTAGTTATTATTACTGTAGCGAGCTTAGCTACCACTCCACAACTTAACTTACAAATGGGTAGTATAAATACCAGTGTAACCCAACTTTTCCATGAAGTACTTTTTGGTAGACACTAAGTTACGCTGGTTCATTTCGCGCTTGCTAAATTGGTGACCCGGACGTGATTTAAACATGCTTAAAAATTTACAAAAAAATTCGATGGATGGCACACAATGTCCAGTAGAATTCGCCATGGTTGATACTAATTACCTTTCTACCACTAGGGGGCGCTGTGATAGCAGAAACTGCTAATGTTATATCACATCCTCCATTCGTGCAATTGCCGCATGGATAAAATAACATGTAAAAGGCAGCACGGCAACTGTAATCTTAATACAGCTCTTACAGTCAAACGCAAAAAATGGCAATCATTCTACAAGTGACGTCAATTATCGAATTTCGGCGACTGCTAAAATTCTGGAGGGGGAGTACTGTAGCGAGCTTAGCTATCACTCCACAACTTAACTTACAAATGGGTAGTATAAATACCAGTGTAACCCAACTTTACCATGAAGTACTTTTTGGTAGACACTAAGTTACGCTGGTTCATTTCGCGCTTGCTAAATTGGTGTCCCGGACGTGATTTAAACATGCTTACAAATTTACAAAAAAAATTCGATGGATGGCACACAATGTCCAGTAGAATTCGCCATGGTTGATACTAATTACCTTTCTACCACTAGGGGGCGCTGTGATAGCAGAAACTGCTAATGTTATATCACATCCTCCATTCGTGCAATTGCCGCATGGATAAAATAACATGTAAAAGGCAGCACGGCAACTGTAATCTTAATACAGCTCTTACAGTCAAACGCAAAAAATGGCAATCATTCTACAAGTGACGTCAATTATCGAATTTCGGCGACTGCTAAAATTCTGGAGGGGGAGTACTGTAGCGAGCTTAGCTATCACTCCACAACTTAACTTACAAATGGGTAGTATAAATACCAGTGTAACCCAACTTTACCATGAAGTACTTTTTGGTAGACACTAAGTTACGCTGGTTCATTTCGCGCTTGCTAAAATTACTAATAAAATTAGTATTGGATATATGAGATGTCTAAGCCTCTTTTTTTGAACAAATTAAATCAAATCGAGGTTTCAAAGTCGCCAGACAAGTTATCGTCGACACATCACGCCACTCAATTCCACGAATAATAGGGAATAATAACTATAAATTTCGGCATTGATTGTATCCGAGAAACGGCTTTGCACTTCTTGATTCCATTCTTTACTAGCTCATGTGATTCTTAAAAAACCACTGATTGATACAAATCAACAATACTCGGATTTCTGGAGCCCACCGGCATAAAATAGTGATACTTAATCAATACGATATTATTCTGCTCATGTAACTTTACCACATTATACTTTATAAATATGTAAAACAATATAAATCTTATCATTATTACTTTTTTACAACTATCTATTACCTACGACCCGTGGCTTCATTAATATCCTAAAGTTTAGCCCGCAACTTTCCAAAGGTTGACCATACCTGGAGCCCACCGGCATAAAATAGTGATACTTAATCAATACGATATTATTCTGCTCATGTAACTTTACCATTATACTTTATAAATATGTAAAACAATATAAATCTTATCATTATTACTTTTTTACAACTATCTATTACCTACGACCCGTGGCTTCATTAATATCCTAAAGTTTAGCCCGCAACTTTCCAAAGGTTGCCCATACCTGGAGCCCACCGGCATAAAATAGTGATACTTAATCAATACGATATTATTCTACTCATGTAACTTTACCATTATACTTTATAAATATGTAAAACAATATAAATCTTATCGTTATTACTTTTTTACAACTATCTATTACCTACGACCCGTGGCTTCATTAATATCCTAAAGTTTAGCCCGCAACTTTCCAAAGGTTGACCATACCTGGAGCCCACCGGCATAAAATAGTGATACTTAATCAATACGATATTATTCTACTCATGTAACTTTACCATTATACTTTATAAATATGTAAAACAATATAAATCTTATCATTATTACTTTTTTACAACTATCTATTACCTACGACCCGTGGCTTCATTAATATCCTAAAGTTTAGCCCGCAACTTTCCAAAGGTTGCCCATACCTGGAGCCCACCGGCATAAAATAGTGATACTTAATCAATACGATATTATTCTACTCATGTAACTTTACCATTATACTTTATAAATATGTAAAACAATATAAATCTTATCGTTATTACTTTTTTACAACTATCTATTACCTACGACCCGTGGCTTCATTAATATCCTAAAGTTTAGCCCGCAACTTTCCAAAGGTTGACCATACCTGGAGCCCACCGGCATAAAATAGTGATACTTAATCAATACGATATTATTCTACTCATGTAACTTTACCATTATACTTTATAAATATGTAAAACAATATAAATCTTATCGTTATTACTTTTTTACAACTATCTATTACCTACGACCCGTGGCTTCATTAATATCCTAAAGTTTAGCCCGCAACTTTCCAAAGGTTGACCATACCTGGAGCCCACCGGCATAAAATAGTGATACTTAATCAATACGATATTATTCTACTCATGTAACTTTACCATTATACTTTATAAATATGTAAAACAATATAAATCTTATCGTTATTACTTTTTTACAACTATCTATTACCTACGACCCGTGGCTTCATTAATATCCTAAAGTTTAGCCCGCAACTTTCCAAAGGTTGACCATACCTGCTCTACGGTCTTTTTTTTATTAGATACGAACTAATTACATCTGAACTTACGTCTTAAAGTGAATTAAGAATACCCGTACTTAGACTATCATGTCATCTCACTTTTTGAAAAATTTCTGTTAACCACATTTTTTTTTAAAACACTCCATTTTCATGAACCCAAACAATAGACGAAAATAAAATAGACGATTCTTTATCAATTAAGATTCTCTATCTTTCGGACATTTCAAATCCTGAATGGTTAGGTAACTGAAGAAACATAATGGGTTATAGGCGACAGTCTGGGTTCACAGAAGGGAATGGATCGAGGACAACATCTCGTACTTTTAAACCACGAGATGAAAAGTCAAATCATGAAGGAATTTTCTTTTAATTTAACTCCAGGACCCGATGCCTTAAAGCTTAAGGCTTCCACTTTTAGAGAAATTGTTATTAACCTTTACTCTGTGACGCTTAGATTTTTTCAATCGTCTCAGAGAACGGCTCTTTCGCCTACATGTCCGACCTTCCCCCCTTATCTTATTACTTAACTTGAGCGATAGAGCCTTGAGTGGCATTTACACACAACTGACGCTTTTCTTTCATGTGGTGTATCGTTTGGCGTGAAATAGATATTACCGGAGCGACCTTCTGCCATTCCCCAAAGCGTTCACACCTCACGGTCGACAGGGTTAGGGTACCGAACAAAAGGAGGAACCCTCTAGAAGTTCAGTCGCTGACAGCTCGTAAATGGTGATCGATTCCAGCGGTCACTTAAAAGGGGGATAACATCCACAGTACACAGATCTATACCATGCCGCTGGTGTAAAAGAAATTTTAGTGTTAACAACTGTCCATCTGCCGCAGCGTAAAGATTAATAACATTTTCTGGACCCCGATAAGCCTTATATCGCGAAGCAGAGTGGTACCATGACGACGTTAAATTAACGATGAATGAATAATAAACTTTGATATATCTCTAGACACATTCTTTTCTGTAAAATCTGTAGATACAAATGACATATCCCATTACTTTCTTGTAATAACACTGTAGTTGGTTGTCAGGATTTTTATAGGGAACTTCGGGAACCTTTAATGTTTGAAAAGCATTTCAAACTGAACATTTCTGCACTAATTTCCACAGAATCCTGTTACCAAAGAAACAGTATTGAGCACCTAGTTGAATGGTAATTAAAGGAAAAAATGAGGTCACCTTCGTTAATTAATGAGCACTTTAGGACGGAATGAGAGTATCTTAAAAAATAGACCATCGATAAAGAGTTGGAGAACTTTTTTAAACTAGTGTCTCCAAACCAGATGTTAAAACCTTAAAGAACTCTGTGCTGTTAGCTATAAATTGTTATCTGGTTCAATTTATTTCAGAAACATTTAGTCGTGAAAAAGGTGAGCCTTCCTAGATTGTGTACTTTTGGTAGTGCTTAGGAAATGTGTTGATAGATAAATGCACTTTTTTAATCGTAGATTAATGTATTCTTGTCTGCATAGAACGCATTTTGAATACCGGTATAAGTTGAATAGTTCGATCGTTAACATTTTCAGAACCCGTTTATTTTTGAGTTTGCAACTATCACATCAAATGACAGTTAGTTCAATATAGAGAAACATTTATTAAATGCAGAATTTTAAGGGAAATATGGTCCCACTTTCATTCGTTCATCCGATGCTTAGATGACAATTGTGTCGTATACCTATGGCAATTGCGTCGTTTTCTTGTGATTTTAGTGGTCGTATCTAAGAGTTTCTAATAATGATTAATAAAATACAAAACTACTCAATTCATAAACCAGCTGAATTAATGGATTTAATTACAAATATCTGTGCATTATTTGCATAATTGTCTTGTCTGTATAGAACCCGTTACATTTAGTTACATACGCGTTACATTAGAAGGTTAAATTTTCACATCAAGTCGAATCAATGTCATTAGAAAATGGCTACTCGAAATAAATGTCTAAGCCCAATCTAAATTGAGACTCGGTGTTGTACACAAGAGGGGTGATCATAGACCTTCCAATGAAATAGACGGAAAATATGCGAGAAGCTTTGTGCTAATTCTGCCAATCGCTCAGTTGGAAAATCTGTCAAGTGGTTGTGGGTAAAAGCATGAATCCTAATGTGGGATAAATACTGATTGGTTGGAGAGTGATTATCCTGCGAAAACCATTAGTTTCCGTTTCGATGATCAATCGGCCTAAGTCGATTCATAAGCCTTACCCTTTTTAGACGATACGACAGCGACTCTGTCTATTTCATTAGAAGGTTAATGCTCAAGATCATCGACCTTGAAACGAAATAGACGGGTCATGTGGGTGGAGTCGTTGTCGTAAGATCTCTGAAAGGCAAATCACAAATCGACTTAGCCAATTGGCTATGGAAGCGCAGACTAGACACAATGGATGATCACTTCAACCAATCGATTATTTCGAATTCATTCTTTTACTCACAACCACGTGACACATCTTCAAACCTAGCAACTGGAAGATATAACATGAAGCTTCTGTCATATGCTCTGTCTATTTCATTTTAAGGTCGATGCCCTAGATGTTATGACGTCACACTTGACGTCATAACAAGAAACAAATTCCACCATGCTCACTCCTCTATTGTATATTTGGTGCCCAATCTTCAATAGTATATCCTAGTATCGAATCTAATTCAAAGTCAGTTTAGAAAAAATACGTATTTTTTCCCTATGGTCCCATTTTAAACCTAAACTCTAACAAGGGGAAGAGCGTTAGCTTTCAAATGTCCGAATTGACCAGTTTATCATGTTACATATCTCTGAAGTGTAACTAATAAGATTCTAAAACTCATAGATCAATAATTTGAACAGAGCGGGTAGATGATAACATTAGAAGCAATCCTAAACTATACTTTCCAGGTTGTGCAATTATACGGAGGTTAAATTGTTGCAATCTATTTTCTTCCTTAAATGCTAGCATTCAGAAGAAAATAGACTTTAATAAAGGATAAATTAATGTAAAATAGAATAACTTTGTGGGGAGTTCGTTTCGCTGGACAGCGTTTCTGTAATCATAATTTCCATTACAAGCCCGAAAGTTCGGTCTGGTTAATTTATGTTCGAGGATATCAACATGATTACCATACTTATTATCAATTTACTTTGGCTTAACTTAGATGTTATAAATCTCAAAAATACAGGAAAAAGGAAATAACATGGAATTTAATACTGGGAACAATAGGGACTTGGAACTGGATTTCCTAAATTATGACTTAATGAAGATCTTAAAAACTGTGTTTACAATTTCATTAAAAAATTTACTCTTTATCCAAGATATAATTTTGACGCACTCTTTAAATTGTGCCATATATACTGTTAGCAATAAAGGAACATCGACATGAAAAATAGAAAAAAGTGTTACAAATGTCCACCTATTTGTATTTTACGCAAATATATAGGTCACTTCACATTTACAAACGCTATCTGTAATGTTTAAGTCTATATATTATCCGCAGACTTGTTGGTAGGTTGTTATTTTAATTAACGTCACATTGCAGCAACAAAACGGGCTATTGACGACAGACCGTGATCATAACCGAAAGTAAAGATCCGAAAACAACACCACGTAACTTCGTACCACGTTCAGATGACGATCCACAGTGTTTAATGTAGCTCTAACAGTGGAATTAATTGTCTGATAATTACTATATTCAGGCATGTGTTACTTATAACAACAGGAGATAATGAGGAATCCAGTGTTACGTCGAGATTATAATGATTTCTCAATCCTGTCACATGCTTCTTTCATCTCGCAGGAACAGAGAAAGATTAACATCATTATCTGGAGCGATCTGTAACGCATGCGAAAAATTGCCATCATCAAAGTCTATATTATCTTTCGAATTTAACTCTTGATGAACCCGTGAATCCTTCCGATGAATCAGAATATTAGGATTTTATAACTGGAGATTACAACGATTCCTCGGCAGCGTTACATTCTTCTTTTACCATTCAGCTGTGAAATTCAAGATTTAAACCACCCTGTAAGGTTGCACTACTATCTGAACCGATATTATGACGTCCATGAAAACTTGTCAAATGTATGTCCGTACTTGGAATCCATATTTTAATCTAATTTAATCTATATCCTAATTTGTGTCTTTGCGAGTTGTTGGTAGCACAGGTTCGATTCCAGTAACCAATCTAGGTTCTGTTTCTCTCTTCTGTATCAGTTAAACTTTTCTTGTGTGTATATCCGTTTCTTGGTATTGTGTTTGGCATAGCTTGGCTAAATATAGCGCTTGAGCCAGATAAAACCCCAAACACCTTATTTCCTCTCTTCATATAGACTGTAATCCATCTTACAAAATCTATCTTCAATAGCCGGTCAAATCAAAACCCAAAACACTTTATTCCCTTTCTTCATATAAATCGGAATCCGACTTTAAAAAATCCCTCCTTTAATAGACGGTCCAATCAAAAACCCAAACACACCTTATTACCACTCTTCATATCAACTGGAATTCCGTCTTAAGAAATCACTCTTCAAATCGAAATCAAAATCCCGAACACCTTATACCCACTCTTCACATGAATTGGAATCCATCTTAATAAATTACTCTTCAATAGACGATTAAATCAAAATATTTTTAATCCAAAACAACCTCTGATGCACCCTTAAATTATGTCTAGGTTGGTAGGTAATCAATTAAAGTCCCACTGGAGCAACACAACGGGGTATAAGCAACGGTCCGGGATCAATCGCCAAGGGAAATATCCGAGGACAATACCACGTAATTTTGATCGGAGGTCAACACCAGAGCTGGCACCCTAACCCCAGTCTCCTAACTTCCACACTCCACCAACGTGAGGACATTTGAGGACACGACAGATCTAATGTGCACCAGCCTCCGTGTACACGACAGTCTTTGGTAGAACATAGTTTTGAACTCGTAACACTCCGATTGATAATCCGTTACTCTTCTTCCAACCGGTCCTTAAATTATTTGTATCTCTGACATTTTGTTTCTTAAATACTTGTAACACTAATATTCTGTTACTTAATTGCTTGTATCACTAATATTATGTTCCTTAATTGCTTGTATCACTAATATTCTGCTCCGTAATTGCTTGTATCACTAATATTATGTTCCTTAATTGCTTGTATCACTAATATTCTGTTCCGTAATTGCTTGTATCACTAATGTTCTGTTCCTTAATTGCTTGTATCACTAATATTCTGTTCCTTAATTGCTTGTATCACTAATATTATGTTCCTTAATTGCTTGTATCACTAATATTATGTTCCTTAATTGCTTGTAACACTAATATTCTGTTCCTTAATTGCTTGTAACACTAATATTCTGTTCCTTAATTGCTTGAACTAAGAAACAGCAGCAGGTTCTTGAATGGGGCGCGATTTGTAAGTCGCGGCTTGAGTAGCAGATTTTGGGTCGTCGCGTGCGATTTGGTGAGCAGCACTTTCCCATGTGACAGGAGCAATTTACATATTTGACAACGTTCGGGCCAATTTTTTAAATGCTGAAATTATACAATTTATTCCCTTACAAGGTAAAATATTTTATAAAGACACATTATAAAACAAAAACTCACTAAGAATTATAATAATTAATTGAATAGTTGGAAAATACATTCTAAAAAATGTCGTTAATGAAAAACGTTACAAATGAAAAACTTGAGTACATATGCCTAAAATGTACCAAAAAGACTACTAAATATATAAGCTAGGGTTTCAACTAAAAGATAAGCAATATCTGGTTTCTACTCATACAATACTGATAATATAGAAGAAACAACGGATTTCTGAAATGCTTCGTTATGCCATGACACTGAACTCACCAAAACGTTTTCCTCTCAAGATAATTCTTATATCCTAGTTCATGACTTCTTAAACAAATATATAAATCAAAACACCAAATATCATATAAAAATATACAGTACATTTATTAATCGTGTTACTCGTGTAAACATTTTGCTCGAAAGGAAAATTGTATTTAAAGATTTGAAAACGATTTAAAAGATAGCTGTCGAGATCTATTCGTACTGATACATCTCTGCTTCTATTACAAAGTAAAAATAGTTTTGTAAAGACAATGGTCTAAATATTAAAAATATTGAATAAAATTATGTATGAAATTTTAGTCACAAATTGACTACGTTACCTACATACGGTTGCATCATTATCGGACCTGATCTGTACAAAAGACACGCTCAATTGCCAAATATATGTACGAAACTGTGATCCATATTTTTTTCCAATTTGAGTTTTAATGATTCCATGAATCCTCAGATGAACGGTTGAACTCTGTCTTGTGGGCAAATTCCTTTTCTTATTCTCGCTCATGAAAGAGAACTTTTTTCATGGAAAGATGCGAGGCAACAAATTTTATCTCCTGGCAGCTCTAGAAAGCCCCTAGGGAAATGAATATCCCTTTGTGACAGCTCCAATGAAGCAATGGATGAAGCTTATTCTCTCCCACAAAGTTATAGTAACCGCATAAAATTTGCTGTTTGTGTCTATGGATTTTATGTTGTCCTCCCTCATATAGCAAACAAACAGAGAAGAGGGGAAAGAGTATCGAACGACTAAAAAATTCGAGGTTTGTTTTTATTGTTATTTACTGTAGGGTCGTGAGGGAGGGAGAGAGAGACAAAGATAAAAGCATGAAACACATTTTATTGTTCTCCCAGCTCTTTGTGTTATGAAGATTTTTCTTCTGTTCTTCAAAGTCAAAGAATTCCTCTTGCTCTTTTAGATGCCAGATGGGAAATATTTTCCTCGTGGCATGCTGTTAACGAAACAAAGGATTCTGTAATCAGGCTCACACTTTGTAGACAAAGCAGCACATGAGATGGAAATTATTTTTCTCTTCTCACCTGAATCCCCTCTCCGGGAATATAGGAGACTGTTTTAGTCTATTAGACTGCCATCAATTTCAAAGTTCACTAGTTTTATCAGCATTTTACCTGAACGTGTGACAGACATGACTTTGTCTACCCAAATAATCTTCACGATGGAAATAGATTACACTACTTTATAGTATGCCGTATTGAAGATTAACTTTTCTAGTGGTGACTACGTTAATCAAAATAAAACCAAATTTTATCATCATCAAATTTAGGTAGGTCGTTATTTAACGTCACACTGGAACAACACAGTTGGCAATAGGTAACAAGTCGAGATCAGTGCCGAAGGAAACGATCCCAGAACACCTCGTAATTTTGAACCATGGTCAGATGACGAGACAACGCCTGATCTGCCACCCCACTCACCAAACTTTCATACCACACCAACGTGAGGACTTTTGACGCCACGACAGATTTAAAGTGATTTACCCGTTTACACGTCAGTGTTGAGCTGTACCTAGTTTCAAATTCGCAACATATTGCTAATCCGTAACTGTTCCAACTGGCTACCGCTTCTCCCAATATTTTCTTTAATTTTATATTCAACTTTCTGTGTGGAATGATAACGTGGAGTCGGGCACACTGTTTTGTGATCGAAAAAATAAAACTTGTGCTGTAACGAGGAAATTACAAATTCGTCTAGCCGTTACTACAAGTTTTTCGTCAATCCAGTTAGCCTTGGTTTTATCCAGTTTGGATTCATTTCTCCGAGAGCTTAAAATAGAAATAGTTTCAAGTCGTTACGCGAAATGGAAACAATTAATTACTGAAACTGATACCGGGATGTTCCAACGGAATAAATTGATGAAGCGGGTGTAATTTTAAAATTAATTACCTTCGTTCCTCTAATGGCTTACGGAGCTCAACAATGCTTAAGGATCGGACATAACTACTTATAACGGCCTTTTACAGTACATGTTCGAAAACGAATACAGCCGAGGTTCGTAATAGTATGCTGGAATGAGGATAACTTGCCTCAGGGGGGCATTGAAACCTATCCCAGCAAATGCAGTTAACAATCCCTCATCGGATACTTGAGCGAAACCAGGTCCATACTGATAACTTACTTTGCCATCCAAATATCCTCTGATCTCCATGAAATCTAAATTTGGCACACACATAAAAGAGATCTATCTTCAATCTAGATAAACGACCTTTCCATAAATTAAGATCTTCAGACAACATAGTGATAAGCCAATTTATGAAAATTTAGGATTGGAGAAAATTAAAACAAACTGTTCAAGGTGGTCAAAATAATTTATGATTGTTTGAACGAATGTTTAATCTTGTAAGTTTAAGATAGCATACCTTTTGGAATAGTGGAAGAATTAGGAACTTTTTATGTAACTAGTAAAAATCTAAAAAACTTGTAAACTTATTTCCTGAAAAATTTTAAATGTGGCTCGCTTATCAAGTTGCTCAATTCCTTTGTACTTTTTGTGAACCAGCCAATATATTGTAGGAAGTTTCTAAAAACTTGAAAATTGCTCTCTAAAAAATTCTGAATTTGCTTAAAAAATAGCAAAATATTTTCTAATCAAAATTCAATTTAATCATTAACATTGTTTAAAATGATTTACTGGTGAAAATTTATGGGCATATTGATAAATTAAAGCAAGTTTTAATAAGTAAAGCTTTGGCAGAACGCAAACTTGAGTGAAAACCATATTTATGAATTCACAATTATTCATTAGCATAAAAACCTTCTAACGTCTTCCTGCACAGAATATATGTTCTCCTTTATATCTGGGTCGTTGTAACCTAGTTGGAGGAGTGTTGCGAGTTCAGATAGTTGGGAGTTCGAAACTCGATTCGACCAAAGGCGGTTGTGTACGTGAGGGCTGGTGAAATTTTATTCTGTCATGACCTCAAATATCCTTATGGTCCTTATTTAAGGTTATATATCCTTATGGAATGGTGTGAAAGTATAGAGAGTGAGATGTTAACACACACACAAACGTTGACCTTGTTACATGAACTTGGTTCAAAATTACAAGGTGACCTCGTATCTTTCCCTCCATGATTTATTCTGGACCTTTACTAATAGCACGTTGTGTTGCTCCAGTTTGACGTTAATCCAGTTGAACTAGGACCAACCTGACTCTTTTATATCACATGTTGATAATGTAAAGTTAAAACTGTCTGATTCGTAGAGAAGAAAACTCAAGGTACATAAATTTGTTTTGACGTATGGAAACTGGCGTAGAAATACGTCCTATGGTATTATTCAGATTATCTCCGCACGCGACATAATTGTGGAGCGTATTACAACTTACTCTATGAGATTATTGGGTGAATTGCAATGGCACTAGCGTCATTTGACATCATATGACATTTAGGTATGTAGGTATTTTTAATTAACGTCGCACTGGAGCAACACATTGGGCTAAAGGTGATGCTCCGATATCAATCCCAAAGGGAAAGATCCAAGAACAATAACACATAATTTTGAAGCACGGTCAGATGACGATATAACAATAATCAGTGGAGGCAGCGAGCGCGTGTTGTGGATGGTCATTTTTGTTTTTGTGCACCGCAAGTGTATATTTGCTTTTCCAGTGCGTTTGCAGTAAAAATGACAGATCATTGGTTTGATATGTTGTTAATATTAACATAGCGGATTTGTCGTACGAAATGAAACCAGCACAATTGTAAATTAATGTGACAACATAAACAAACATTACCAACACCTATGGTGTATTTTAAACACGATCTTATACAACAGAGCAATTCTACATCTAAGTACAATGAACGAATGCACTTCTTCGATCGTTCTTTTAAGTATTTATGCGGGGATATACTAAAATTTCAATTTAAATTATTTGTATAAGCATAAATTTAATATATAGATGTCTAGTATTTGTATATATTGCAATTTCATTGGGTTCACAGTAGCAAGTAAATGTCGTAACATCTGGAAACTATTACAAGCAATGTATCTGTAGTGTACATTTCAATGTGAACTTTTTTCTCCTTCATCATCGTTCTGTGCGCCGTGTAAGTTTTTATTTTACGTCGTCACAATAAATGACATGGAATGCAAATATCCTTTATTACAACCAGGAATTGTTCATTTTTATAAAACGCTTTTCGTCGTTCTCTTATTAACTCGATCTACTTTCGTTAAATTTCATATATTTGTGCTTTTATAAGTTTGAGTCCTAGGCCTTTGGTGTAATTTTATCTAGGTACTAGCAAAATACCCGACCTTACTCGGTTTGAATTGGTTTACTCTAGATTGAAGAAATACTCAAAATATATAATGACTTACATTTTTTTTGTAGAATAAAAATTTATTTTAACACCTTTCGCCATCTTTATATTGTCTACAACATATTTTGGACACAAATCCTACACATGCATATCCATTCATGTAATACATTTCACATACATCGCACAATTGCTGTATGACAAAGCTACAAAATGACGAAAGGTGATACTAAGGTTACTACTATAAAAGACGATTTTGAGGGAGATTTGAAATTCTCTTTCTTAAGTTCTTTACATGTTCAACTCAATTAATTAAAATTACGATTTACGGCGAGTGCTCTCGCACTCATAGTCAACAAAACAATATTTTTTTACTTGTGGCACTCTTGCCTGCGGTATGCGACATTATGAAATTTTGCAATCTTCTCCTGTCATTATTACAACGAATTTTTTAATGTTAAAAAAAGTTCGAGTTTGGATTTTTAAACATTATTATTCTTTCAATAACGGCATTATTCTTTAAATAACGGCATTATTCTTTCAATAATGGCATAACTACACTTAAAATTTACTGAAAATTTATACTGACTTACCTAACATTTTTAAGTCTAATACTTTGTGGTGCTGTTGCATGTGATGAGAAGGAAAACACATTTATTAAAATAATAAATATTTAAAACAGGAAACAGCGAAGTAAAACAAAATAAAAGATGTCGCAAAAAAATTGTTCTAAAGATATTAATTTGTGATTCAATTTTATCTCTTGATCTCTCGCACAGTTGCCACAACTTACAACTAAAAGTGCACAAAATTTAGAAATGTGAAATTAATTCAGAGCGAAAGAACCAGAAAAATATCACTGCTCGCGCGATCTTGTTCATTCTCGTTTCATTGAAAAATATCGTCTGTCCCAAATATTCGGAAATCGTTTTCATTGCGCAAAGAATAAAAATAAGACTCGAAATAAATGAAGTATCAGAGATGAATTCCATAAAAAAAAAAATTTTGTGAAGAATAATTACTTTTTCAGCAGTACTGGTAAAGCAATCGAAGTAATCGTAATATTCAATAGACATTCCAATTTTTCCAAAACTACCAAATTATGGTTGATTTCAGTATACTTACTCAGGTGTTTCAGCATGAAACTCAACTAAATATAACAATAAAGAAATGTTTGATATTGCATTCACTAAACTAATAGATAATGTATAAAATAAAATACAATGCAATCAAATATCTGGAATACAATTCATGTGATGTCTACACAAACACACAAACACAAAATCGAGCATAGAACAGATAGACGGACAGACATACTTTCGTAACCAATGCCACTCACTAAATGAAGATAAGTACTCACTGTATGCAAATTTTCATGAAAATATCTTAAACCGCGTGGACGTGTATAGGGCACAACATACAGACAGACAGACAGACGGACAGACAGACAGACAGACACCAAACGAGAAAAGGCGGTTTCGGCATCAGAAGGGTCCAAAACGGATAGAAAACTTGAAATGGGTCGAAAATATTGAATGTACAAACAAACACTCCATTCTTATTTATATAGATAACACTCTAATTTTAAGTGATGGATCTCCTGACACAAATTCTTCCCACAAAAGTAGGAGTAAGAGAATCAAAATTCACGTATTATGGTTCCCCATACTTTCTAATAGCTAACAGTGCACATGCTTTCTAATATTGTACATTCCTTTGTTAAATTAAGTAACAAATTTGAAACGAAGTCGTATTTTGTTGTTAACCAAGCCAATGGTTAACAAACCAATTTGGCCAAGCTTATCGAAACACAAGACTGTGGTGTCAGTTATTCGGTGAAAGTTTTTCTGACACATAAAAGAAACAGATCCACTGTAAGTTATTGATTATCGAGCCTTCATCTACAGCTCTAAGGTTGCTGTCGCAGTGGACCATGGTGATCCCACGAAGTGGAGGATTAGAAAAAGTCTGGTTTATGCCACAGGTCCATATTTGGCCACACTGAGTTAAGCACAAGACATTCAGGATCAAGTTATGAAAATGCACACACAAAGAAATCTTTACTGAAACAAGAAATAAATAAACCCAGTGTACAGTGATATCATGTAACTAAGTTTGGTACGAGGTAAAATATTTGACTACCCTTACACCTTTTAACATACCCTTAACAGCGGAACGAGGTCATATATTAAGTTGAGTAAGATATTATAAGCAAAGTAAAGGTTTGACACAAAATGAAGGATTTGAAAACTATGAAGCGTAAAAACAATGAAAAGGTATTTAGGGCAAAATATTTCAAACAAAATGCTACAAAACTCAGAACAGCGGTAAAGGTTTAGAACAAGACAAAAAGACAACTCGTTTCCAACAACTAACATTTTGATTTATACTGATGTGATAAAAATTAAAGCACATCCTGCTGGAAACATTTCTTTCACTCCATCCAAATCAACACAATTACCGAATGCTTAAAAATAACAATTCTGCTGAAATGCGATTTATTCTAAGAACTCACTGTAATCCTGATTTCCAAATGAAAATGAAGCAAAATGAGTATTATAATCTCTTAGCAAAGCTCTTAGTAGGGTTAAAAGGATGGAAGAAACGATACCTCATAAATAAGGCAAATTTTCCGATACATTTCTGCGTCCCGTAATTCCATTCGATTTACGATTGGCCGCGACGTAAAGGCTTCCATAAAGTGCTCGAGATCCCTTTAAAGGATTTAATTCGTTGTCCCAGTTTTAGGAAAGCATTAAAGGTTTATGACTTATATGTAACCCGCTTCTATAAATTTTCATGTACAGCTGGTTTCCGGATGTTACTTACTTTTAAGGTATCTTACACGGCCTTAACACTCCAGTAAATTTGCTGCAGGTTGGAACACTTGTCAATTTAATTGCACATTACGTGTTTGTTTCCAGATGTGATTAAAACTACAAAATTTATTTTTGTGATGCCTTGAGATTTTAAGAAGCTGTTGATAGTTTTAACCCTCCCGGTGGTTGGCTCGTCGAGATATCATGTAATTATCAAAAATTGACCGGATCTTGATGGACGAGATATCTTGTCATAAGAAGAAAACTTACCAACTCTTGCTCGCTTCATCATGAAAAAAATTGTCAATATCTTGATGACGAGATTTATCGTCCTTATCAAAATTAGTCAGAATCATAAAAAATTTTATATAGTATTCATTTTATTATGACATTATTCAATCCATTTTATTATTAGACTATATATACTAGACTTTTTATCTTAAGTTTGGCATAATTTGTCCCAAGAGGACTCAATGCCACAAAACCATATCCAATCCAATCCAAAATTAGTCAGAACATGATAGACGAGATATATCGCCGAAACCTTTCGAGGGTTAAAAGAAATATTTAAAGCAATCAAATTGTTTTAAAATATTTTTTCTTTTGCTAGTATGAGCATTGGAAGAGAAAAAAGTCATGTGATATAAAATTTAGTAAGTGGGAATACATTGGATAAATTCATTTCATCAAAAATATTGTTTAGAAAAATTTTGAATCAAATTATTTCGCCTTAAATTAATGGGTGCTCCCATAGAATTGACATGACATCTTTTGTCAGAGTATATGCGTGAATGCACATGTCTAGAGTGGCGACAAAAATGATCAAATCGCCAAAGTCTAGTTCTATGTTGCTCGGACCAATCAGGTGATGAATCAATAGAAAGACTCACTCCTACCGGCCGGCGTACCAATCAGGTGGTTAAGGTCTTTCAGGCAATCAATGGGCGTGTCATTCCGGCAGACGAGAGTAGTCTAAGGGTCAAGTTACTACTAGTGTTTGTCACATGACCCTGGACATATTAAAAGGTTGCCATTGCTTACTCTACTTTAATATTTTCTCTGTGGGTACTCCACTTAGGGTACTAATTCTCGTGTGCGTATATTAAATCCGTAGCTTAGAAATTCATCTCGATTAGTGGATGAGTGGCAATTGTGGGGTGATGAGCTCACATTGCTGCCCCTGTGAATCTCGATGCATGCAAATTGCGTAAACATTCTCATTCCCATTGCTGTGCTCAAGGGGTCCTCGTGTAAGTGGGCGTGTATGGAAACGTAAATAATACGGTTAAGATTCATTTATTGTGAAAATATGTCACGAATTCTCCAAAAGATTGACCACTGCAATGCATCTTTTTCTACAGATGACTTAAGCGTAATTGGGAATTCATTATAGAGTGACAAAACAAACATAACACTAACAAAACATCCAGCGGACCATATCGGGATTAAAAAAATGAAACTCATATTGATAAGTACATTTAAGATAACTCTAATATCTGTTGTACGACAATGGTCATCTTTAATTATTTAAATCTTATTAAGATATTCAGATTTTTCTTGGTGTTCTAGAAGATTAACCCATGAGTTATCGTACGCTTTCAACGTCACTGAAACTTCAAAGTCGTTCATCAGTTTTAATGTAGCGCACTCAGACAAAATTTCAGTTAAATGATTGCATTTAGAATATTAATGAAGGCGAAATTGCGTGGAAGAATTTCTCCATTATGTTCTCCTCGGAAAGTAATTTGACGGAACTATGTCACACTGTCGTAGTTTTGTTGGAAAATATTTCTGCTTCTCAGTGGTGTCTCGCTATCAATTGAAATCGTATTACAATCTATTCGTTCTAACTATATTCAAGTATTCCAATTGTTTACCTTACTCTTATCACGCAAACTTAGTAATTAATGACTCATTGTTAAGATAAGGATTTATTATTTGAAGTACTTCAAATAGCTTATAATTCTTGGGAATTATTTCTGGAAGATCATCGACGAGATATCTCGTCCTTAGCAAAATTGATCAGAAGTAAAAATAGATATTTCGTTCTTAGCGAAATTGATCAAGTATTTGAATAGATATCTCGTCGAAACACTTGAAGGGTTAAATGAGTTGGAAAGTTTTTATGCTTTTATTCATATTTTAACAATTTCATTCTATCAAGTACTGGAAAAACGTAAAACAACTTCAGTCACAATATATAAATACGAAAATTGATATTAGCGCAGACTTAGTAAAGGCTCTTACATTTTCCGGTTTCGAACTTCACCTACTCACCATCGGTATAAAAGAAATCTATTATTTGTCCATTCAGCCTACTGGCAAACCGTAATAAAAAAAGTATGCATCAGTCCTTTTGACCAACGAAATATTACAGAAATAACCTTTACAACCGAAAATGAGCCAAGGAATTCCTCAATAGAATTCGAGCTGTCATTTCCAAACTCTGGCTATTTCTCGGCTTTAGCGATGTTGACACTCAATCGAGAAACATTGCAATGGCAGCCCGAGAGATAAGACCCTTGGGTTGTTAATAATGATACTTGCTGACTGATGGTCAATCAAGGAAATGTAGAAACAGCAAGATCTCGGTAGATCATCATTAATAAGGGATAAAGCAACCAAGGAAATGGGACTTTCTGTAATTTTGGTAGGTTTTCTTTCTTGTAGCCGCTTTGTAAGAAAGTTACATTAACGTTTAGTTGAGTATTGAAAGCCATTGTTATTTTACGCACTGGGTCACTGAATTTGCATGAATGGTATAAAGCATGCGACTGCCTACTCTCTATAACAACATGCATTAAACAAGTAGTCCAAGATAGATGACTCAAAGATATGCACAAATCTATTGTTGTTTTACGCTCTGGGTTACGAATTTGTATAAATGGTAAAGTGCATCCAATTCCTTATCTCTTTAATAACATGCATTAAACAAGTAATCCAAGAGAGATGGAGGCAAGATACATACAAACCAATTTTCATACTTGAGGACAACGAGTAATATTGAGTTAATGCGATGTGTTAACTTCACATAACACCAACATGACGACATTTGAGACCACGACAGATTTAATGTACACCAACCCCCTCGTACACGACGGTCTTTGATTGGATCAAGCTTCGAACTCGTAACCCTCCTGTTGATAATCCGCTACTCTTCCAACTTAGTTAGAACGGCCTGTCCTACGTCATGATTTCCTTGCTTTCCATTATTTTACTTCCCTGCATATGGTGTACTAATGGGTTCATCACGCATCTAACCTGTGTAGAAAAGTGTATGAACTACACACACAAATCAAAATTATCTGTTTTTACTTCCGTGTAGATAACGTAACATTCTGTTTAGACCTAATTGATCCGGGCATGTAACGGTCCTATCAGCTTAGACTACGGCCGGTACAGTAGTTGTACTTTGATCGCGCCAAGAGAGTATTTAGACTATGGCCAGTACAGCAGTTGTACCTTGATCACGCCAAGTAAGAATGTAGATTACGGCCAGTACAGCAGTTGTACCTTGAAAATTATAAGAATCGCTCCAAGAAAGAATTTAGACTACGGGCCCGGTACAGCAGTTGTACCTTGACCGCGTCAAGAGAGAGTGTAGAGCAGTTGTACCTTGAAAATAAGAATCACTCCAAGATAGAATTTAGAATACAGCCGCTATAGCAATTGTACCTTGATCGCGCTAAGGAAGAATGTAGACTACGGCCACTACAGTAGTTGTACCTTGAAAGTTATGAGAATCGCTCCAAGAAAGAATTTAGACTACGATCGGTACAGTAGTTGTACTTTGATCGCGCCAAGAGAGTATTTAGACTATGGCCAGTACAGCAGTTGTACCTTGATCACGCCAAGTAAGAATGTAGACTACGGCCAGTACAGCAGTTGTACCTTGAAAATTATAAGAATCGCTCCAAGAAAGAATTTAGACTACGGGCCCGGTACAGCAGTTGTACCTTGACCGCGTCAAGAGAGAGTGTAGAGCAGTTGTACCTTGAAAATAAGAATCACTCCAAGATAGAATTTAGAATACAGCCGCTACAGCAGTTGTACCTTGATCGCGCTAAGGAAGAATGTAGACTACGGCCACTACAGTAGTTGTACCTTGAAAGTTATGAGAATCGCTCCAAGAAAGAATTTAGACTACGATCGGTACAGTAGTTGTACTTTGATCGCGCCAAGAGAGTATTTAGACTATGGCCAGTACAGCAGTTGTACCTTGATCACGCCAAGTAAGAATGTAGATTACGGCCAGTACAGCAGTTGTACCTTGAAAATTATAAGAATCGCTCCAAGAAAGAATTTAGACTACGGGCCCGGTACAGCAGTTGTACCTTGACCGCGTCAAGAGAGAGTGTAGAGCAGTTGTACCTTGAAAATAAGAATCACTCCAAGATAGAATTTAGAATACAGCCGCTATAGCAATTGTACCTTGATCGCGCTAAGGAAGAATGTAGACTACGGCCACTACAGTAGTTGTACCTTGAAAGTTATGAGAATCGCTCCAAGAAAGAATTTAGACTACGATCGGTACAGTAGTTGTACTTTGATCGCGCCAAGAGAGTATTTAGACTATGGCCAGTACAGCAGTTGTACCTTGATCACGCCAAGTAAGAATGTAGACTACGGCCAGTACAGCAGTTGTACCTTGAAAATTATAAGAATCGCTCCAAGAAAGAATTTAGACTACGGGCCCGGTACAGCAGTTGTACCTTGACCGCGTCAAGAGAGAGTGTAGAGCAGTTGTACCTTGAAAATAAGAATCACTCCAAGATAGAATTTAGAATACAGCCGCTACAGCAGTTGTACCTTGATCGCGCTAAGGAAGAATGTAGACTACGGCCACTACAGTAGTTGTACCTTGAAAGTTATGAGAATCGCTCCAAGAAAGAATTTAGACTACGATCGGTACAGTAGTTGTACTTTGATCGCGCCAAGAGAGTATTTAGACTATGGCCAGTACAGCAGTTGTACCTTGATCACGCCAAGTAAGAATGTAGACTACGGCCAGTACAGCAGTTGTACCTTGAAAATTATAAGAATCGCTCCAAGAAAGAATTTAGACTACGGGCCCGGTACAGCAGTTGTACCTTGACCGCGTCAAGAGAGAGTGTAGAGCAGTTGTACCTTGAAAATAAGAATCACTCCAAGATAGAATTTAGAATACAGCCGCTATAGCAATTGTACCTTGATCGCGCTAAGGAAGAATGTAGACTACGGCCACTACAGTAGTTGTACCTTGAAAGTTATGAGAATCGCTCCAAGAAAGAATTTAGACTACGATCGGTACAGTAGTTGTACTTTGATCGCGCCAAGAGAGTATTTAGACTATGGCCAGTACAGCAGTTGTACCTTGATCACGCCAAGTAAGAATGTAGACTACGGCCAGTACAGCAGTTGTACCTTGAAAATTATAAGAATCGCTCCAAGAAAGAATTTAGACTACGGGCCCGGTACAGCAGTTGTACCTTGACCGCGTCAAGAGAGAGTGTAGAGCAGTTGTACCTTGAAAATAAGAATCACTCCAAGATAGAATTTAGAATACAGCCGCTACAGCAGTTGTACCTTGATCGCGCTAAGAAAGAATGTAGACTACGGCCACTACAGCAGTTGTACCTTGAAAGTTATGAGAATCGCTCCAAGAAAGAATTTAGACAAGGGTCGGTGCAACAGTTGTACCTTGATCGCGCTAAGAAAGAATGCAGACTGTGGTCAGTACAGCAGTTTTTACTTGAAAGTTATAAGAATCGTTCCAAGAAAGAATTGAGACTACGTCCTGTACAGCAGCTGTATCTTGAAAGTTGCAAGAATCACGCCAAGATAGAATCGTGCCAGTTATACCTATAGCTGTAGTAAAAAGGTTGAAATAAGAAAGCAGCACTAAATTTTTCTCCTTTTAGAAACAATCTACTATGAATCTCATATACAGGATTTTCCAAACAGCTTTTCCGCGATTTCGGAGCGTAAAATCAATTCGAAAATGAGTTTAAACAGATTCCGCCCGAGGTTACGGCTCTTCGAAATGTAGCATTGAATCCATTTTAAATATTTCCGATGCAATACCTAAATGTAAAACAGTTATTTGCATTTTAATATCTAGAATTCCCTCTGAAACTATTCGATTGAATATTTGGGCTCGCGATGTGAATTATGTGACGTTAAAATTATTGGACAGTTGGTTTATTTGATTTTGTTCTTTAAAAAAAATAATTGATCTCATTCTTTTCGAAAGGTTCTCTGCGCTTCTTTTGATATTCCGAGTTTTAATTATCTTTTACGATGTATGGCAAGAGGTAATCGGGTTTTGTATTACATTTCCCCTCTAAACCTCATTTAAAAAGCTAATATCCGTTTTTTGATTTGATTCCTAAAGTTATGATTTTGCACTTTAGTATGAAAATGGTGTCTGAAATGTATTGGTGTCTTCTTTACTCATAAATTCAAATTCCCTACAAAAGGCTCTGGCATGAAGCAAATCGGGGTTATCTCAAAATATAGTTTGTCGACATTTTAAGGACCTTTTTGCGTTTAATCTATTTCCATTTTGACCAATCAGGTATCATATATCAATTAAAATTCATTCTTTCGTACTTTTGGTTATATACAGAAGTCACATTCAAGAAACAAATCGTAATGTCACGTCCCTAATACGTACAGAAATCACGTTCCCCAACAAAATGCTATTACCGCCTTAATTCTGAAATTTATTTTTACGTACCTACTTTCGGAATCAATCCCATACATGTGCAGTTTTAGTAGACTAAACATTTCTATTTTGAGAGGAGCTTCAATTAGCAGTCAAATGACTGTTCTGTGCAAAATTTACTTGTTAGGTCGGTTCGGTGTTTTATCTTGTTTGGTAAAATAACATGTTATACCATTGTAGGTGTGTTAATTTTCATTTCTATAAAGCGGTGACAAAAATGGCGAAATTGCCAAAATCTACTACTATCAAATGATTAATCAATGGACCAATTAGATGATCACTCTTTAAACTTCCACACCTCACCTTTGTGAGAATTTTCGAGACCACAACCAATTTAACTTGCTCCAACCCCCTTTTGCACATGACAGTTTTTGATTGGATTTTAACTCGCAACCCTTCCCGATTTTTTTCAAAGTTTGGTTCGTATTTTTGTTTTCTGCAATTGGATATTTGCTAAAAATAAATCGTGCCCCCTAATTCTCTAGAACCACACACCTTTATAAAACCATAACCAACATTCTAGAACATTGAATCCTTATAAATATTAATCCTCTGAATTTGATACATGATTTAAAATCGACCTAGCTACCTCTAGAAATCCCGTACGAGACTTTTTAGCCGATGGCAATAATGGTGTAGTTGCCATAGAGAGGGATTAGCAAATTTATACTTCCGAACTGTTCCATTTTCCGCCTTCATGATTCCGAGAACGTACTTCTAATTAATTTCGTTCCTATCCCTAAGGAATCTGGGCTTTAATCTTATTCAGCAACCGATTAGACGCGATCTGTGTGAATAATTTGGCGCCTTCGCCGCATCTGGGACTCGTGGGAATAGCACACCTGGCACCACGATGTGCACAGCTGATACACAGGTCTTAACTACTTTTGTTTCCGAGTCGTCTAGTGTAATGCTTCCTAATGGTGTTATTAGTCGATAATCTTAAAAAGTGCATTCACAATTATAATTTTTTAAAGTGACACGATGGATGAGATGTATATCATTAAGATTTCCGTCTTAAGTCTAGCCAAGTAACCGTTTGGAAGCTAAACACATCGCCAAATCGGCAATGAGCCGGTAACGTATTCATGAGTTTTACTAGCAAAAACATCATTAATTACTATTAGCAACCAGAGGGTTGCGCTTTCGAAACTTCAACCAGTCACACACCGTCGTGTACACGGGGACGTATTGCATGTTAAATCTATGGTGGTCTCAAATATACTCACGGTGACCTGGTGTGGAAGTTTCGAGAGTGGGACGCCAGCTCAAATGTTGACCTCGTCATCTGACCGTGGTTCAAGATTACGAGGTGTTGTCCTTGGATATTTCCATTCGTTATGGTTCCCGGACCAAAGCATTGTGTATCTCCAGCACGACATTAACTAACTACACCACAACCGCGACAGTAAATTAGTATTTTGTAATTTAACGTCGTACTAGAACAACACACCGGACTATTGATGACGGTCCGAAATCAATCCCCTGATGGAAAGGATCCGAGGACAACACCACGTAATTTTGAGCCACGGTCCGATGACGAGGCAACACCTGAGCTGGCGGCACCCCACTCTCCAAACTATTACATCAACCCAACATAGGGTCTTTCCGCCTCGACAGATTTAATGTATACCATACGCTTACAAATACCCATGCACTGACCCGTATTCGAACCAGGAACCTTCCGATCCAGAGGCTAACACCATAATCACCTGACCAGTTTGTCGGCTCAACCACTACAGATCGTCGAACTGTTCGACAGGAAGAAATAACATAAAGCTGCGGGCTCATGTTCCGTCTATGTCATTATAAAGTCGATGTTATTATCCCATTTGTGTGGATCTCTAGTATTCTGAAGCTGAATTGAAAAGCTACGAACGCCATCACCTAACAAGTTTCGTTCAGGAGCTCGCCGTCCCGAATGAGATCAAATGAAAATAACCAAAAGCTTCGACATAGCATCCATTACAGCACCTTTCGCGATACAAAAAGCCGTTGTCGAGAACAGAGCTAAAAACTTTCGGAAACACACCAGTCCCTGCAAAAGACTCGCCCGTAAATCAAACACTCCCTCTCTTCCAGCACAAAACGCCTCGTTCTTTACCCGATTCGAAATATAACTTCTTTGTTCGGCCACCCCCGCTGTTACGTCCCTACCTCGCTCATTTTTAACGAGATATTTTAGAAGCGCCGGAACACGCGAATGTAAATATACAAGGCGGTCGTTCGAGCCCACAGCGAGCACTCTGATCTAATCCGTGCTATCGACGAGCCGCTTTTTGAAAGCGGGGTAAAAAAACTAAAAGGCCCTCTCAGCGTGTGAGCTGGAAGGGCTCGAATAACAGGGCTTAAATCATCTCGAGGCGCGGGGACTTAATGCGGTAAGTGTTGAGGCTGGGGTTGGTTTTTCATCTCGAATGCTGCCACCACCCGCAAGATCCGAATGGGGAATGAGTTCGTTCAGGAGGGAAGGTGTCTTTCAGCGAGTTCGTAAGTTCTGGTTTATTATGCGAGGTTTGGGAATTCATTTCTGTTCGAATATTCTTTGAGGTTGTTTAGAGAATTTTGTGAATGGTAAGGGGATTCTGATCGAAGGAGTTTGAAAAAGCGTATTCGGAACATGGGGATTCGGATCTTGTTTGAGAAAGCAAGGTTGATGACATTGCGATTTATTTACGCTGTTCGATTCCGTTATGACTATGTAACAACACAACTGCACCTTTTGTACTGTTGGGACACATTAAATCTGTCGAGCGTTGAAATGTAATCCCGTTTTCATTGTGGGGAGAGATTGGATAGTGGGATGCCAGCTCATGTTTTGACCTCATCATTTGATCATGTTTCAAAATTTCGATGCCGTCGCCAATAGCCCATTGTGTTACGGAAGTGCGACGGTAATATATATATATATATATATATATATATATATATATATATATATATATATATATATATATATATATATATATATATATATATATTGTATATATATATATATATATATATATT